>KV454015.1:1155758-1269836 GCA_001661245.1 Pachysolen tannophilus NRRL Y-2460
AAAAATAAAAAGAAAAAGAAAAAGAAAAAAAAAAAAAGTTACAGAACAAATATCCAATATGAAAATACAAAAGCTAAATCTCAACACCTACCATTATTTAAAAAACGCATTAATCCTGTTTTATTTCTGGTTTAGTTGTAGCTGAAGGGTATGTCTTAGAAGCAACCCAACTAAACCAGCTTGTATAGGTAGAACCATTATTAATATTTTTATTATTTTTATCAGAAGAAGAATTTGTGGAATCATCTATTGAACTTGCTTTCAAATCATCAACATCTACCAAATCATACTCTTCATTACCAGAATTCACTCTTTTAATAGTACCATTAGAATTGTTATTGTTATCATCTTCTGAACCCGAGAAATCATTACGAGAATCATTCATCGAAGAGAAATCAGGTAAAATACTCATTAAAGATTTTAATAAAGTCATATTTTTTTCATTAATATTTTTAGCCCAAAAATTTGAAGTTTCAGACAGATTTTTCAAATTCTTTCCTGATAATTCTGTCAGTTTATTTTCATCAGAAACATTTAAAGCTTCACCATTATTATTTGAAGCTAAAATTTTTGTTTCCTTAAAGATAAAATAAACAGATTCCATAAATGATTTATTCATAATATTATCATCTTGATTATTTAAAACTTCATCACCTGAACCAAAAATTTTTAAATTTCCCTTACCTTCAAAAAAGGAATCAATAATTAAATTATATAGTTTAATAGAAACCCTTTTAATACTAGAAGTATTTAAATTTATAAATTCTGTCAATTTACTATCAAACTCAAGTAATAATGGTATTACATAAAATTCCCATATGACAATTGCACCATTAATCTTATATTGATTATCAACACCATCAGTATCATAACCATCGCGTGAATCCGCGCTTAATGAAGCAAATAAACTTTTACTTTCTTCTTTAAATTTATAATCACGTTTATCTAACATTGGGAAAACTAACCAAGTTAATAAATAAATTTTGAAAAATTTCCAAAATGGAATAAGCCTTAAAATCCAATCAAAATAATTATGTAAAGTAATTAATAAATTTAAAATTATCCAATAAATTAACCAATTAGTTAAATTTTTATTAACTTTATTTGTTTGATATGAAGCTATTCCAATTGAATTATGATTTGAATTAGATAGCAATTGAATTGCTTTATAAGATTGGTGTAATGGATACACAATCGAAATCGTAAATGTAACAAAATCAAATAATAAATCAAACATATTTGTCGCCCAATTGAATAATATCCCAAATTTAAAAATAATGATTGATCCAATAAAATTTATATCTATCTATAATTAGCAGATAAGCAAACTTGGATTTTATTTTATTAGCCACAAACGTCAAAAATTAACAAAAATTAATAGCTTGAATTTTGATTTTATAATCAAGAAAATAAAAGGATAACAAAATCAAATTCAGAAAAAAAAAAAAAAAAAAAAGAAAAAGATTCTTTACTCTTTTAGATGGAAAAATTATAATATATTAAATATATAAAAATATAAAATATATCAATATATATATATATATATATATATTTATAATAAAAGTATATGTTATAAAATCTATAATTATAAAAATATAAAATACACAAGATTTTTTTCCCCTTTTTATCTCATCTCACTTTAATTACGAAAAAAGCAAAAAAAAAGACTGAAATTTCCAAATCGAGTAATATTGATAGGGAATTGCCCAATTCGGAAACAAACTTTTTTTTACTTAAAAATGTTCTAGTACTTGTTATCTATATATTTGAATAGATCAACTAAACAATTTCTAGTTTCCTCTGGGTTAGCTATCCATACTGTGCATGCACTTCTTCTTGCCTTGTAATCATTTGCACCTACTGTGGCAAATTGATCACCAATATGTAAAGTTGAATTACTTTTTGCATCTTTACCTAGAAAAGTTTGTAATACTTTAACACCTAATGATTTATCACCAATATCAACCCATACATCACTACCTCCATTAAATGCACAAAATTCAATTTCTTGTGCTGGTTGAAAATTATTTAATTTGTTATCACATATTAGGACAACTTCTTCCAACAGTTCTCTAAGTAATTTAAATCCAGGTTTCAGTACCATACCAACGGCTCTTTCCTTTTTAACAACAATTGCTGGTAATTCTAATTTTCTAATTAAATCGGATAAGACTGATTCTGCAAAATCCAAAGTATTAGTAATATTTATTGGATTCCAACCTGCCATTGCCGGTAAGATCCATTTTGATGGTTCTATGAATTTTAATTTTTTCAAAACGCTATCATATTGTAATAAATAATTTGCTTCTCCACCCATAACTAAAAAACGTTCTTTTTGTCTTTCTGTTAAACCATAAATTTCCAATTCTAAAGCATCTATTAATCCGTATAATCTTTCATAATATTTCAGACCATCTTTATAACCAGCAGCGGTAACAATACCAATGAAAAAATTTCTACTCAACAGTTGAATAATTAATGGTATTAAAGGTGAATCTGGCATTAAACAATCTCCATCATCATATAATGTAACATCTCCATCAAATGTAATTAATTGTAATTTATCCTCTTCTTGTATTGAAACTGAATTGAAATTCCCTGATAATTGTAAAAGTTGAGCTGTATTTAATATAACTCTTACATCGTTAAAACTAGGACAAACTAATCTTCTTTTACTAATTGATCTTTTTTCATCTTCAATATAAAAAGCTTTTTCTAAAGGTAATTGAGTGAAAAATTCTCCAACTGAAGGAACCAACTGTTTTAACCTTGAGAATTCAGGAGTATTTTGTGAATACATAAATATTTGATCATCAACAAGACGTTCAATATCTGAAAATACTTCAGCATATCTTCTTCTAGCATCTGCACTGATTTTCATATCATCAGCAACTGTTATACCACTGGATTTCACTGCATGAAGAACAAAAGGTCCTGCTAATACACCTTTTATCCATTCAATAAATTCATCACGACGATGTTGTTTTAAAGCGTCTTGAAAGAAGAAAAAAATAAAAAAAATTTTTTTTGTTAATATATAAAAACCATAAACTTGTCAAGCGGAAATAATCACTTACATTCAACGCGATATCTAATTTCAATTGCTCAGTTAGTAGTTAAACTTGAAGTGAAGAAAAAAAAAAAGTTCTTTTTTTCTTTTAAAAGCTAGAAAAACTTACCTTGAAGTCATTGTATAAAGACTAAATTCAAGAATCTAATAAAAAAATGAAACTTGCTCATCTAGTTATTTATTATTATGTATGCATTTTTGTCTTTTTAGTTAGTTGAACTAAATAAAATAAAATAAAATGAAATAAAAAATAAAAATTAAAGCACCCATGCTGGGAGTCGAACCCAGAATCTTTTGATTAGAAGTCAAACGCGTTAACCATTACGCTACACGGGCTTCTTTACGTTTACTCCGGTTCCACTTTTTTTTCACATTGTGGGGCAACCAACCGACCAACCGATCTCCTTCCCCCTACTGATAAAGATTAAACTCTTTTACAACATATACTCTACAATACAAGTTATAGATTATTACTATATTCATTAAGTGTCATTGAAACCACGCAAAAATGACCTGAATGAAAAGAACTTTTTTTTTTATTTTTTTTTTATTTGAATTTTTTTTTATTAACAATTTGTTTAATATACCCCAGATTCTAGTTTATGTTTATCCGGGAACTGATGTAATGTAATGGTTGTAGTGGAAATTCAAAGAGTAATTTTTTGCATAAGTACCTAAAATTCTACATATTTAAAATTGAAAAACTTCAAACTAAGATAAGCAGCCATCACTCACTACTTCTCCTCTTCTCTCCTCCTGCTTTTTCTAACAGTTTTTTCCTCTAGGTATATCAATTCCTTGTATAATATAAAAATATTTTTCCGAGATTTGATTTTCTTCTTTGCGGAAAAAATAAGTGAAAACGACCTAAAAAAGAAAAAGAGAAAAAAAGAGAGAAAAAAAACTTGTACACCACTTAATAAATTAGCTACAAATCTGAAATTATTTAAATTAAGAAAAGAGATAAGATAGGGCTATAAAAAATAATATTCAAAATAATACAGTTGACAACAATCAAGCTTCTTGTTGTATAGTTTATTGGGAGGTGATTGATGGATTAATATAAAGGAACAAGTTAATATAATATTCTTATTTTTTGTTATTATTATTATTACTTTTGTTATTATTTAATTTTAAAATATTGTTGCTTCAGAAAACGGTGGAGTTGAAATAAAGGAAAAAAAAAAGTTGTTTAGTTGGTTTAGATAAGTTGCTGATGTTTCTTCCGTCGAATATTCATAGCAATTCAGATGGGCCTCCTTTGAAATATACTCAAAGTGCTAGAGAAAGTATAAAAAAAACTCTTCTGTCGAATTCCAAATTTAATTCAAGTGCAACGATTTTAAAATACGGGAGTTCACCTTTGAGTAATCATTCAATTAATGCTTCAAGTTTAAGTGTTTCAAGTACTAGTAATATAAGTTCAGATCATGAAGAACAACCGCTGCAGAAAAAGAAAAAAATATTTAGTGGATTATTATCTAGATCGAGTACTAATAGTAGTAAGAGATCATTGGTTTCTTCATCAAGTATGAATAACAATCGATCTTCAAATAATTTAGAACAACAATTAACAGATACATCATCAGTTATTTCAGATATAAGTTTATTAACTACAAATACAGAACAAGAATCTTTTATTTCAAATTCTGTTTTTTCAAATGATTTATCGTCAATATCTACAGCGAACACATCAGTAAATCAAGAAAGTATAATTGGATCCGGTAGTAACAATGGAAATGGGAATGGGAAACAATTGGTTATAACTTTAGAAGAAGCTTTACCTTCTAATTTTCAAGATATGTATTCTCCAGATACATTAATAGATGTTCTTCCAAATGGACGACCAAAATTTACGAAAAGAGATATAATAGATTGGGAATTAAATGATATTCGAGCATTATTAATAGTTGATTCTTTGGAACCAAATTGGAATAATCAAATTCCAGTGATATCCTCAAGAGAAAATATTTTTAAAATTCAATATTTACCCTTGGATTCTTCAGATAATCGTATTATTCAAACTTTAGTAGAATCAGATATTTACAGAGAAACTAATTTCCATATAAATTTTAGAGTGAAAAGTGCAACTTATATTGTGAAAACTGCAAGACAGAGACATGTCCGAATGTTAAAAGATCTTTATCATATACAAGATGATTTACGAGATACTGAATTACTGAATACACCTTTTTTAAGGTATGAATTAAGAAACATTGTTGAAAATTTTTTATTGAATTTAGGAGTTGAAAGTCAATGCAGAAGTGATTTTAAAAAAAATTGCTCGGTTGTGAAAAAACAAAAAAGGCAATTGTACGGTTTAGATAATATGATGTTCATAGATGACGATGGAACAGTATCAAATCGATCTGATGCAAAGACGTTGTTGAAAAAGGCAATTATAAACAGCGCAAACAACTGCGGTAGCGTCAATGTAAATAGAAATAACATGACATTCAAATTATCTCAGGAGGAAAAAGCAAAACTTTGGTACGATGTACAATTGAACATATATAGAAGATTAGAGTTGGATTGGCAACCGGACAATATTAGGTGATTTATGTGTATTATTTATTTATTTTTTTTAGGTTTTTTTTTTTCTTTTGGGTGATTATCATTAATATAATAAAAGCTGGCCTCAATAAAATACTATTGACCTGTAGTCCTCATCAAGTTGTACTGTATTTCGAATGAACTTTACAAAAAATTCGAATTTTTTTCATTTTTCAATTTTTGAAATTTTTCATTTTTCTTATTATTAAGGAAAATCAAGTAATTTTTTTGTAAAAGTGATATATAAAAACAACTATATATATATATATATATATATATAAATATATCTTTACTGATCTATTTATTTCAATTGCTACTGATGTCGGTTTCAATGCAAGGATCTAAATCTACAGTTAATGAATATCTTGAGAACCTTCCTGATTCTATTCACTCAAAATTATATAAATCACCGGCAACATGTCTTGCTATATTTCGATTACTTCCCTCGTTGTCAAAATTTTATATAATGACATTGATTTTTACGGAAAATGCAACTGTTAGCTATCCGGAATTGAATAAATGGCTTCGTACTTCTCCGCAACATCATTCGAATGTATCAGATGCTCTTCATGTTTCTCCAGCAAAACTATATAGAAATGAAAGTCTAAAAAGATTGAAATCATTGAATTTAATAAAAGAGATTAGAAGACAAATTACCAACCCAAATACAGGCGCTACAACAAGTGTACTTTTCTTCCGGTTGAATCCAATTTTCAGAGATAGTTTAAGAAATGCATTGTCTGGAGGGAACACTGCTTTAGGAAATCTCACCAATACAGCTGCTGCTACAACTGCTGTAGTAAAAGATGAAGAAGGTGATGTTGAAATGCAGAATGATCTTAATGGAATGTTTAAAGATGAAAATAAAGATGAAATAAAAATAAGTTTTTTAGATAAATGGTCTTTGAGTAAATGGGAAAATATTTTGCATTTTATGGTTGGTTCTGAGTTAGAGGAATTACCTAGTGTTGGTGTATTATCGTTGTTAAAACATAGTGGTTTAATGGAAACACATGGCAAAAATGATGATTTAATGAATTTAGATAAGAATGAGAATAAAGAAGATTATGTAGAGGATGATGTATCTACTTTACAAAATATGAAAATAACAAAAGAAGGTTTCCAATTTTTACTTCAAGATATAAATTCTCAAATTTGGATGTTATTATTACAGTATTTAAAAATATCAGAAAGATTAATGATGAATCCAGTTGATGTGTTAAATTTTATCTTTGTATTAGGTTCTTTAGAATTAGGTAAAAGTTACAAGACAGATAGTTTATCTTCAACACAAAAAATCATGTTAGATGATTTAATTGATTATGGATTAATTTATCAACGACAATATCCAGAAGATAGTGAAAGAAAGGATAATCATTTTTTCCCAACAAGATTAGCAACATCTTTAACTTCAGATAGTAAGACTTTTAGATCAGCTACTCAGGTTATGAACAAATCAATTAATCAATTTGATAAAAATAACCCGTCAAAGGACAATGGTGCAATTATTATAGAAACTAATTTCAAATTATATTGTTATACAGATTCACCTTTACAAATTGCTATTTTGAATTTATTTGTTCATTTAAGGTCTAGATTTTCTAATATGGTTTGTGGAATTATAACAAGAGAATCAATAAGAAAAGCATTAGTCAATGGAATAACTGCTGAACAAATTATTAAATATTTAGAAACACATGCACATTCACAAATGAAAAAACAAGCACAAGAGAAGTTATTAAGAAAAATAGATTTTGAAAGTTCTACTCATACTAATGAAACTAGTGGTCGAGATGGTAAAAACCATTTCACTCCTGAATTAGAAATTATTCCTCCAACAGTAATAGATCAAATTAAGCTTTGGCAATTGGAATTGGAAAGAATTCAAACCTTTCGTGGATTTTTGTTTAAAGATTTCAACAATGACTTGGAATTTGAAAAATTATGGAAATATGCAACGGAAATTGGCGTATTACTTTGGAAAGATATTAATAAAAGGCAGTTTTTCGTTACTCAGGAAGGTAATTTACAAGTGGTAGAGTATGCAAATAGAATGTTGAGAAGGCAGAGATCAGAACAATCTACTCCTCAACCTTAACCTGTTAAAATAATCCTTAAATAAATAAATTAATAGATTAATAAATTGAAAGTTTTCAATGTAAAATAAAAACCATCAAATTTTTCTTTCTTTTTTCTTTTTTTTTGGGGCATTTTTCATGTATATATATACTAAATGATAATAATACTTGTGATTTAATAATTACTATTTATTATTTCTATAGAGAGAGTAGGTTAAAATAGAATAAGGTTGTTTGAAGAAGATGACAGCTGATATTATTGATGGTAAAGCCATCAGTGCTGAGTTACGGGTCAAGATTCGTGATGAAATCAATGAGTTGAAGTCATTGAATAAAAATTTCAATCCTAAATTAGTTATTATTCAAGTTGGGTCAAGACCAGATTCATCAACTTATGTTAGAATGAAATTAAAAGCGTGTTCTGAAGTTGGAATTGACTGTATTTCTGAAAATGTTCCAGAGGATATTTCTCAAGAGGAACTTCTTGCAAAGATTGAACTGTTAAACAATGATGATTTGGTTCATGGTATGTTAGTTCAATTACCATTACCACCTCATTTAAATGAATCTATAATCACAAATTCTGTTAAACAATCAAAGGATATTGATGGGTTTTCTCAATTAAATTTGGCTTCTGTTTTCAAGAAAAATGATTATCCATTATACTTACCATGTACTCCAAAGGGAATTTTATATCTTTTAGAACATGAAAAAGTTGGAATTTCACATAAAAATATTGTTGTTTGTGGTAGATCAGATATTGTTGGATCACCTTTAGCTAAATTATTGGAGAAAAAAGGTGCTACAGTTACTATATTACATTCTAAATCAACAGAGGAGCAAAAGAAATTTTATATTTCTAATGCTGACATAGTGGTGTCCGCTGTAGGTCAAGCTAATTTTATCACTGGTGATTTCATAAAAACTGGTTCTACTATAATTGATGTCGGTACTAATTTCGTTCCAGATGCTACAAAGAAATCGGGCCAACGAATGTGTGGTGACGTAGATTTTGAAAGTTGTTTAGAGAAAGCAGGTAAAATTACTCCTGTTCCTGGTGGAGTAGGTCCAATGACTGTGGTCATGATATTGGTAAACGTCTTGGATTCTGCTAAGAAAGCAGCTGGTATAATTTAATCTATTTTAATTAAAAAGGTAGAAAGAAAAAATTGGCAAAATAATAAATTCAACACTGTTTATTTTGCCATATTATTGCCAAAGAACATCTTTGAGTCATTGGCCTTTTTTTTTTTGTTTGTTTGTTGTTTTTACTTTCTTTCTTTCAAGATTTACTTGACAAAAATCTATAATTCATCTTTAAGCATTGTTTTATTAGCTCTCTTAACTTTTTTTATATAAAATTTTATATACGATTAATGAATGTTCAACACGATTAGTTTAATACTTACTCTCTTGATAAAAACTTCTCTTCTTGAAAACTGAAGCCTAATTTGATCCTCTCAAGGTGACATGTGATCTCCAAATAACCATTCATCTTCCCTAAAAGAAAAAAAGAAAAAACGCTTCAAATCCGAGTTTCATTTAACTCTGCTTAATTCAGAGTCAAAATTTTTTTTTTTCAACTTTTCACTCTTTTTTTTCTGTTTTGACTTCACCTTGGTATATAAGAAGACTTGAAAATCCATTTACTGCTATTCTTTATAATAGAATGGTGATTGAATATCAAATCTTTTTGATATAGTTCCATATTACACAGACTTACTGACTGTTGTTGTTGTTGTATAATTGTATAAGATGCCACAAGATTTTAAAAGATTGAAGTTGAATTTAGTTAAACCAGTCCCATCGGACTTTGAGATTTCTAGAAACCAAACACCAAAACACATTGTTGATGTTGCCAAAGAATCTGGAATCTTAGATGATGAGATTGAACCTTTTGGTTCGTATAAGGCAAAAGTTAAGCTTTCATTATTGGACAGATTACACGCTAGGAAGAATGGTAAATATATACTTGTTACAGGTATTACGCCTACACCATTAGGTGAAGGTAAATCTACTACTACAGTTGGTTTAGCTCAAGCACTTGGAGCTTCTTTGAACAAGACAGCATTTGCCAATGTTAGACAGCCATCAATGGGTCCAACTTTTGGTATTAAAGGTGGTGCCGCCGGTGGTGGATTTTCACAAGTTATTCCTATGGATGAATTTAACATGCATTTAACTGGTGATATTCACGCTATTGGTGCAGCTAACAACTTGTTAGCTGCAGCACTTGATACCAGAATGTTTCATGAGAAAACTCAAGCTGATAAGGCTTTATTTAGAAGGTTGTGTCCACTTAATAAGGATGGTTCAAGAAATATTCCAAAAGGTTTAATACCAAGAATTGCTAAATTAGGGCTTGATAAAAAGCCAATAGAAGAATGGACTGATGAAGAAATTGGTAAATATGTCAGATTGGATATTAACCCTGAAACTATAACATGGAAAAGAGTTGTTGATGTGAATGATAGATTTTTAAGAGGTATCACAATTGGTCAAGCAGCCACTGAAAAAGGTTTTACAAGAGAAACAGGTTTTGATATTACTGTTGCATCAGAATGCATGGCTATCTTGGCATTATCAAACTCTTTAGTAGATTTAAGAGATAGATTAGGTAAAATGGTAGTTGCTTCATCTCATCTGGGTGAACCAGTTACTTGTGAAGATTTAGGTTGTGCTGGTGCTTTAACTGCATTACTTAAAGATGCCATTAAACCAAATATTATGCAAACTTTAGAAGGAACACCAGTTTTCGTTCATGCAGGTCCATTTGCTAATATTTCCATTGGTGCATCGTCAGTTTTAGCTGATAAGATGGCTTTAAAGTTAGCAGGTGTTGATCCTGGATTAACTCCAGAAGAAGAAGAAGAAAAAGTGGGTTACGTTGTTACAGAAGCAGGTTTCGATTTCACTATGGGTGGTGAAAGATTCTTGAATATTAAATGTAGATCATCAGGTTTAAAACCAGATGTTATCATTATTGTTGCAACAGTTAGAGCTTTAAAAGTCCATGGTGGTGGTTCAGAAGTCAAAAGTGGTCAAGATTTACCAATTGAATATACAACAGAAAATTTACCAATGCTTTCAAAAGGATGTGCTAATTTAGCAAAGCATATTGAAAATGCTAAACAATACGGAGTTGATGTTATTGTTGCAATAAACAAGATGTCTGCTGATACAGCAGCTGAGCATGAAATCATTAGAGCCGAATCATTAAAAGCTGGAGCTATTGATGCTATTATCTCAAACCACTGGGAAGAAGGTGGTGCCGGTGCTGTTGATTTAGCTAAAGGTGTTGTAGCATGTGCTAATAAAGAATACCCATCTCAAAAAGAAAGAGAAGAACAATTCAAATTCTTATACGATTTGGAAAATTCATCCATTGCCGATAAGATTACCGCAATTGCAAAGAAAATGTACGGTGCTGGTGAAGTTGAATTTTTACCACAAGCTCAAGAAAAGATTAAAGAATATACATCTCAAGGATTTGATAATTTACCAATCTGTATAGCCAAGACTCAATATTCTTTATCTCATGATGCTAAATTAAAAGGTGTTCCAACTGGTTTCAAATTCCCAATTAGAGATATCAAAGCATCTGTAGGTGCAGGATATTTGTACGCTTTAGCCGCTGAAATACAAACTATTCCTGGATTAGCTACAAGATGTGGATTTATGAATGTTGAGGTTAATGAAGACGGTGAGATCGATGGGTTATTTTAGGCTTGTGGTATTTTTATTAATAAAAATTACTTTTATCACCTATAGCTATATTTTTTGTTTGTTTGTTTGTTTGTTCTTTTTTTTTTATATATCTTTTCTTTTCATATTTAGAGTCTAAAAGAGAACTGACAATCACAGTCATTGCTACTAGATCAAATCAGATTTTATTATCCTATTAATTCTTTTAATTCTTCTAATTCTTATTCTTGTATTAATCGTTTTGTATTATAACTAAAAACGCGTTTTTTTTTTTTTAATATTAAAAAGAGCGCGCTTAATCAGAAATAAAAACAAAAGAGCAAATCAAATTAGATGGGTTCTAATTGAAGATACTTATATATATATATATATATATATATATATATATATAAGATCACAGATGGCTCTATAGTATTAGTTTATTGATTGGTTAGCTAGATTATTTTCATTTGGTAGTAGAAAAGAAAGAAAACGAAAGAGGAGGAGAAACGAAATATTGAATAATGTCATCGACAGATATTCCTGACAAGGAAAACCTAAGTAATAAAGAAGATACCAAATCAATTTCCCATAATGACTTACGAACTCCTGCCCAAATGATTAGACGTGAAGAATCAATAAATTTAGTTACGCCATCAAAGTCACCAAACATAACGAAATTACCGCCTTTACCACAAGGAAGTTCTATCGTATTGCCGAAACGCAGAAAGATTTCAGAAACAGGGCCACAAGAGCCTACTTCATTATCATCATCATCGTCACCTAGTGGTAAACTGAGTAATCAGAACAATTCATCGTCATTTACGCCATTAATACCAATAAAATCAAGAAATTTTACAACACCGTTACCTCATCGCGTTAGGAGAATACCTTCTTTGAATGATACACCTATTCCAGATTTGACTCCACCTACATCAACATCTATTAATGCATCACTTTCCTTTACAGAATCAAGTCCTCTGAAACTGGAATTTGGTTCTTCTCCTTTGGTTTCAAGAAATTTTTCTTCTCCATATCCTCCATTGAAAAGAAATCAAAGTGATTCTTCACCAATGAAAAACCAAAGTATGCAACTGAAAACATCACTGGGAAATGAATCAGGTGAAACACAAAAATCATTGATAGGTGATTTTAGAAGAGAAGAAAACAACCTTGATAGAGAAACAAGAGAGATTCGTCATAAAATCGAAACAATAAAACAGTTTAAAACCATTAGAGATAAACAAAAGATTCAAGAATTAGAAGAAAGAATAGCTAAATGGCGTCACATATCTTCATCTGCAGCACTGTATTTGATTAATGAAGTCAAGTTGAAAATTAGCAGGTCTGGAGGTTGGGCAGAATTTAAAAGAGCTCAAAGTAAGAAGAACAAATCACAATTTTATGATGAAACAATTTTGGATAATTTGAAAAACTATAAAGAATCTATTGAATATACTCAGTTGGATAAATATGAACAGGAAGCTATTGATGAAAAACTTGCAGAAGAAGAGAAAAAATATGAAGATTTCTATAACGATGATGATATTGATAAAGACGCAAAATTTGAGGTTGAAGAATTTGCTAATGAAGAAGATGAGATGAAAGAAATCTTGAAAATATTTGGTATTGACGAGGAAAAATTTAATTTGATCTATAATAATACAGATTGATATAATTTATAATCTCTTGTTTATTTATTTGCTTTTAAAATGTGGGTATATCTATATATATATATATATATACTAGTATATAGTTGGTAATTTATTATAAATGTTTTTGCTATTATTGGGAATTTTTATTAGTAGCCCCAGTAGATAAAAAGATATGAAAATTAATATTCATTAAAAAGTAGTAATAATGGTTGATATATAATATAACAGAAGAAATCATTTATTATTATCAATGTCTCAGTTAGATTACGAGTATAGATGTCAGAGGTGTAAGTTGCCTTTGATTATTCATGAGTCTTTAGATGATTTAAGTATTGCTCAATCAAGGTTATTGATATCATCAATTAATAGTAATAATAGTAATAATGGTAATAATCATAATACATCACAAAACAAGGATGAATTGATAGGAGAAAATCCAGTGATATCGAAAGATAGGTTACAGTTACTTCAACAGGCTAGTTCAAATAATAAACCTTTATTGAATAGGACATTGTATAATGAGACTACAGACTCATATGTGTTATTACCTGAACAAAGAGAACGAGAAAATAGGCAAAAATCTTTACAAGCTTCTGATACTACCATGTCAGATAATATTAATACTTTAGATAATTTTTTCAATATCATATCATCTAAGCAAGAGATTGATTATCCAATATGTACATATTGTGCTAATTTATTAATTGAGCAAATGAAATTAAAGTTGGATCAATCTGTTAAGGAAAAAGATGTTTATTTACAATTTTTAAAAAAATTATCCAAACAATCTGGACCTGATTTAAATAAATCAAAGGAAGCAGTACTGGAATTAGATAGATTGAAAACTCAAGAAAAAGATTTGAATCAAGAATTTGAAAATTTGAAAATTGAAGAGGAAAAATTATTACATGAATTAAAAGAATTGGAATTAGAAAATATAAAATTAACAAAAGAAGAAAGCGAAATTTGGATAAAGAGAAATAAATTTGAACAAGAGGTGATTGATTTTACTCAAGAAAGGGATAGTGTTAATGCAATGTATGAATTTAATTTAAATCAGCTAGATAAGTTAAGAAAATCAAATGTATATAATGATACTTTTAAAATTTCACATAATGGTCAATTTGGAACAATAAATGGTTTAAGATTAGGAAATGCTGATAGTTCAAAAATATCATGGCATGAAATTAACGCAGCATTAGGGCAGCTAATTTTGTTATTATCGACTTTAGTAAATAAATTAAATATTAAATTAGATGGTTATAAATTAAGACCAATGGCTTCATATTCCAAAATAGAAAAAATTGATAAATCACAAAACAACAAGGCAATAACTTTAGAATGTTATTCCTCAGGTGATTCTTCTTTTGAAAGATTATTAAACCATTACAAATTTGATACCGCAATGTGCACCATATTGGATGTTGTAAGACAAATTGGAAATTTTTTGAAAAATTTAGATAACTCAATTGATTTACCATACGACATGGATGAAGAAAAAATAGGAGGACTAAGCATCAAATTACAATCAAAAGTTACAAGCGATGAATGGACCACGGCTTGTAAGTACTTGTTGACTAACACAAAATGGATATTAGCTTACGCTAGCGCTCATTCTAGTAACTTAAGATAAGAAATTAGATGAGATGAGACTATACAGATAATACCCCAATCACGTGACAACATTGTTTCTTCACCATAAATTTCACCACCGGAAAACAAAGCGAAAAAAGAAAAAGGAAAAAGTGGTTAAAGAAACCTCGACTTCCAACTGGTTTTTTGGCATTAGCTACTCTATTTCCAAGACATGACAGCTTATCAGTGGTTTATTATCTAGTCGGTCAATCTTCCTGTCCTTATCAGAGTAGAAGGCTACTAGTATTGACACGCGTCGTGTTAATTCTCAAATCATCCTGAAAAATGGCAGACATTTTTAATTTTTTTTTTCTTTTTTTTCGCCTTTTTATTTGATATTTCGAGCACTACGAAAAGTTTTTCTTTTCTTTTATAGTGGGCCTTAATATTAGTAAAACGAATAGTAATGATGAAGAATAGCTTTTTTTTGCTAAATGATGATGATCTATATTCTTTGTTTGTGATTATTTGATTTGATTCGTTTAGGTGTATATTTGTAGTGCTAGTTTAATAATCGAACTAATTAATTTTGTGATACCCCGATATTTTTGATTATTATTCTTTCGCTCATTTTAGTCTGAAATTTTTTTTTTCACCTTTAAGAAGAGAAGAGAAGAGAAGAACAAATATATATATTTATATATATATATATATGAAGATTGATTGATTTTATAATAGTCCATTAGCTATGACAGAGGGACAGATACGTATAGTGAGTGATGACGGTTCTGTTGTGTTTTTTGAAAGAGAAAAGTTATTGGACTCATTAAGAAGCTTGAGTTTTGATTTTGAATCAAAAGAATATGTTGATGTGAATGTGATAGTAGATAAGATTTGTTTGGGATTACCGAATCAGTTGACTAAATCTGAGTTGGTTGACTTATCTGCTGAGACTGTAGGTGCTATGGTGACAATACATCCGGATCATTCGTTATTGGCATCGAGAATATTAACCAAGAATTTACAATCGAAATTACCCAAGAAATTTAGTGATAATATAATTAGGTTAAGAAATTCTAAAAATTCTTCTTTTAAAAGAGCTCAACCATTGATATCTGATGAGTTGTATGAAGTTACAATGAAGCATAAGGAAGTTTTAGATGATGTTCTTGATCCTAATAGAGATTTTGAACTTACTTATTTTGGTTATAAGACTTTAGAAAGATCATATTTGTTAAAAGTTGGTGGCCAAGTTGCAGAAACACCTCAATATATGTTGATGAGAGTTGCATTAGGAATATTTGGTAATGATATTCGCAATGCAATTAAAACTTATAACTTGATGTCTCAAAGATATTACATACATGGATCACCAACGTTATTCAATGCAGGTACACCTAGCCCTTACCTTTCCTCATGTTTCTTACTTGCCATGGAAGAAGACTCAATAGATGGTATTTATAAGACTTTACATAAATCTGCATTAATATCAAAGGCTGCTGGTGGGATAGGGTTACATGTTCATAATATAAGAGCTTGTGGTTCTTATATTGCAGGTTCTAATGGAACTTCAAGTGGATTGGTGCCCATGTTAAGAGTATTCAATAATACTGCAAGATATGTTGATCAAGGTGGTAATAAAAGACCAGGTGCTTTTGCAATATATTTAGAACCATGGCATGCGGATATCTTTCAATTTTTAGATTTAAAAAAAAATCATGGTAAAGAAGATTTTAGAGCAAGAGATTTATTTTATGCATTATGGATCCCAGATTTATTTATGGAGAAAGTTGAAAAAGATGAGGATTGGTGTTTATTTTCTCCAGATGAAGCACCAGGATTAAGTGATACATATGGTGATGATTTCGTTAAACTTTATCATAAATATGAATCCGAAAAAAGGCATTTTAGGAAAGTGAAAGCACAAAAATTATGGTATGCTATATTAGAAGTACAAACTGAAACAGGTAATCCTTTTATGTTATACAAAGATGCATGTAATAAAAAATCAAATCAAAAGAATTTGGGAGTAATCAAATCATCTAATTTGTGTTGTGAAATTGTGGAATATTCATCTCCAGAAGAGGTTGCCGTTTGTAATTTGGCTTCCTTAGCATTACCTAGATTCATTAAGTCCGATTCAACTTGTAAATGGTATGACTTTAATGAGCTTCATGAAGTTACTAAAATGGTTGTTAATACTTTGGACAAAGTTATTGATGTTGGGAAATACCCAGTACCAGAAGCTGAATATTCAAATAAGAAAAATAGGCCGATTGCAATAGGTGTTCAAGGTCTTGCTGATACATTCATGGAATTGAGGCTACCATTTGATTCACAAGAAGCTAAGTCATTGAATATTCAAATTTTTGAAACCATTTATCATGGTGCTGTTGAAGCCTCTGTTGAATTAGCCAAGGTAAAAGGTAAATATGCCAGTTATGAAGGCTCTCCCATTTCCAAAGGCCTATTGCAATTTGATTTATGGGATCATAAACCATCCGATTTTTGGGATTGGGATACATTAAAGCATCAAATTTCTGAATATGGCGTAAGAAATTCTTTATTAGTAGCACCAATGCCAACTGCATCCACTTCACAAATTTTAGGATATAATGAATGTTTTGAACCGACAACATCAAACATATATTCCAGAAGAGTGCTTTCTGGTGAATTTCAAATTATAAACAAGCATTTATTGAGTGATTTGATAGATTTGGGATTATGGAATAATGATATGAAAAATTTATTATTAGCAGAAAATGGATCAATTCAAAATATTCCAAACATCCCCGAAGATATTAAAAAATTATATAAAACCGCTTGGGAAATTTCTCAAAAAGTTATCATAGAATTGGCTGCTGATAGAGCTCCTTTTATTGACCAATCTCAAAGTATGAACCTATATTTGAAAAATCCAACAATGGGTAAGTTAACAAGTATGCACTTTTATTCTTGGAAAAAAGGGTTGAAAACTGGAATGTATTATTTGAGAACTCAAGCTGCCTCGTCTGCTATACAATTTACTGTTGATGCGGAAAGTTTGAAACGTAAAAACCAATCGCCAATTCCAAAAAATTGGGAACATCTTATCAAAAAGAGAAAGAAGTACTCTCCATTTCCAATGGAAACTCATCATCATTTAGAATTGAATAAAAATTCATCTTGTATATTAAGTGATGATAATAAGAATCAAGCCGAGTATGTCCAAGACAAAGAAGAGGAAAGAAACCTCGAAGTAAAAAATGGAAATCTGGATCGAGACGATAATAGAAATATTAAGAAACATGACATATATGATTCCACACCAATCAGTTGTAATATATCAGAGCCTGAAAACTGTGATTCATGTTCTGGTTAAATGGTTGAATAAATTATTTGAAACTGTTTTACATAAAAATGAAAAACTTGTATATATATGTTTTTTCTTACATGTATAAAAAGCTAATGAAATGAAATTAAATTAAATTAGATTAGATTAAATTAAATATATACCTTCCTGAGGATGGAATAAAAATAAATAGTTCATATAAAGTCTGAATATGAATAATCGAGAAGTTGATATGAATAATTGATATATTGGTCAAATTTTCCACCAATGTATCCTGTTGATGGACCTAATTGTCCTATTTTATACAAACTTACAGCACCACAAATAGTTAGTCCATGAATAATGAAATAAGCAATTTTTCTACTCTTGACGCTGTAGAATTTCAAATATCTCATCCAGCCACTGACAATATGATAAGAGGCGCACCATACCAAAAAGGTCAATCCAGTAAATGTAATTATATTCTTTCTTGCAAGCAGATGCGAGATATACCCCAAATTTATCAAGGAAGAGTCACCATCTATAATCAATGGAATTATTCTTTCCTGAAAAATATGATACAGTACTATAGGGACTAATAAGTATCCAGTAAAGCTTAAGGGTGAAAGACCCAATTTACGTGAAATAAAAGATTTCCTTGGACCTATTCCAAGAAAAGTGGCAACTCCACCAAGGCCATAATCATCATCAAGTTTCTTATTCTTTCTCTTGGTGACGTTAATTACATCAGATCTCTCTGGACGCTCAGAATTGTGTGTTTCACGCCTTTCCGGAGAAGAACCACTTCCTCCATAATATGATTTCTTTCTAATGTTTCTTAATATCCTAATAGTAATACCACTTAATATATGCACAGTTAAGCTTCCAAAGATCAATATTCCTTCTAATCCAGGCATTTGATAAATCGTTCTAGACATCATCATAACTTCATCGGCAATTTCAACAGAGATTAATGGCGATATTAAAACCGATGAGCCATGTAAAAGCAGGAAAACACTGAAAACAATTGAGGAATATTTTTGCAGTTTTAATAAATACCTTGTAATCTTTGAAATTATCTTCTTCGAGGATTCATTCTCCAAAATTTCAACTTCTGAATTTCTTCTAGACTTGTTAATTCCGATATTATCTCTTGAAGTCATAGATCCGTTACTAATTTCTAGCGGTTCAGGCGATAATTGCTTCAAGTTTAAATACTTTTCTTCATCCTGATATTTATGAGACATATCCCAAAGCAAAGATAAAACCTATATCTTTGGTAAATGAATAATGCCAATAAATCAACTATAAATCAATAATTGCGTGGTGATGAGTTATTTAGAGATGATTAAAAAGCAACAGTAGTGGTATCGTAATCAAAAATGAAGAGTCTTTTATTGGCTAGTAAATGGTGATATTAATTAAATACAAGAATATATTATGTACAAACATAGAGTTAAAGCTATCATGGATCCCAGGTCAACGAAATAACAGATCAAATGAAAAGAGAAGACAGCATAAGGAATATTAATAATAACATGAAATCATATTAATAAAGGAAGATAAAAAGAAGAGAAAAGACAAGAAAAGAAGAGGAAAAAAAACAAAAAAAAAAGAAAAAATTAAATAAATAAAGCTAAGTTCATCTAAACCATCCTTTATGATTTTTACTTTCATCTCCACCATTATTGCTAGCCAAAGGCAGTTTATATTTCTGCAAAGCCAAGACATCTTCGATTTTATTCATAGCCAATTCTAACAACTCTTTACGTTGCTGTATTTCGACATGTCTTTTAACTTTTGGATCTTCTTTGGCAAAAAGTTCAATCTGCTCTTTTGTTAAATTACTTATCTTTATATCTAATTCTCGTGGAAAGTTATAGTAGAAATCTGATAATAATTCCACATTCAAGAATAGTACAGCGGTCTGGGTAAGTTTCTCAGCAACAGCATCTAAAAAGATTTCGGGACATTTGTATTTATTTTCTTTAAATTTACATTGAGATGATTTTAAAGCTTGTATTCTAAATTTCAATAATTCAGTTCTGTCTTTTAAAAACATTGCCTCTTTACCTCTTTTAATCAATGCATAACTAAAGTTAAGATTCTCATGTTGTTGTTGTTGCTGATCTTGCTTAGAATTATTTTGTTCCTCCAAATACGACACTAACTGTGACAACTTTCTTCCTCCAACCTGTTTTTTAAGTTCATTATAAGTCTCAGTACATTGTCTCAACTCTTCTTTTAAAAGCATAATAGAATGTTCTCTTGATAATGCCCATTCTCTATCTTCAAGTTCAATCTCATATTTATAAGGTTTAATACAATTTTCAACTTGATCGGCGGTGCTAAAAAATTTCCCATTTAATACTGACTGAGCAGATTCTTTAACAACGTTTCTAGCCATTGGATGGCCCCTCAAAGTGGTGTTATCTACTATGTTATCAATTTCAGAAAGCAAAGCATGCGTTATTAATAGTGTCGACATTCTTCCAACACCAGATTTAGTTAGACTCGATGTAGCTAAATCAAGTTTACGAACCCAATACAAATCATTAAGAGTAGCATGTTGTAATTCTTGTAAATTTGGCTCAATAAGGTGTTCAGAGCCAGTAGAATTAGCTGGTGATGGTTTATTCCAATATCTTTCTGCTAATAATTCCAAGCATCTTTGATCCAACTCACTTCTTAATAAAGAACGCAATTCAGGACGTCCAAACCTTTCAGAAAATTCTTTTACTGCAACTTTAACTGTATCTATAGAACCAGCTAAATATGTTTCTGGAGTTAAACTTCTATCATTGAATTCAACTTTAAATTTATATGAAGTTTCTTCCAATTCTTGTTGAACTAACATATAAGTAGGTCTCAAAGACGAAGCCATTGATTTTTCCAAGACTTTCATCAATCTTTTCTTTAACAATCTTGTACCTACTGATGTTCCTTGAAATTCTTCTTTATTCTCTTTGAAATATTGTCTTTCAAAATTTTGTTGAGAAACAAATGCTTGAAATCCAGTTGGTTTCCTGAAAATTGATTGTTGCGGTGCTTTAGTTACAACACCTACATATCCCATTTTCAAAGGATACTTTTTATTTGTCAAAATTTCCCTTGCTCTTGTTGGATCAACTAAATCAATCTTAGTTATGACTCCAATTGTTCTTTCACCTCTTGAATCAGCCATCTTAGCAGCTCTTATAGCAGCAGAATTCGCTAAATCAACATCTGCAGCACTGATTGCGAGGATAATATTTGGACTCTCAAGATACTTATCACAAACAATTTTAATCTTTTTCTTCAACTCCATTGGTTGATCTGCAGCTTCTACTTGAATATATCCTGGCAAATCAACCAAAGATAAATCCGGAACTCTTGGAGATTTGATAATTAATTGAATTGGATCTGCACTGATACATTCATGAGCTGGAACTTGCATGTTTAAGTCATATAACAATTTTTGAACTGAAGTAAAATCGGTAATATTGTTCATCTGTAACGCTGGAAAATCTGCCACTTCAGCAGCCAATTCCGGTGAATTAACTAAAGTTAATTCAATAGGTCTTCTTGTAACCATATTTGAACCTTTTGGTAAAAATTCTTGACCAACAATAGCTTCCAACACAGAAGATTTACCTGATGATTGAGAGCCAATCACAACAATCGAAGGTAACCTAATATTATTTGAAGTATCCACTTTAGCTAATATGTTTCTAATTTCAATCATTTGCCTTGTCAAATTCAACATTTCATCATTAGTCGTATCTTCAAAATCATCATCTTCATTGTCGTCTTCTTCTAAAAGTTCTTGTTCTTCTTCTTCACCTTCATTATTAGTATTTTCTTCATCTCCACTCAAACCGCTGCCAATAGCGGCTCCCACAGCAGCAGCAGTAGCCGCGCCATCGCCACCGTCATTTGGTGGCTGGGGACTACCATTTGGATTACCACCATTACCACTAGAATCCAACCCAAATTCAAGAGAACCGAAAAAATCATTAACATTATCCATTACATTATTAGCAAAGTCTCTAGCTTTGGATATTTGCTCTTGAGTAGCGCTAGAAGCCTGTTCTACTTTATAGGCAACATAAGAACCTGCTGCTGCTAATCCACTGCCAACAGCTACCGGAATTTTTGTTACCCTTGCCGCAAATTTCCCTATACCAAACAAAGAGAAATTTCTCCTAACAACAATGTTATTCAAACTATTACTTGGTTTAGAAAATAAAAGTAATGGAGAAGAGATTATATTGGATCTCAATGTTGACGAGTTCAAGTTGGATTTCGGAATTAAAGGGTGATTCAAGTTATACAAACTATTTGCTTCATTATGATATGATCTAGGTAATGAATTTTTATTCAATAATGAAAATCTTTCAAAAAAATATGGACGATAGAAATGATGATATCCTTTAGCTTTCAACCTTGTGATTATTGTTGACGTTGTTGCTGATGAAGGTGCTCTTGGAAAGCTCATCTTCTTATTTTTTTTAAAAAGAAAAAAAAAAAAAAAAAAATTTCCTCAGACTCTTCAATATCTGCCTTATATATAAGAGCAATCAATGATAACTCTACCTGGCATTAATATCCAAGATCACAATATAAAATTTATTCCTGATTTATTTAAATTTTAAAGAACAATTTGATGATAACTCGCCTGATTTATCTTTTTATTTACCTTCAATAAACATTTTTTAAAAAGAATAACAAAAACAGCCCCTAAAAACGGTAACCAAACTAAAGAAGACAATTGATCAAGTAAGCTTAACGACGACGACGACGACTACGACTACAACTACAAAGGCATAGACTACGGCTATGACAAGGGTGTCAGTAACATTGGATATGAAACTATTAAACTGTTATATTTAGCTATTATTTGAAATGACAGATGTACTGATTTTTAAGATATGAAATTAAAATAAAAGCAATGTATGAAAAAAAAAAACGCCAATATAAATATCCTGAAATAAATAAAAATCTATCAACTTTGAAACCCCACCGATTGAGCTCGGGCACACCAGACGGTATTATGTGCTTTATCTAAACATCTTTATGCCATTTGAGTTTTAATCCCGGGCCTGAATTGGTATTAGCAGTGGGTCTAATTTCTTCTTCTTCATCCTCTGAGTCTCTGTCCCCAGTATTTGCCAAACCTAATGCATTCAAACGTCTGATACGTTCAATGTCCGTTTCTTCTTCTTCCCGTGACACTCTATTGTGATCTTGTTCCTCTTCTGTCTCCTCTTCTGTTTCTTCAGAGTATTCTCCTTCGTCTGAATTTTGTACTCCTTCTTCTTCTTCATCTTCATCTTCATCTTCAGAAGTTACCAGTCTAGGTGGAGGCGAATGCGATTTCATAACCTGGATATTATCAGGACCAGTACTAACTATATTCGCAAATTTCGGAGTTTCCGCTTTCTTGCCATCTTTCTTGTACTCATCCAATATATTTGCTAACTTGTTTTGGATGTGTTTCTCATTTTCTCCAAGAAGCTCATCATCCTTCGCAGAATGCAGTACCCCTTCTGATTCTGGCACTAATACCAAATCAGAATTTCTTTCGCCAGCCTCTGCTGTAGACTCATTCATTCCATGTTGCTTTTCAAAATCTCCAGGAGTAGCTGAAGTAGGCGAAGATGTCGATGTTGATGATAACGTTTTACGAATACCAACCAAGGAAAGTGCTTTCTTGGTTAATGTTGAAGCCAGAGCAGGTATAGTCGGTGTCTTATCAGCATCATTAAAATTAAGATGTTGCGCCTGGTGAGTATGTTGCCTTTCAATACCATCATTGCCAGGTTCGTGCTTTCTAATCTTGTAACGCTTCATAATTTCACCTTCTTCATTCTCTATAATAATTTCATCATCAATTCTGAAAGCAAAATATTTACCTTTCTTACGACTTTTTTCATCTTTATGAAGAGTTGGAATTGGTTGTATACTATCACCTGGGTGCAGAAAGCCACCATGACCATGACCAGCACCAAGAGCTTCTTCTTCTTCTTCTTCTTCTTCTGTCTCGCTACGAAGTTTTTCAACCTCCCTTTGTTTTGCATCAATCGTAGTATCACTATCTCTTATCTCAGATGAATCCTTTGATGAACTTCCTCTAGATAATGGTGTCAGGCTCTCATCATCATCTGGATAATCAACTACTGACATTACTTCTCCATTCTCATCATCTATGATTAATTTATTACCCTCTTGATAACCTTTCTTCGCATGTCTTCTTTCACCATCAGAATCTCTTTCTTCAGATTCGTCCAATGGTAGTCCCAGTTGCTGTCTATGTCTAATACCCGAAGGAGGTGAAGCAGATGATGTTAAAACTCTACGAGGACCAAAATGTTGAGGAATTGTTTCTATTGCTTCCTCCGAAGAAGTTTCTTCCAGTTTTTTCTCATTTTCCTTTTCAATCATCTCAGCAGTGGTAGCTACTGCTGCAGCACGTTGCAGACGATCTCTATGAATTTTATTTAAATCCAAATTTTCTGAAACAGGTCTAGCCCTCTTCTTTTTTTTGAAATTCTTACGCTTCTTCATTCCACCAGCAGGACGTACTGGAATACCACTTGTTTCAATAGTAGTAGTGGCACTTAAAGGTTGTTGTTGATGTTTTTCCAGAAATTTAGTATCAGAAGAAGCCATGGTATCAACTTTATGTAAAGAGAATGAACGACCATTTGTTTCCAATCTTGGTAAACGAGACATCCATGATTGTGAATTTGGATTTGCTTGTGTTTGTGTAAATGACATTGTAAATGAAACCGTTCTTAAATGTCTACCAAGAACTATAACAGCGACAGAAGATCCATGGACTATAATTGAAGTTAATATGATAAATGTTACAATGGGCCAAAGATAAGTAATCACATAATGATGACTTACTCCATCTGAAGGGATTTGATCTAAATAACTTTCATGATTTGTATAATGCTCTTCTAATAATTCTCTTGCTAATATTACTGCATAAACAGCACCTACTCCTATAGGACCAAAATGTCCAGCAAATAGAGCTTCTCTTGAAGTATTTAAATCTGGAGTTAATTTCCAAATTGCCATTACAGCAGGAATTCTTCTTAAAAATATAATCACTATTGCAAGACAAATAAATTTCCAAATTGGTAAACCAATATCTGTTTTATTGTATAATTCCCAAGGAATAATTGCACCAAAATAAACAAAATAAGCTAAATTTAAAATCAAATCAATGACTGTTGAAATATGAGAATCTTCTGTTTTCTTTGCATAAGCGCCATTCCAAGCAAACGCTGTACCGGCGGCAAATGCAACTAATAATTCATCAACACCAATAATGGATCCAATACCAGCACAAGCAAATGCTAATATAAGGAAAATTGCTAAAAAAGATTCTCTATCTATAAGATTTGAATTTTCACAATAAATTAACATTTTTCTTGCTGACCAACCAATTATTGTTCCCAAGATACAACCAAATATACATTCATATAGAATTGTAACACAAATCCATTCTTTCACTATTTCTCCAGCATTTCCTTCATGAATGATCAAATTATAAGCTAAAAAGATAAATGGGAAAGCCATACCATCATTACAACCACTTTCAGCACTTAATAAATTACGTAAATGACCAGGAACACGTTGAGCAAATTTACCTTTACCAACAACAGCTGCTGCCAAGACAGGATCAGTTGCAGTAACACAACCAGAGACTAATAAAGCTTCTGAAAAATTTAAATTAGGTCTAAAAATGATCCAAATAAATAATCCAACTATTAACCAACCAGCAGTCATTGTAGGAACAAGTAATATAAATAATGAAATCCAATGTTTTTTCATATATTTTTTCGGTAATTCAACTGCAACTGCAAAGATTTGAATACATAATACAATTTTTGAAATTTGAAAAGTTAAATTTTCTAAACCCCATTGTGTTGGTATAAACCATTTTAAACAATGCGGTCCAACTATTAATCCAACAATAGTAGCAACTGTAGCTTCACCAATATATAACCTTTCCTTAATAAATAATGAAACAAATGAAAATAATAACGAAAATATACCTATTATAGCATATGCCACATGTTCTCTACTAGCCTAAAGTTGAAATGAAGGTTTCGAAAAAACGAAACCAAAAATGCAAAAAAAAAAATTGTTAACATTTAATTCAATTAAATCAAACATGATTCAAAAACTTAAAAAGAAAACAAACAAACTTACATCTATTTGAGACCAAACCATTACTTCAAACTCCTATTTCACTTTTATCTATACAGGAAGATATTTCATAATTAATCAACTTTTTTTTTAAAAAACTAATAAATTAATAAATTAATAAAAATTATAATATATTCTTATTCTGCCTTCTGTTGAAATCAAATTAATTTAAAAGTTATGTAGAGCGGCTTTTTACTTGCCATTTTAAAATAGAAGAAGAGCTATTACACTACCGCAAAAATAGAAGTTATAATAAAATTATCATATAAATATATATCTTTATAGTAGCTATATATATATATGAAACTATATCATTTCTCTTGTAGAAGAAAACAAATCAAATACCGTGAAATATACAAAATAACAAATTACAGAAAACTCAAAACCAAAACTTTTCAACCAACAAAAAAAAAAAAAAAAAAAAAAGATAAAGAAAACTTATAGCACATCACGAATAGAAAAGAATAAAGAAAATAAAGTTAAAGCCAAGGTCAAGTCCAAGGCCTTGACCTTGATCTTGATCTTGACTTTAACTGATCAAAATAAAATAAGTATTTACCATCCTATCATTTAATAAACATCTTTCTTCTCCAACGGATTATATCTCAAGAATTTTTCAATCAAATCAACATGCGTTAAAACCATACGTCTACAGCAATACCTCTTCAACTTCAATTCATCTAAAGCGTCCCCTTCAGTCTTATCCTCCTTCAACAAATTAAGGTAAGCTTCCCATTTATCACCTACAACCTATTTTTTTTTATTTTTTTTTATTTTGTTAGTAAAATCCAAATCCATAAACATAAAAATTATATCTTAAAACAAAATTAACATACTTTACCACAAGAAAAACAACGAACTGGGATAATCATCTTCTTCTTCTTTTTTTCCAAAAATTAGATACCAAAAATTAAACCAGGTAACTAATTGATTAAATTATCGTATTATTATCTATTTCGTATATATTTTTGATGATTTTTTAAATAAAAAAAAAAAAAATTTTTTTTTTCCACAAAGTGTCAGCAAAAAAATAAAAAATAAAAAAATAAAAAAAATTTTTAAGTGAAAAATTTATTGGTATTAAAGAAATTTTTTTGGTATTATAGAATTAGACGATATTAGTAATTTGTATCAGTATCTTTATCGGTTTGAGATTAAAGGTATAGAGGATATAGTAGATCAGATGCCTATATTGCAATCATCATTGGTTTCTGGGTCTTCTGGGTCTAGTGGATCTAGTAGAGTTAGCTCTGCTGAGTGGAAAGTTTCATTACAAAATGGCGGAAGACTTTTATCATTAGGACAAATTTTTTCACTTGATGGGAGGTATTTTATAGCTTTATTCAAGAATCAGTTGAAAGTTTATTTTTTATCTACTAGACAGTGTATCAAGACTGTTTTTCATGAGTTATCTTTAGTGGTTGATACTAGGATTTTAACATCAGAACCAAATCATTTATATTTATTTGATAGATTTGGATCAGTTACAATAATTAATTGGAAAGATAAATTAATTGATTCAATAGTTGGGAAGTTTAAATTAGATTTTAATGGTTTCCCATTATTAAAAATTATTGATTTTAATATTGAAAAAATTAATAATGATGATAAAAAAATTTCAGTTATTGCTGTGGTGGGTAAATTTACAAATACAAAAATACCAGCTCCTCATACAAGAATTTTATGTAAATCTATATTTACAACAACTAGTACTAAATCATCATCATCACTTGATAAAAATTTTAATTTTGAAGAACTTTTAACTTTGAAAAATATATTAATGTTTCAAAAATCTGTTAATAATGAAAATTTAATTTTTTTAAATAATAATAATGAAATTATTTCAATTAATTTAAAAAATTTTGGCAAAGAATTAAAACTGAAAACGGTACCTTTTATATTTAAATCTCCAATTACATCTTTAGCAATATCTAATGATAATTCAACTATAGCATTAGGTACAACAACTGGTATTATTCAACTTATATATATAAATAATTTGGATAAACCACAAAGATTATTGAAATGGCATATTGATCATGTTAAAGCTTTACAATTTAATCAAGATGATACTTATTTACTTTCTGGTGGTATTGAAAAAGTATTAGTATTTTGGCAAATTGATACAGATAAACAACAATTTTTACCAAGATTAAATGGTATTATTGAAAATATTGATATTGGTATTAATACTGATTTATATTCAATCACTTTAAATTTAAATGAATTAAATGATACTGAATTATTGGTATTAAGTGGTGTAGATTTATCTTCAAGATTAAATGTTAATGGTGTTAGACCAAATTTTAATTTAAATTCAATTAAAAGTTTAGAAAAAAATAGAAAAAAATTGATTAAACAACATTTAGAAAATAAAAATGATGATTTTGATATTACCAAAATTAAAAATGATTTAACTGCAATTTTTGAAATTCATCCTCTTACAAATTTATTATATTTTCCTAATGGTTCAACTATACAAGCTTATGATTTTATACAAAATGAACAATCTTTTGTTCAAACAATTGTTCCAACATTACAAACTGGTAAAGTTAAATCTGAACAACAAATTGCTGATCCAAAGATTGAATTATTAAGTTTCACAAATGATGGGAAATGGATGTGTACATTTGATTCTACTCCAACTCCAAACTTGGATAATTTATTATCAAATAAAGTTATAACTTATTCTTTAAAATTTTGGAAATATATTGAAAATATTGATAATAATAATAATAATAATAATAATAATAATAATAATGAAAGACAATCATCTTCAACAACCACTGGTCATTGGGAACTTTCAACAAAAATCATTTCTCCTCATGGTGATAACAATCCAATTGTTTCTATGATACCTGCACCTTCTTCATATCATGGTGGTGTTGCATTTTTAACTGCTGATAATAAAAGTGGATTAAGATTATGGAGACCAAGAATTCCAAAAGAAATATACCTGAAAATTGGAAATCTGACAAATAATGAAAAATTACAACAAACTGCTTGGACATTGAAAAAATCAAGAGATGGTAATGGTATATTTGAATCAAATTCAGTATCTTTAACTTGGTCAGAAGATTCATCAATTATTATAATGGGGTTTGAAAATTCTTTACAAATTATTGATTGTAATATTTTTAAAGAATTTGATTCAGAAACTTTTCAATTACCTTCTTTAAGTGGTTCAAGAATAAGATCTGTTAAAATCATTGATAATAAATTAATTTGTTTAGCTAAAAATAGGTTAATTTGTTATGATTTGTTAAATAATAAAAATGGAGAATTATGTGGGAAACTTTCAACTCCAACTGGTGGTGAAAATTTAATTGCTCTTGATAATAATATGAATTTAATTGCTTTAGTCATTAATTATTATAATAAAGATGCAGATTATAATATTAATGCTAAAATTTTCATTTTCAAACCAGATTCTTTAATTCCTGTATACATTGCTAATCATTCACAATTTGTTTCATCGATACGTTACTCATCTAGTCTGAACTCTTTTATATTCATTGATTTAGATGCAAGAATTGGGCTATTATCTTTAACTACAGAAGATTTAACTTCTAAATCATCTAATGTTGCACTTGATTACGCTTATGAAATGAATATCTTGCTACAAAATGCTCAGAAAAAAGCTAGAATCATATCATCATCTAACTCCAAGAAAGAAGGAAACGAAAATGGAAAGATTAATCCACAAGATTTCAACGAGGAAAGCAGAAACGCTAACAGCATATTATTGAATTCTAATACTTTTGAAAATCTCTTGGAAAATGTCGAAGGAGTCCAATTGGACACTTTGTTCGAGCGCATCATGGAAATCATAGGTTGAGACTCAGGCTAAGGCTGAGATATCCAAGTTGAACCTCGTGCCATCCCCACATCTTCCAATTCCATCTCCATCTCATCCATCTCATCCATCTCATCCATCTCATCCATCTATTGGCCGCCGTCGTATATAGATTAGTATTTAGGTCTTCTTTGATTACCCAATTAAGAAATTCCTTAATTAGGTAATTGTTTTTATTTTTTTTTTATTAATGTTTAAAATAATGTTTAATTGAAGCCATTTAGAAACCTCAAAGCCTTCTTTCAATTTTTAAAAGAAGTTGAACTAATACAAGAGAAATAGATAAGGTATTTTATCATCAATTTATTCAAGTTTTGAATCATCAATTTGCTATTTCATTTATTTTGCTTTTTTTGCCTTTTCTCCAATTTTTTCAATTCCTTTTTTTTTTTTTCCCCTTTTTTTTTTGGCCTTTCCAAAAAAAAACAATGACAGCTGATAACGTTATAAAGTCTTTCTTAGACACCGATCTATATAAGATCACAATGCATGCTGCTGTGTATCTTCACTTTCCGAATGTTCAGGTTTCGTACAAGTATACTAATCGTACGCCTTCGATGAAGTTGAATAAGGCTGCAATTGAGTGGTTGAAACTTGAGATATCTCTGTTGGAGTTGTTAAGATTTACTGATGATGAAGTACAGTATTTGTTGCAAGAGGTATCGTATATGCCAAAAGAATATTTTGAATATATTAAAGATTTTAAGCTTGACCCTAAGAATCAGGTCAAAGTTTATGAAGATCTGGATAGTCCAGATGGTTTTGGTTTAGAAATTGTTGGGAGTTGGGTGGAAACGATTTTTTATGAAATTCCATTATTGTCATTAATATCGGAAGCTTATTTTAAGTTTGTTGATACCGATTGGAATTATGATGGACAATATGAACTGGCTAAGGATAAATGTGAAAAGCTTTTTGAAAACAATTGTAGTTTTAGTGAATTTGGTACAAGGCGTCGGAGATCATTTCATGCTCAAGATCTTGTGATCAAAGGTTTAGTCCAATATCAAAGCGAACATCCTGAAAAAAAACAATTATTACTGGGGACTTCAAATGTTTTCTTTGCTCGGAAATATGGTATTAGACCAGTTGGTACTGTTGCACATGAATGGATGATGGGGATTGCATCGATAACTCAAGATTACAAGAATGCAAACAAATTGGCTATGGATTATTGGATTGAAACTTATGGTAAAGAACATACGGGATTGGCATTAACAGACACTTTTAGCACGGATTATTTCCTCAAGACTTTTACGCCACCATATTCAGATTATTACACTGGTGTTAGACAAGATTCAGGAGATCCAGTCATCTATACAGAAAAATTGGCAAATCACTACTTTAATGTATTGAAATATCCTAAATTTTCTAAAATTATATGTTATAGTGATTCATTAAATGTTGAGAAATGCATAGAATATAAACATAAAGCAGATGAAGTTGGCTTAAAAGCAACATTTGGTGTTGGAACTTTCTTCACCAATGATTTCAAAAGTAATCTGCCTCCTTATCTGAAATCTTCACCTCTCAATATCGTTATCAAGTTACAGGAAGTCAACGGTAAACCAGCAATCAAGATTTCTGATAATATCGGTAAAAATATGGGTGATAAGCCCACAGTTGAACTCGTTAAAAAAGAACTTGGAATCATTGATAGAAATTGGACAGCAGGCGATGAGTCCCACAGGTGGTGAAAAACTTGCCTGGCAACCTCTACCTTCTTATCCACTCTATTCTCTTTATCTCCATTGATGATGATGATGATGCTTGATCATTTTATATACTTTATATACAATTAACTAACTACTTCATAATCGTACCTGCCACATATTTACTCGTAACAGGTAATCGTGGGTTCTGTGGCTGGTGTTTAGTGGTCTTTTTTTTTTACTCTTTTTAGTAATAATGTGTGGCTAAGGTTTACTAGGCTTTCAAATTTTCCGTTATATAATTTATCTCTTGTCTGTTTCTCTCATACTTTTGAAGATGATAATGTTGTTATATGTATTTTGTACCTTGATGATAATTTAATAAGAATAGGTGAATGGAATTGTGGAGATGGAACTTAATATTCAGAATTTAGTAGATGTGTTGCTGAAGTCTACTGCTCCTGAAAGAGAAGTTTATCGGCATGAGGCAGAAGATCAATTGAAAAAATGGGAAGTGGTACCAGGATATCATTACCTATTGCAAAGTATATATTTGGATACTTCCTTATCTTTACAAATACGATGGATTAGTGTTATATGTTTTAAAAATGGGGTAGAGAAATATTGGAGACAATCCCGAAAGAATTGTGTATCTAAGGATGAAAAATTAGAAATTAGGAAAAGATTATTTAATTTAATTGAGGAACCTAATAATCAATTAACTATACAAAATGCTCATGCAATTGCAAAGATTTGTCGATTTGATTTCCCCGTTGAATGGCCTAGTTTATTTGAAGATTTGGATTTTTTTTTACAATCAAGTGCAAAGCAAAAAGAAATTGTAGGGTTACATAATTTATTAATTATTTTAAACCAGATTATTAAGACTTTAGCTTCTGTAAGAATTGGAAGAACAAGATCTGCATTACAATCCAAGTCGGAATTTATAATGTCAGTCTTGGTTAAATTTTATGTCGAATTCTTCCAATCTTGGACAAAAGAGTTTGATGTAGCAGTAATGGAAGTTGGTTATATTTGTTTAAAAAATTTGAGAAGAATAATTGTAGAAGGTTTTGAATACCCTCATAGAGATCAATCTGTTTGTGATTTTTTCAAGATTAGTTTAAAACATTATCAAATGTTAATTATTGAACATGAAAATAATTCTGTTGAATTATTAGAAAAATATATAAAATGTTATTCAAAATTATATTCTAATCTTATAAATAGCAATCCAACAGCTTTTATATTACTTCCTTCAAGTGAAGAAATTTTACTTTCAAATTTATCATTACTAGAATCAAAGGCTGAAATAGTTTATAATAGTGATGATGAAAACGACTTTTGGGAACAACTAGCTATAAGGTCTTTTTTGATGTTGAAAAAACTGTTAAATTATACTTTTAAAAAAGGTGCAACTGTATTAAAACAGAAAAATGATAGACTGGAAATTGATAAAAGTTTAGAACTCTTGAAAACAAAAATTTTTAAACAGGAAATCGTCGTTAGATTGTTTAATTTGATAATGACGTGGTATTTAAAATTAAGACCCACTGATTTGGAATCATGGAGTGTAGAGCCAGAAGAATGGGTAAATGAGTCATTGAATACAAGCTGGGAATATCAAGTAAGGCCCTGTGCAGAAAATGTTTTCCAAGATTTAGTTTTATATTTTAAAGATCATTTGAAGAATTTTTTATTAAATCAAATTTCTGACAGATTATCTCTACTGAATTCTGGACAATCATTAAAAGATATCCTAGAAAAAGATTCTGTTTTTTGTGCTTTCCAATTATCAAGTTCATCTATATCTGATGAGATAGATTTCAATAATCTTCTAACAAATTTGTTTATTCCCGCGGGGATGAGAAACGATATAACTGAGAATAGAATTATAAGAAGAAGAGTTTGCCTCATAGTGACAGAATGGATAGGAATGAATTGTTCCCGCGAAAGTCGAATCAATATATATAAATATCTTTTGGTTTGTCTTGATCCAGCGGATAAGATTAACGATAAAGTTGTCAAACAAACAGCCGTACTGGCTTTAAGATATGTCATTGATGATTGGGACTTTAACAAGACCGATTTTGACCCGTATTTGACTAAATTCGTGTCCTTGTTGATTAATTTAGTACCAGAATTATCTTTAACGGAATGTGTCTTATTTGTATTAAGAGTACTATCCGTTATTATTCAGCAAACTTCTCCATTACTGAATCAGGAAGTTCTTTTTGGAGTTATGTCCATTGTGCCCCAAATGTGGGAGAATTCAAATAATCTGAATGATATGATTTTAAAAGGAGATTTGTTAAGACTTTTAGAACATTTGACCAACTCATTAAATGATGCTTCTGTGGGAAGTTACCCTATATCTTTACCTTTAATAACTACCTGCTGTGACGATAAATCAGAATACTACCTGTTATTATCAGAAGATGGATATAATTTATGGTCAGCATTGTTGAAAAACTTTCCAGAAGAAGCAATGACTAACCTACCGGATGAGTTGATCAGAGATTTTGAAATAATTATCCAGGGTTTACTTAACTCCACTGAAATCTTGAATGTAATCCTTTCTATAATCCGAAGCTATGCTCTTATAGATTATCGTTTGTTCAATAATAACGAGAATAACAAAGGTTTAGAAATTTTTCGTACTTTGTCAGGATACTTGTCAAATATGCGTGACGACTCTTTATCGATTTTTGTTTCCATAATCGAAATTCTTGTATTAGAAAATCGTAAAGCACAGAATTCTACATTATTACTATCAAATTTGGTTGAAAGCGGATTATTTAATGCAATGGTTGAGTACGGATTGGGAGATGTTCAAAATCCTTACAACTCTGTAAAAGTTCTCTTGGTACTACTAAGAATTGCCCATTTCTACCCTCAACAGTTTCCCTTAATGTTAGAACTGATAAACTCATCATTTCAAGGAGCAAATGGTGAAACTGATAGCAATAGGTTTTTTCAATATTTTCTTGATGAATGTTTATCAAAATATTCATCTATTACTGAACAACGAAATAAGAAAATTTTCTTTCTTGGGATCCTATCACTATTTCAACCAACTAATAACGATGAAAAACGTGGAATAGTTTTGCTGCAGTTTTCGTCAATTTTACACAAATTGACTCAATTCTTAGAAGAAGTAAACGAGTCGATTAATGGTGATTGTGAAATATACCACAAAGGTTACAACTATGAGGATTATGAATATTTCTTAAATTCTGAAAATCAAGTTGACGGTGGGACTTTACATGATAACAAAATGAATGGAGAAAGAAAAAGGTATGATTCAATGCTCAAAAATATAGATCCTGTACATACTGAGAATTTGAAAAGTTACACTTCAAAAGTTTTAATAGGATTGAAAGATGAATTAGGTGGAAACAAATTTGAGATGTTACTATCTGGGGTGGATGCAAGTACATTAGATCAATTAAAGTTGCTCATCGGATGAAGAATCAAAAAATTAAGACAATGAATTTGTTGAATCGAAAGATTTCTTTTTTAATGTAAAACTACTGATTCATTATAATAATAATAATATTCCTTAGTACTTTAAAATTCAAAACCTTTTAATAATATGTGATTTGTTAAAAACAATAAATAAAAAATAAAAAAATATAAAAAAAAAATTATTAGAAATACTTCAATACTTTTTTTTTTTTTTCTGACCTTTAATCTAACAACTGTGATTTTTATTCTTTTCACCGGAAATTTTAAATTGCCTGAATTAAAATCAAAACAGAGAAAACCAAATGAAAAAATAAATAGAAAAAAAAAAAAAAAAAAAATAAAAATATAGTATAATGTTCTTTATGGTAATAGTTATAAAAATAAAAATAAAAATAAGATGAAACAACACTTGTGTATACAACCCTCTTAATAAAAACTAACAAAAACAAAAACAAAAACAAAAAAAAAAATAAAAATAAAAATAAAAATAAAACAAATCCAAACCTTCAATCCTTTTTCAAATTTTCTAATTTCACCGCGTTATCCAAAGCCATTAAAATAGTTTCATAACATATAACATATTGATTTAAAGTTTGTACCATTGATATGCGTTGTCTTCTCAATTCATGGACTGTCTTGTAAATTAAATCATCATCACCCCAAAATTGTAATTCCCTGTGATACTGATAATGTCCAATATCTTGATATTGATCTTTATCGTTATCTTCTTTGTTATTTTCTTTTGAATTTATTTTTTGTAAAGGATACAATTGCAGTTTCAATTTTGTATACGGTGTAGCATCCACAGAGTCCGATCTTCCAGAGATTGGTGTAACGCTTGACATATCTTTCATATCTTTCAGTGATGATGGATCTTCCAGTTCTAATGCCAGTAAAATCAAATCTATAGTAATAAAAGTTCCAGTTCTTCCACATCCAGCTGAACAATGAACTGCAATAGGACTTTTTTCATTATTTACCAAACTTCTCTTCAATTCAATCAATCTAATAATAGAACTTGGTGAAGGTGGGATACCAAAATCAGGCCAATCTTTGAAAACTAATTGATGAATCAATCTGCTTGTAGAATTTTTACTAACTTCCAAAGTTCTAATAACGATATCCACATCTTCCACTAATTTTTCATGAATATTTCTGATTTCAATACCACTCTCATATTTCTGATTTGACCAATAACTGTCCGATTTTCTAATTCCATTTTCATCAAGATTTGTTAAACAAACTATAATTTCAACTTTATTATACCAAATGGCTCTCCAAAAATCATCAAAAGTTGAAGGCAATGGCAGTTGTGTTGCTATATACCTGTTTTTGGAAATAGTTGGAACCATAACATAATTGGCATTAAAATAATCTCGATCATTCTCTACATTTTCCAACTCTTGACTATTACTATTTGTACTGCTGCCGTTCTTCAAAATATTATTATTTGCAGCATTAACAACCAGAGGTGAATGCAAATTTTTAACTCTTGAATGTTCATAAGGCCAGATGTTTGAATACCTATTCTTACTTCCATACTCGATACCTTCAGGAAGAGTATAATTGATTTGATCACATGATGGGCAAGGTGCACTTGGTGAACAAACTGAATCACAACAACAGTACAGTAGGTGCTGCGGTTGCTGCGGTTGTTGTAGTTGCTGTTGCAGTTGCTGTGTCAACAGGTGTTGACGAAGGCCTTCTTTGTTGCAACTACAATTTCTCTGAGGAACGTTTAAACGTACAACGTTTTCCAATCTTGTGTTTTCCAATTCTTCAATCTTGTTAAAATTTTTTTGTGCAATTTTAAAACCTTGTTTGGGATCAAGAAATGGTTTTAACCAGTTTGGTAACTGTTCACGATCCAATGAACAATTTGGTGGTAAATGTATAATATCATCTTCCGAATCATAAGTGATACCTAAAAGAGGGACTTTTTTAATTGATGATGCAAAATTGCTACGGAATCCATTGTTTGAAGGTAAGGAAAATCCTGATAATGGAGCAGGAGAAACTTTAACATTTGCATTTGGAGCTGTTATTGCAGATAAATTAGATGAACTATCTGTTGTGCTAAACGACAGTGCAGATGTTGGAGAAGCTGGTGAAATTGGAGAATTTGAAACTTCCAAGGTGTCTATAATTGCCGATACTGGGTCTGTGGAAATTATATTTGAAACTCCATTATTAATAACAAAAATAGAGACATTTTTTTGTAAATTTTTTTCTTCGAAATAGTTTATAAATTTTAAAACAGTTTGGTATAAATGGAAAGATGCATTGCATAAAGTACTTGCATCATCATACAATACAATTTTTAAATTTTCATTTTCATTATTAATATTATCCTTTTTTAAGTGTGCCAATTTGGATTGTAGAAATATTTGTTGATTTTTTTGCATTGAACCAATAACATTTTTTAATGTAAAAGTTTTTCTTTTCAATAATGTTGTTGGTACACAAACATTTAAAGAATGAATTATTCTTGACAGTAAATATGAGGTATAAGGTCTAACGTCTATCACTACTGTATGTTCATCATTTAAAAATCCCAAAGATAAATCATCTTTATCCAACAGTTTAACACAATCTGGAAGAACATAACTATGAATACAATTTCTTTTGAATCCAAAAAAGGATGGAGTTGATGTCTTATTCCCAGAAACAGCATCATGCACCTGAAGAAAACTAAAATCTGGTTTCTTATCCAAAGATTTCGAGTTTTGTTGTTGTTGCTGCTGTTGATTTTCTAGGTATGTTGTATCTGTTTTCAACAATGGAACACCTTTTGTCAGAGGCGACATCATAGATGCCGAAGCAGCCGCGGAAGCAGCCGCTGATGTAGGTGTGGATCCCGATGCTGATGCCGATGCCGATGTCATTGTCAGTGTCGGCGCTTTCGCTAATGGCGCCGATGGCGCAGATGGGCTATTATTGAAATAATTTCCATTCTCTTTATTATTGTTATTCAAAAAAGTTGCAGCCGCCAATGAAGTGGTTGTACTTGGAGAATTTTCTTGTGAATGTGGATGTGAATGTGAATGTGAGTGAGAATGAGAATGAGAACGCGGGAAAATTGTAGTCGTCATTATATCAATTATGTTATGTACTTCAAAAACAAGTAAAAAAACCAAAAAATTGATAAATCGTTCTTTCTTTCTTGTTGGTATAAATGATAATTACAAAACATAGATCAATTAATAAATAACTAGTTTTGAAAATGGATTCAATATATTAATCAAATCTTTTGTTTGTATTAAAATAATAAAAATGGTTAAGTCAAAACAAACAAAATTTTAATTAACCGCCAATGGAAAACTACTGGTATTAAACAAAGGAAAAAGGAAAAAAAATTATGTCAGGTGTACTAAATTATAATAAAAAATAAGAAAAAAAAAATAATGAATTCAAACCACTGCGAACCCCTTTTTTATTTTCCCCCAGATCCAAAATGAATCAAAAAATGATTGATAATTAATAATAATTAATATATATATAATATATATATATATATATATATATTAATTAAATAAATTGATAAATATGATCACTCGTTGCTGACCTCTCTTGTTAAAAGAAAAAAGATTACAAAAGAAAAGGAAAAAACAATACAAAAGACACCAAGGAAGTTAACGATTCTATAGAGGAAAAGTCGGTCGTGCAAAAACAGATTTTTTTTTTTATTGTTTTTTTTTTTTCAAAAAAAATTATGATGTCATTTTACTATAAATAGAATTACGTAAGCCCTTAATTTTTTCTTTTTTTTCTTTTTTTCTTTGCTTTGTTTTGTTTTGTTTCTAGAAACTACTTGTTACCTTATTTTGGAAAATAGTGTAGGTAACTAGGTGTGATGAAACTAGGTACGGTAAAATGGGTAAATGGGGGGAATAAATGAATTTGTAAATAATTTTTTTATTTTTATTATTTTTTTTTTCTTTCTTTAGTTAACGGCGGAATGGTTTTTTTTTTTTAAAAAAAAAAAGATCAAAACCAAACCAAACCAAAACTTTTAATAACTTTAAAAAAAAAACTTAACAGCGCATGGAATTGAACTAAAAAATTAAATAAACTGTAAATATGTTTCCGAAACATGACGATGCCCATCTCCTTATTGTAAGAAACATTTTCTTCTGCAAGGTTTCTATTTCAAACATAGACATTATTTTTTGTTTTCTAGACTTTTCTTTTCTTTTGTTTTCTTTTCTTTTATTCTCATCTAGTTATTTTTCTTTTTTTTGGCGGAGGGAAGGGGGGGATGTGTATGTAAAGGAAGGGGGCGGATAGTGATAGAAGGTCACACACTTAAGCATTAATTCACATATAATATGCTGGAAAATAATGAAAATTATGAAAATCAAAAGTAGTGTCATAATGATCAAGTGTTTTTTTTCAGTTTGTCGTTCTTTTTTTACAAATTTTGAAATTTTTCTTCTATCTTTAATACCTGAAAAGAAAATTTTCACCTGAAAAAAAAAAAAAAAAAAAATTTTTTTTACTTTTTCTTTTTTCGTCTTTATTGTTTAATCGCACACGACCAGAACAAATTGCAAATTTTTAAAGATATTTTAGTATCTGATTTAATAGAGTAAAATTAAGAAAAGAAAAGGGTATTTTTTGTTTTTTTTTTGGACATGGCTACGGAAAAGACAGTAAAGAGTAAGATCTTGAAAGGGAAGAAGAGGGGTCATGATGCTGACGGTGGGAAAGTGGTGCAAAACGGAGCGAAGAAACAGAAGCAGAAGCAGAAGCATGATGAGGATGATGAGGATGAGAATGAAGGTACAGATGAATTGGTACAAGAACTAGATGAAGAGTTTAATGAAGTTAGTGAATTATTAGGAGTTGACGTAGAACCTGAAACTGCGGAAAAGGAAGAAGAAGAAGAAGAAAAGGAAAACTCTGATGTTGAGAATGAATATGAAGATGAAAATGGGAATATTTCAAGACCACAGAATACAACCAAACAAGAAGAAATGCTGCAACAGACCATAGGACAACAAGCTCATGGGAAAATTGCAGAGTCATTCAAAGAGTTGGAACTTTCAGAGCGTACTTTGAAAAGTATCTCGGAAATGGGGTTCACCAAAATGACTCAAGTTCAAGCAAGAACAATTCCTCCTTTATTAGCAGGTAAAGATGTCTTGGGTGCTGCAAAGACAGGTTCAGGTAAAACACTTGCTTTTTTAATTCCAGCTATTGAAATGTTACATTCTTTGAAGTTTAAACCAAGAAATGGGACTGGTGCTGTGATTATAACACCAACTAGGGAATTGGCCTTACAAATATTTGGTGTTGCTAGAGAATTGATGAATAATCATTCACAAACTTTTGGTATTGTAATTGGTGGAGCTAATAGAAGGGCAGAGGCTGAAAAATTAACAAAAGGTGTTAATCTATTGGTTGCCACACCAGGAAGATTATTGGATCATTTACAGAATACTAAAGGTTTTGTTTTCAAAAATTTAAAAGCATTAATTATTGATGAAGCAGATAGAATTTTAGAAATTGGTTTTGAAGAAGAAATGAAACAAATAATTAAAATTTTACCAAATGAAAATAGACAGACAATGTTATTTTCTGCAACACAAACTACAAAAGTTGAAGATTTAGCAAGAATTTCTTTAAGACCAGGTCCATTATATATTAATGTTGATCAAGAAAAGGATAGTTCTACAGTTGATGGTTTAGAACAAGGTTATGTTGTTTGTGATTCAGATAAGAGATTCTTATTATTATTTTCTTTTTTGAAAAAAAATCAAAAAAAGAAAATTATTGTGTTTTTATCATCTTGTAATTGTGTGAAATATTATGGTGAATTATTAAATTATATTGATTTGCCTGTATTGGACCTTCATGGGAAACAAAAACAACAAAAGAGAACAAATACTTTTTTCGAATTTTGTAATGCAAAACAAGGAATTTTAATATGTACTGATGTTGCTGCAAGAGGATTAGATATTCCTGCAGTTGATTGGATCATTCAATTTGATCCTCCTGATGATCCAAGAGATTATATCCATAGAGTAGGACGTACAGCAAGAGGTTCAAATGGTAAAGGTAAATCTTTAATGTTTTTAACTCCATCAGAATTGGGATTTTTACGTTATTTAAAAGCAGCAAAAGTTCCTTTAAATGAATACGAATTTCCTTCAAATAAAATTGCAAACGTCCAATCACAATTGGAAAAATTAGTTAAATCAAATTATTGGCTTCACCAATCTGCTAAAGACGGTTATAGATCGTATTTACAAGCTTATGCATCACATCACCTTAAAACTGTTTACCAAATAGATAAGATAGATTTAGCAAAAGTAGCCAAATCTTTTGGTTTCAGTGTACCACCAAAAGTCAATATAACAATCGGAGCCAGCGGAAAATCTTTGGATAAGAAGAAGAAAAACACACGAAAATAAGCATAGAGAAATTCCCATTATATATATATATATATAAAAATTATATAAATTATATATCTTGTAGTTATCTAGTTTTTTAATTGAAAAATATAAAAAATTTTTCACTTTTATTTTTAAACGAAAGCAAAGAAAAAAAAAAAAAATTTTAAAAAATTTTCTCTTTTTCAAATCGGTATATGGAAATTAGTCATTTAACTAAACTAGACTCAATTATCTTATTGTCAGTAGATTGAACCACATATATGACTTTATCAATAACTTGAGACATCTTAGCCATTAATTAGATATACTCTAATTACCAAAAAAGACCGGGAAAATATAGTTAGTTAGTTAGTTAGTTAGTTATATTTAAATCTAAAGAAAAAAAAATGTCAAATGATCAAAACTCCAAAAACGAAAGCGAAATAGACGATTATGTTCTGGAAAATTTGGCTGAGTTATCCGTGAACCAGCCCACACCAAAATCACCATTGTCAAATCCAAGTAGTCGTCGTGCTGGTTATTTTGCTGCTCCAAGTTCGGTATTAAACAATGGGCTAGGACTCTCTACAACTGCGTTAAGTTCGGTTCATGGCTCATCGTCATCGCTAAATGGTAGTAGTGGTAGCGATACTGCAACTGCAACTTCAACTACAACTGGAAAGTATAATCATGGTAAATTTTCGAATAATAACCATCATCATCCAACTCCTCTTCGGGATCCGGTTCACAGACAACAATTTGCTACACCTCTTAACACAAGACCGGCTTCACCGTATACATTAAACCCACCAGTTGATTCAGATGGATTATCATGGCCCTCAGTAGGTGCAAGAAAGAGATTAGAAAGTACTGAGGAAGAGGCTAGAGAAAGAGAATTGAAAATTGCAGATGCTGTAAAGACAATATTAACAGAACTTGGTGAAGATGTAAATAGAGAAGGACTATTGGAAACACCAGAGCGTTATGCAAGAGCAATGTTATTTTTCACAAAAGGTTACGAAGATAATATTAAAGATGTGATCAAGAGAGCAGTTTTTGAAGAAGATCATGATGAAATGGTCATTGTTAAAGATATTGAAATTTACTCTTTATGCGAACATCATTTGGTTCCATTTTTCGGTAAAGTGCATATTGGATATATTCCAAATAAGAAAGTGTTGGGTTTATCCAAATTAGCGAGATTGGCTGAGATGTATTCAAGAAGATTTCAAGTCCAGGAAAGGTTAACTAAACAAATTGCAATGGCTTTAAGTGATATCTTGAAACCTAGAGGTGTGGCTGTTGTAATTGAAGCAACACATATGTGTATGGTTAGTAGAGGTGTTCAAAAGACGGGTTCAAGCACATCCACAAGTTGTATGTTAGGCTGTTTCAGAAACCAGCAAAAAACCAGAGAAGAGTTTTTGACATTGTTGAGTAGAAAATAAATCGAATGCAGAGAATAAGAGGAAGAAGAAAAAAAAATTTCAACAACTTTTTTTTCTTTTTATATATACTTTTTTGATTCTCTTGCTATGTTAATGTTCTTTTTTTTTTTGTTATTTTTATTTGTTTTAGTTAGATTTTTGTACTTTTTTTTTTGTTTTATTTTTACTTTCTAATGATTTATGGGAATTTTACTTCAACAGGTTATGTGAATTTTATTATTCAGTATATATATAAATAAATAATACAGTCTATATATATATATATATATTACTTTTCTATTAAATGAAAATAAATTAATGCTTTTAAGTCATAAGGGGAAACTCATCAATTCAACTATTACTTCCAACTCATCTAAATCGTACAGAATATCCAATTCTAACATCCATTCTCTACCTTCTTCTTCATCTTCTACGTATCCTAATAAGTTTTTATCTACAAAATGGTAAGTAACAAGTTGACCATTTTTTTGAGAATCTTGGTATTTTTCTTCAAATTGAAAATTTGTCTTTAGTATATTGTTTAAATGTGGTAAAAGATCTCTTGAAATATAATGGGTCAATTTTTGCAAATAATGATGACGAATTTGCATTCTCTTCTTTTTTTCATTTCTTTCTATTTCACTAGAAGTAGTTGTATTTTTAAAAAATTCCTTATGATGTTCAATTTCTATAGGATTAAATATTAACTTAAAATGAATAAATTTAAACTCAAATGTATCTCCCAATTCAAACGTTTCCACTAAAGATAACTCAAAATCTTTAAAATTATTGAAAACTTTCAACAGCTTATCACCATTATCATTGTCTTTATCGTTGGAAATTACATTTGCAGATTTGCATAACTTTACTGAATCTGAAAGTGTATCAGCTTTTGTCATTTTTTTTTTTTAAAAAAGAATAAATCAAATGAATAAATGAAAGAACAAGCCAAATCTATAATAGCAACAACTATATGACTTACTAAGACCACACAATCTTATCTATATTTATAATTGGCCAACCTCTTTTTTTTTTACTATTTTTTTTTTTAAACGTGATATTTCTACTGCAACAATATGCGCACTAATATGAAAAATTTCTATTTTCATTAACTGGTCAGTTTTTTATATTCTTTTTTTTAAATTGAATTTTTCATTATTCCTCATATAACCTATATACTAATTCACTAATCTATGCCTATAGTATCCTTCCTAAACCATTACACAGGTTACAAATTTCTTCATCTAAAAAAAATGGAACTAAACCTTTACCACCACATTTGTAACATAAGCTACCACCTATTGCAGGATCACCAGGTTTTACAACCCTAGCATTTGGTGGAGGAGGACCAGGACTCATACCAGGCACAGCAGCTGGAGATCCCATATACCCATTATTGGTTCCATTGTAGCTATTCATTCCAGGAAAAGGGGGTACATATGGACCAGGTCCCGAAGTAGGAATAGCTGCAAATGGTATCTGCGATGCCATAGGAGTTTGTGGTGGAACGTATTGTGAATTTGGTGATGAACCATAACTTGGACCATAATATATATCTGGTCTAAATTTCTTCCAACAATCTTTACAAACTCTACCATTTTTCAATTTATAACCTGTATTTTTACATTTTTTGCAAAAATAGCCCTTTGGGTATCGGAAAGGTAAATCTAAATTGGCTGTATATATATCTGAAGCGTCTGTACTACTATTATGACTCTGTTGACTATGTTTAGGAGGAACTGAATTACCAGACAATTTCTGTGAAGATTGTGAAGCTTCCACCAGTGCTGGTGGGCGCGCCGGTGGTCGAGTTGATGGCCTAACTGATGACAGTGGTCTAGCACTGGAAGAAGAACCTGTCTCTTCATTTAAAACTTCTTCATATGAAGGCGGATCCAGCGGTGGCCGTTGTTGTTTCAAACTTTCCGATTTTTGAAAACTATCTTTCCCCATCTTATAATACACAAAATTTTCACCTCAAAATACAATCAATTCATAAGAAATAATAAATGGCGAAAAAAAAAAATCATTAATTATCATCATCATCTTCGGGAACTTCTCTCTTATTTAGAAATAACATATCAAAAACCCAAGTCGTGCGCGTAAAATCAAAAATGGTTAAATTGGTAATAACGACAACAATCATATCAACAAACAGTAACAACAACAAGAAGAAGAAGAAGAAGAGAGAGAGAGTGTGTGTTTTAAGAGATCTTTATATATTTATATATATATATAAAAGGTATTGAATTATTCGATTATTAAAGATTAGTATTCTTATTTGTTTGAGCTGTGATTATGATTTGGCTTTCGGAATCGCAGAGTATGTGTATTTATATGTGAGATTTTATATGTGTTATGGTTACTAACTTTTTCATGTTTTTACAATATAGAATTTGGTGTTGGTTTTACTGCTGCTGGTAAGTTTTCCATATTGTTTCTTGGGCTTGTTTTACTGATATACTAACCATGTTGGTTAACGGCTTAGGTGTGTTGTTTTTCATATTTGGTATTTTGACCATCTTTGACTCGGCATTATTAGCCTTGGGTAATGTATGTTACTACTTAATTACTTTTGAAATTTTTTTTTTTTTCTTCTTGACCACTAAGACTAACTATACCAATTGCCTTACTTTTCTTTTTTTTGCCTTTTTTTAGATCTTGTTTGTTACCGGGATAACGTTAATTATTGGTCCTAAGAAGACATTGATTTTTTTCACAAGACAACATAAGATAAGAGGAAGTATATGTTTTGCCTTGGGAATATTGTTAATCTTATTGAAAAGATCATTTTTAGGGTTCATAGTAGAAACTATTGGGATATTGGCCTTATTTGGAGATTTTTTCGCAATAATAGTTCAGTTTTTAAGATCAATTCCTTATGTGGGTCCTTTATTATCACATCCATATATTGCGCCAGTACGTATATTTTTTTTTCCATATTTCCACCACTATCAAAATTACAAGACTAACATATTTTTTTTTGGCTACACAATAGACTATTGATAGAATTGCTGGAGTAAGAGTGCTTCCTGTTTGAATAAGAAGGAAAACAAAACTTTGGATATTAATTGTCTCTTAACAAACTATTTCCTCTCTTTTTTTTTTTTCTTCTTCTTCTTCTTTTGCCACTTTCCTAACTTTATCCCACCATTTACTTTTTTTACTTTCAATTTCAATACTCTTATCAAGAATGTATTATTATTGTCGTTGGTTCTGTTGTATCTATATCTACTATCATCGTCAACGTATACACAATATCAAATGGCAGTAGTGTGTAATATATCAAGTTTCCATTTTTAAAAATTTTTTTTTTTTTTCACTTTTAAGTTTTTAAGCCGCACGCAGATAACTGTGGAAAAAAAATTTTTTTTTTTTTGCTTTCTTTTTCAAAAAACTTTTCAATAGTACTGGTATTAAACAAATAATATATGTGATATCCAGGATAAGAGAAATAGTACAGTTTTTAGTAGGAGTAATATAATAGATAATAATAGAGAGATATCATGCCTCCTAATCGTAATAATAAGTGGCATAACCGTAATGGTGCGGGTGCTGGTAGTGCTGGTGCTGTTGATATATCTCTGTCAGTTGGAGGTGGAAAATCGAAATTAAAGAAAAAAATTAGAGATATTGAAAGACTTTTGAAGAAAGATAATTTACGTTCGGATGTAAGAGTAAATAATGAAAGAGCATTAAAGACTTTAAAAGCAGATTTAACCAATACGGAGTTGAATTTGAAAGCACAAAAAATATCAAAGAAGTATCATATGGTGCGGTTTTTTGAACGTAAAAAGGCAATAAGAAAATTAAAACAAGCTCAAAAGAATTTAGAAATTTTAGAAAATACAGATAAATCAGCTAAAAAAGATATAAAGAAAGCAAGGAAAATTTTAAGACATTGTGAAATAGATTTAGCATATGTTATAAATTTTCCTAAAACTGAAAAATATATTTCATTGTATCCAAATGATCCAAATATTGATAATAAAGATAATTTAGATGCAAATGTTAAAAAAGGTTTACTTGAAACAGAAAGGAAAAGAGAAATTTATAAAAGAGATTTTGAAAAACTTATGGATGAAGGAAGATTACCAATTAGAATTGAAGATGTATTACAAGGGAAAAAAATTGACAATTCAAAACTTCTTAAGAGAGATCAGTTTACAGCAATTGATGCTCCTGAATCAGTGGAGTCTAAAAACGATGAAAAAGAAAGAGAACAAGAAATACAAGATGATAGTGTTGGTGATGGTGATGAATTCTTTGAGTAAATGATAAACTCATCAAATGCATAATATTTATACATACATAATTATATATATAATAAAAAATTTATTAATATTATTATTACAAAATTGTTAGTTAAACCCCTATTTACTCTCTAAAACATGATCTACTTCGTAAATAATGTCCATACCATCATTAACACACATGATTTTAAGTTTACGTCCATATAACTCTTCTGGAACATCAATTTTACAACTAACAACAACGTTATTACTATTATTATTCTGCGAACCTTTACCTAACATTCTAGGAGATGCCCTCTTGATAACGTATAACTCATCAATAGATGGATCACACATAATAATAAACCATGTCTCTCTTTGAGCCTTTAAAAATTTTGAACAATATATCTTAAAGTCTGAATTTAACAGTTTATTATCATGCATTATCTCAATATTTAAATTTGAAGGATCATTTTTTTGCTTAATAATAACTTTTCCAGAAGGTATATGTGATGCAACTTTTAAGAAATTCTTTCTGTTTTCACCACGAATATTGTTTTCATTTGCAAATTGTTCTAGCTCTCTATAATTCAATTTTCCCAATTGATCTAACGAAATTTGAGGTGATGCTTTGTTATGTTCTTTTACAGCTCGAATATCTTGCTGACCATCAAGAGTATACCCAGGTACCCTTTGCGGGGTAAATCCAGGAAGCGAAGTAATAGGATCATCATCAAACCAAACGCCTTGTTTGATGCATATCATGACCTTAACCAATATTAAAACCACAGAAAGATAACCCATTTCTGCAGCACAATCTATATAAGCTTGCAAGATACGTAAACTTTGGTCCAAAACTGAAACCGTATCCTGAGCATAGTCAGCAATTGGTAAGTCAACTCTACTCATATAAGCTTGAAGCAATAAATATGCCTTCACATGAGGATCCCAATAAAATTCACATTGTAAATCCTCTGCAGGATATCTCATTTCTTGAGACATTTCTATATTGATTAACTCTTCACCATGGCGAGTAGCCAATTCATCATATTCAGTAGCTTGACACAACAACTTTAGACAATCCCTAAAAGTAGCATTTCGGGTGATATTATTGATAAATATACGAACTGTCTTATGAGAAAGATAGTAGTATGAAGAAATATGCAAGAAAGGCGTCGCTTTCAAATTGTCTTCGCCGATTAGAACACAATTGGACTCTTCAAGATTACGCACTGCATCATCTATTAATTTTGTAAGAAATTGACTTACACCAAAATTAGATTGATCTTCAATACCATAATATGTAGGATTATTATGGGCCCTTCTGTACAAAAAAGTACAAGTAAGGAAATCCATTGCATCTTGTCTTGTCTTGATAGTTCCTGCTGAGATTTCGGCACCAATATGATTGTCTAATACTTTATGCAAAGAACTTTCGACAGGAAAACCCACGTTTAAAAAATGTTTGTAAAACATCTTTTTGGACTCTTTAGTGAAAACCATAGCGACACCGTAAGTATCGAATTTCGGACGACCAGATCTACCAAGCATTTGTAATATATCTGTAAGATCCATATCCCTGTATGCTTCAATCTTAGCATCAAAATATTGAGTACCTTTAACAATAACTAAATGCGCTGGTAAATTAACACCCCATGCCAAAGTACTTGTGGCAATTAATATTTGAATCTTGCTGCTTTCAAATAGTTTATGAGAAATCTGTCTATCACTTTCAGTAAGACCAGCATGATGCAACCCAATACCAAATTGTAAAGATAAACGAAGAGTTTCATCTTTCACACTTCTCAAAACAATATCTAATTCATCTTCTTCAATCTTCAAAAATCTTCGAGGATTTTCCTCCATTCCACACAAATGAATTATGTCCAAAGCAGTCAACCTTGTTTGACGACGTGATGCCACAAATATCAAGACAGGTTTCGTCGGAGAATGTTTTTTTATTGCCATAAACGACGGCTTATTCATAGTCTTCATTAAAGGACAAAATGCTAAATTATCAGGAAAGCCATCGATGTACATTTGCAACGGAACAGGCCTAACAGATTGCGGAAAGTTAAACAATCCTTCCTTAACTCCAAGCCAGCCAGCCATATCCATTGCGTTTGCCACAGCTGTAGACATTCCTAACAATCTTACTGGCTTCTTAGTTTGTGAGGAAATATAATTCATACGAGAAACAATCATTTCCAAAATTGGACCTCTATCACTAGCCAATAAATGAATTTCATCCATTATAACTAAAGACACCTTCTGAACAAATACTCTCGTTTGCCAATTACGAGAAATACCATCGAATTTCTCAGGTGTGGTAATTATTATATCCGCATTTCTGACATCTTTTGAATCGGGTAACGAGTCACCTGTTAGTTCTACTAGTTTGTAATTTGTGTTTGCAACTATGGTTCTAGTCCAATCATCAACCCTTTCCCTAACCAATGCCTTCATAGGCGCAATGTATACAACTTTAGATCCAGGAAATTCTCTGAAAGCATGCCAAATAGCTAATTCAGCAACAACCGTTTTTCCGGATCCCGTAGGTGACCCTACAAACACACTTGAATTAGTATTATATAATGAGTGGAAAGTCATAGTTTGCATCGGATTAAAATATTTAAATCTTTGGCTATAGATTTTCTCAATCTCAGGTGAATGTAGAGCTGTAATTGGCAACGGTTGTAATTTGAGTAACTTTGTTTGCAAATTCTCATTATGCGGCTTGATCAAATGTTGAAAAGAAATCGAATGAACAGTCTCTGAGCCTATCCATGTATCAGAAATACAGCGCACAATTATCTGAGGAGGTAATGGATCACTTAATGAAATCATGAAATCCATCTCATGAACACCTTTCATCGATCTTTTATTTAAAATATATTTTTCAAAATGTAAAATCGTGGATTTGTTAGATTCCTCGACCAATATCCAAAAAAACTGCACAACTCCATGATATTTTTCATCCCAGACAAAGTCAGGTTCTAGTTCTACATGAACTCTCATGACATTTAGTGTAATCGGAAAAATCTCAGCATTTAAAAGAACAGTTGGAAATCGTCCAATTAACCGGTATAACACCTTTCCCATTCTGACATTATGAACTAATTCACCTAGCTCGCCAGCATCCATTCCCCTCAAAATATCCATTGATGGATTTTTGCTTTCAATGTTTCTCATGATCTGCTGGGGCAATTCAAACTGATGTATAGGGTGACTAAGTGACCACATTCTTTTATCAATAGATTTACAAATAGTTAACATAATCTTGGTGAATACTCCCCACCTTCTATTTAGGCCCACTAAAAATAAAGCTCGGCAAATTCTTGCAGAATTTTGGGCAACATACAGAGCATCAGATGCCAATGCAGAGTCTTTAATATTATCTTGAGACACATATGCTTGTAACAAAATATTGGTTTTTCCTTGAGCAGAATCAGGAGTTCCCCCTATTTGGCAAACAGCCTTTTCTAGCAACTGCATCAATTCCTGTGACTCTTCTTCTCTAAACTTTATAGAATCGAATTCTGCACTTGTACTAATGATAGATAGGACATCTGCCTCAGAAGCAGTAGGTTTAATCAATTGGTTAAATATCTCAACAGAATCATTTAACAAATAAAAATCTGAGGCAATCCTACCTAAATCTTTCGCAATGAATGACATAGTTCTTTCATCGAACACAATCATTTGTAAATAATGTAGTCTTCGAGCAGCAGAAATAATCATTTCTCTACGCCTTTGTACTAACTGAGGATCTTCTGCTAATTCTTTCCAATCAATAGCATAAGCAAAGGGGTTTTGCCTCATTCGGACATTTAAATATGTATAACCTAACCACAGTACACCTTCGTCCACATTTGTTACAGTACCTAGTGAAATTTCTGCATTTAAATTATCAACAATCTTTTCTGAGAATTTTGATTCAATTGGGTGTTGTTGAGTTAAAAGGGAAATATAATGATCCAAACGATCACCAGTAGTACACAAAATACCAGTACCAAAAACTTCTTGCGTATCATTGGAAATTCTAGGTTTTTTACTGTAGCTAGAATCAGCTCCTAATGTAGTGAATTGAGGACGACCTGCTCTACCAAAAATTTGAATAATGTCTGATATTCCTAAATCCACAAATCCACCACGTTTTGAATCATAAACTTGAGTACCTTTTATGATCACCACTGCAGCAGGTAAATTAACACCCCAAGCTAAAGTAGCAGTACAACATAGAACCTTTATCGCACCTGATAAAAACATTTTTTCTGTTAAACGTCTATCAGATCTCGGCATACCAGCATGATGGACACCAAATCCAGATATAAACAATTCTCTCATATCTTTATTTTTGTTTTTACTCATTTCTCTGCTAAATTGTTCATATGAAGGGGACTCAGTACAATCAAACAAATCAGAATCATTAAAATTTCTTGAAAATTTGATGAAAGTTTTTGATGTATTTATAGTATCTTTTCTTGAATGAACAAAAACCATAACTTGGTGACCCTCTTCTAATTTAGAGATCAATTTTTCATATGAAACTCTGTCTATTTTCTCCCTAGCCTCTTTAGAACCACTCTTACCTTTGATACCAAGTATTTCTTGTCTTAATGGAACTGGTCTGAATGAACTATCAAAATAAAACATACCAACTTGCCTATTAACACCTAAAAAGTCTGCAACGTCCATAAAATTGGGTAAAGTTGCAGATAAACCTAGTATTCTTATCATCGATTGAGTACTTTCTACTTGTCTCAATGTTCTAGCAACCAATGTTTCTATCACGGATCCACGATCTTCATGTAAAAGATGTACTTCATCAATTATGAGTAATTTCAATTTTTCAACTAATTCTGTATCACCATTAGATTTTCTTGTTACAACATCCCATTTTTCAGGAGTTGTCACTATAACCTGTGTTCTTACTATTTCAGCTTTTGTTAATTGCATATCACCTGTTAATTCTCTAACTTGGATTCCCAACCATTGTAACTTTTTGCTGAATTTTTCCACAATTTCTGCAGCTAATGCTTTTAACGGAGCTACATAAACAATTTTGAATTCACTATAATTAATATCCACTTGAATACCGTCTTCAGATTCTGTCTGAGAGACAAATTGATTTATTGTATGTAGTATAGTTAATAATGCAACATCTGTTTTACCAGCACCTGTTGGAGCACATACTAGCATATTTTCATTTGTATTATAGGCAACTGGATAAAGTAACAGTTGAATTCTATTTAAAGATTTATAATCTTTAAAAGTACCTTGACATAAGAAATCCAAATCTTTTATATACACGATTTTTTCTTTTTTCAATTTAGATTGAGATTTTTTAGTATAAGGTATTATAAATTCTTCATGAGTATCAAAGCTATACCTTTGAGAATCTTTTGGTAAAGAATATTTTTTCCCTGTAACGGAGATCATATTACCTCCAGCATCATCTGATTTAAAAACGTGAGGGTATATTGTCTTTGATTTATAAGAATCCAACGTTTGTGTTTTTGCTAGCCTTGCGTTTTCTCTAACTTGAATATTTCTTTCAGCTTCAGTCATAAACTTAAATTTCCCATCATCTTGAGATAAAGGAGATTTAATTTTTTTGTTAAATTCATCAATTAAAACATCTTTATTTGAAATAATTTTTGCAATTAAATCAAACTCATCAAAACCTAACAAGTTGATTAAAACTTCTTCAAGATCACTAGATTCAAGTAAGCATTGCATTATATTTTGGAAAAGTTGATTATCTTCATTAGCGCTATTGTTGTTATTGGCACCATTGGAACCATTGGAACCATTACTGCCATTATTATTTTCAATTCTATTACATTCTCTTCGTACGTCATTCAACAAACTTTCTTCTTCATCCGAGGAAAACCCAGCCTGCTCTTGTTCCTCCAACATCTGCTGAAACTCATCTTCAACACCACTAAAACCGCTCAATAACAGATCCACATTTGGTGTTATTGTTGAATTAATTTTTAAATCTCCAATATTATCATTAATATCATTTGGTAACGGCAATTTAACAATTTCTTTACTCTGAACTTGATCATCATCAATAAAATTCACATGGTTCAATGAGTCCATCATGGAGGCCATTGCCTCCATATACGCTTTGGTCGACACAAAATACGACCCCATAAAGTTAATCACAATCACAACTTGTATATAACAAACGAAAAACTCTACTTAATACACTGTTGCCTTCCCATCATCTTCTTCTTCTTGTTCTTCCTTTGTTTTTTTTTGTTTTTTTTGTTTTTTGATTTTGACTAATCAAACTTTCATCTTTTTCTTTATACTAAAAAGTAGAAAAAAAAAAAAAATAACCAGAAACTTAAGTAGTGCAAATGAAACACAAAAAATCAAAAGAAGAGCCTTGGTATTCAGTTACAGTTCTATTGTACATTTTGAATCAAGAGTGAACAAGCGTGTTTCAAAATTCTAAAAGTAAAAAGTAGAAATACTGCGCAGAGCACAGTTTTGCAGTTTCGCAGTGCGAGTGAGCTTCTTTTTTTTTCTTCCCTTATTCCGGTAGTAACTAAAGAGAGAAAAATATGAAATATGGAAAATACAAGTTACATGCAGTAGAAAATATGTGCCCAATAAGTGTCAGCCAGCCTCCAAGTAATTAAACAGCATCTTGTCGAAAACTGGGTTTATGGAATCTAGAGAATGTACAACAACAACAATTATGGAAAACAAATTTTTAAAAAAAAAAGAAAAAACAAAAAACTAGCAAAAAAAATCTTTTATGTCATCATCATCTCTGATCTCTTTTGTTCTTGTTCTTCTTCGATGTTCAAATCAAATCAAATCAATTCCTCCGGTAGACGCAGTATCTAAAAAAAAAAAAAATTTCGCCCTTTTTAATAACAATAACAATCAATAACAGTGAAAAAAAAAAATTTTTTGTGAAAAAAAAAATTTTCCGAAAGAAAAATGCACGTTGGGGCAAGTTTCTTATTTCTTAGTTCTTATTTTGGCTTGGATCACGAAAAAAAAAGAAACGAAAACAAAATTAGACGCCGTTGTTGTTATGGCCGTGAGTTTAGATAGATAGAAAGATACAAGAAAAAAAAAAAATAAATAAACTTTGCATGTCAAGCACAACAAACTTTTTGAGTTTTGATTTGTTTAGTAATGCGAAGAAACCCCATTTGAATCTGGAATCTTCAAACATTACCAAACCACTCAGTTGGTGGATCAGTGGAGTAAAGAGTAATGTGTAATGAGTAAAGTGGCACACGGTACTTGATACATCAACCTGGTATTACGTCTATAACGCACATAACTCATGTTTGCTTTCATGCCTTTCTATCTTTCTTTCTCTCTCTCTAGAAATTACAAAAAAAAAAAAAAAAAAAAAAAAAATCCAGTTAAACAAGTTTTTGAGTTTGGTTCAAAACAAAAAGTTAAGATACAATTAGTTAAATGATATTAATACTGATTTCTGTTTTTTTAATAGGAGGTGGTTTAAATTTTAATTCAATAATACTGTATTTTTTCTTTCTTTCTTTCTTTCTTTCTCTATGTGTGGGGTAGGGCATGCCCCTTTATGGTCACTACCGCACACCAGTCCCCGCAAATCTAGAAATTTTCCGATTCGATCACGAAAAGGAAATTTTTTTTCCTTTATAAAAGTGCATAAAAATTGAAAATATCATGCACGGTGCACCCCAGTTTTCGTTTTAAAACAATGCAGCATACTTATTTTCCACATATCTTTGATTTTAGGCCGTGAAAATGTTCACCCATTTCATTTTTCCTGTTTTTTTTTTTTTCTTCTTCTTTCTAGCGTCGTTTCGAAAGCATATAAAAACGGATGAATTTCCTGGGGTAGAATATGAAATGGAAAAGAGAAAACATTAAAAATTAAAATTTCAAGAATCATTCTTTTGTTAGAAAATAGTTAGTTTACTTAAACTTTTAACTTTTAACATATACACACACATACATATATATATATATATATAAATATAAAAAATGTCATCTTCGGCTGAAGATATAATAATATCGGCAAATGATGAAGTTTCTAAACCTGTTGATGAAAAAAAGCCAACTCTTTTAATTCCAGCTACAGAGACTTCAGCAGGTGAAGACCGTATTAAACAGTATCTTCCTAAATATGATAGATTTTGGATGAGAACACCACATTTTTTAAAGTTGAATGCACTTATGGTTGTTGTTTCATTATCTTCTACCAATACTGGTTATGATGGTTCTTTGTTGAACTCTTTGCAAACATTTGATGAATGGGTTAGTTACATGGGTAACCCAGATGGTGCAGTCTTGGGTGCATTAAACAATGGTGTTGTTTTCGGTGTTGTTTTAAGTTTCTTTTGTGCTTCTTATATTTCAGATAAATATGGTAGAAGAAATACTATTGCATTTGGTAACATTTTCATGCTTATTGGTGTTATTATTCAATCTTGTTCTATAAATTATGGTCAATTTTTGGTTTCAAGAATGATTATTGGTTTTGGTAATGGTATTGCAATTGTTCCATCTCCAACTTTAATTAGTGAATTGACTTATCCAACTCATAGACAAATTGTTACAACTTTTTATAATAGTTGTTGGTATCTTGGTGCTATTGTTGCCGCATGGGTCAGTTTTGGTTCAAGAAATGTCACCCATAATTGGTGTTGGAGAATCCCATCCATCGTTCAAGGTTTCTTCCCATTGGTCCAAACTTTATTTATCTATTTTGTACCAGAAAGTCCAAGATTTTTAGTTAATAAAGGTCGTTATGATGAAGCTAGAGAAATCTTATTAAAATATCATGCAGGTGGTGATGAACAATTAGGTGGAGCTTTAGTAGATTTTGAAATGGCTGAAATTCAATCTGCAATTGAATTAGAAAAAATTGCAGCAAGGAGTAAATATTCAGATTTTTTCAAAACTCCTGGTAATAGAAAAAGATTTTTCTTACTTACATGGATTGCTATTATGATGCAATTATCAGGTAATGGTTTAGTCTCATATTATTTAAATAAAGTCTTAAATTCTATTGGTATGACTTCAACAGACGAAAAATTGATTGTCAATGGTGGTTTAATGATTTATAACTTTGGTATTTCAATGATTATTGCATTCTTTGTTAATTTTTTCAAAAGAAGAACAATGTTTTTGTTTTCTAACGTTACTATGTTAATTGTTTACGTTATTTGGACAATTCTTTCTGCTATCAACCAAGAAAGAGATTTTGCAGATAAATCATTGGCACAAGGTGTCTTGGCAATGATCTTCTTCTACTACTTGGCTTATAACGTTGGTTTAAATGGTCTTCCATACCTTTACTTAACAGAAATTTTACCATTCACATTAAGAACAAAAGGTATCAATTCATGTTTGTTCATCCAACAATTTGTCCAAATTTACAACGGTTTCGTCAACTCAATTGCAATGGATGCTATTGAATGGAAATACTACATTGTCTACTGTTGTATCTTGGCTGTTGAACTTGTTGTTGTTTACTTCACTTTTGTTGAAACTTCAGGACGTACTTTGGAAGAAGTTGCAGAAGTCTTTGGAGAACAACCACAAGAATTATCTAAAGATTTCGACACTTTAAAAGGTACCGATGAACAAATTGAAAACAAGGACACTGCTTCCAGCGATAGTCAAGATAACGTCATTGTTGTTTAGAATTTAATTATTTCCTTGTTTTTTTTTTTCCTCTTTTTCTTTATCTTTTTCTTTTTTTTCTCGTTGTTCAGTTATTTACAGTTTTATATTGTCACTTTTACGTTTTATGACTCTTCATAGCCTATGCTATTTTCTTCTCATTTCTGTTTTTTTTTTTTATTACTTATATTTATTGACGGGGAGAGATTTTCATTGTTGTATCTTGAATAAAATTGATTAGATGTACTTTTTAAAATGAACTTTTATTAAAAAAATATTATAAAAATCCTGTAATTTGCCTTATTTCCTCTTTGGGATTTGCCTTTTTAAATTTCAAAAAAGGGCAAAAATGTCACGGGATCTGTGCCCTTTTCCTGAAAGTGATTTAAATCTTGATAAAACAAACAAACAAACAAATTGATTGATTGCAATTTAAATTGTGATTTTTTAAGATCTTGATCAAGGCGGTTAAGTGTTGGAAGATGTCTGGAAGTTATGGAGACGTTTTTCTGGAGATTGTATGCATTAGTTTTTATTTTATCTTTTTTTTTTTTTTGGTTGAAAATTTGTGTTTATTTATGATTAAATATTAAAGAACTTGTTCTAACTTCAACAATTTTTTGTGTTTTTCTTTTTGTGATCTAGGATTTTGATTCAAAAGATGTTTTCGAAACTTCTGATCATGAGGACTCTTTGAGTCTTATCCCGTTGGAAGAAACTTTTTCTGGTAGGAGTTCTATTGAGGAAACTGAATTTTCATCCTCGAATGCAAGACTGGTTTTTGAAAATGAAATAGTGGATAGCGCTAATGCTGATTTTAGCGGTGCTGTTGTAAATGGCGGGGTGGGAAGCCGTGGCAATATCTCCTTCAAAGTCCCGGAGACTATTGAGCAAAAATTTGTTAGGCTTCAAAGAGAATTTGAAGAGTTGAAGTTAGCAAAGTTAAATGATCAAAGAGAGTGTTTAAACCCACTGATAAAAGATGATGATGTTGATAATTTTCTTAAAATGTTGGAAAATTTGAATTCAAATAAATTTTTTGAAATACAATCGGATTCTACTGCTTTATCTAAGCTAAAAGATGAGCTTAAAATTGATTTAACTCCATATCCAGTAAAAATTGCAAATGAATCAACAATCACTTCTGACCAAATAGCAGGACTAGATTCAAGATTGGCGAAATTAGAATCAATTCTTGGATATAGTGAAAGTACCGAGGCACAAAATTTCACCATTCAAAGTATGATTAATGATTTATATAGACAGGTCTCAATAATGAGTAATCCAGATTTTATTAAAAATGATGTTGAACCATTAATTGAATCTTTAGAAAGACTGAAAAAATTCAATAATGATTCTAGTGAAAGAATGAATAGGATGGCTTTTTTACAAAAAAAAAATCCTTATACTTTGGAAAATGATGAATCAAATAATACAAGTATAATAGAATCTAAGAAAATTCATCTGATATATGAAAAATTGGTATCTTTGCCAAATTTTGAAGAATTACTTCCCTCAGTTATTAATAGACTTAAATCATTAAATAAATTGCATTTACAAATAGGTTCTTCTGTGGATTTTGTGGATAACTTGGATAACAGATTAACCGGTTTAGAAACTTCTATCAAAGAATGGGATGAAACCTTGGACCACATGGAAACGAAATTTAATGAATATCAAAAACTTTCAAATAATAATAAACAAGAAATCAAAGCATGGATAGATGATTTAGATAAAAAAATAGAAAAAATTAATGATTAGAAAATTTGAATTAATTTTGAATTACATCAATATTATTTAGTAACTATTTGCACAACATCTTGATCATGAACTTTATGAGCCAATCCACATTTTTGTGGTGAATGTTTCGCACTTGAACCCCAAACTAATGCATATTTGAATTGACTCTTGAAATCCCTATGGATTGAGTCACACACGTCTTCTATGGTGGAATCTTTTCTAACAACTTGAGGTAAATTCAAATCTGGTAAAGTTCCTTTCCTCTTTGTATATAATCTTATCAAATTCAATTTATACCAAATTTCTTCTATCAAATCTTGAATTCCAAGCTCTAATTCACATGACATCACAACGGTATCTGGTTCTCTAGCTAAACGGTCAACTTCTTCCAACGATACTGCATCAATTTTGTTGTATACATATATACAATTTATATAAGTTATATGTTTCTCATTTATGATATCAATGAAATCATCTATTGTAGCATTCTCATCTCTAACTAAGATGTCTGCATTATGGATCTTATAATCTTTTAAAAGAGCATAACATATTTTTTCATTCAAATATTTTGGTGGTACTGTTGAATTGAATTTGATACCACCACTTTTCCTAATTTTAAAATGAATGTTAGGTTTTGCTTTATTCAATCTAATACCAACTGCTTCTAATTCTTTGGTTAATATATCTTTCTGGTCAGCGCCCTTGGTAGCATCCAAGACCATCATAATTAATTCTGCTGTAGTAGCTGTCGAAACAACTTGTCTACCTCTTCCTTTACCCTCACTCGCACCTTTTATAATACCTGGCAAATCAACAATTTGAATTTCAGCACCCTCATATTCCAAGACACCAGGAACAGAAGTAAGAGTTGTAAAAGCATATTGAGCAACCTCAGATTTGGTCTTGGTAATTTTGGATAAAAAAGATGATTTACCAACAGATGGAAACCCAATCAATACAACTCTTGCATCTCCACTTTTAGCAACTTCAAATCCTTCACCTTTTGATGAGTTAGATCCAGGAGCAGGTTCCAATAATTGCTGTCTATATCTAGCTAATTTCCCCTTAAGTAAACCTATATGATACTCTGTGGCTTTATTCTTTTGAGTTCTTGATAATTCAAGTTGAATTTGTTCGATTTTCTCTCTAATTAACACAAAGAATAATTCGTCAGTAATCGATGAAGCAAATAAAGATAAATAACAGATTGGCTAATACTCACAATATACCACCCATATTTTATTTACTTTCACATCAAGGATTTAAATGAATAAATTAAACTCTATTTTATTAAATAATAATTTTTTGTATATGAAAAAAAAAATTTTTTTTTATCACTCTACTATTAAAACAAATTAATTTCTTACAAACCATTTTTAAAAGAAAGCAAAAAAAACAAAGCAATGAATAAATATAATAAATAGCAGAAAATAAAGAAAGAAGGAAGGAAGGAAGGAAATGAGTGTGAAGAAAAATTTTGTAATATTGTCTATTTTCTATTTTTTAACACCAATATCTTTTAATTGGAAAGTTCCTCTTAGAGGTGGAACTAATAACTCGTAATCAGCAGTTTCAGAATGTAAATCAGCTGGTTTCTTTTCTACATGTAAAGTTACCACCAAAGAGTTTTGCTCAACAGGGTACAGTACCACTCCTGCTTTCTTCCCCTTTTCAACGTTTTTTGGGGGAGGTTTTGTGGGTTTGGAAACGGGGCCGGGAATGATTTTTTCACCAACTTCATGAGAAGAATTGATATAACGTGGATTATTTTTTATTGGAATCAAATCGCACCAGTTTCTTTTATTCAAAAAATGAGTATTGTCTCTGTGATTACCGTCAACGTCTTTGGTAAATAAAGGGATAATGTCTTCGTCAGTGTGTTTATCAAAATGATGGACCCTTGTTCTTTTATTCAATAGCTTCGCCATGGCATTTGGAGGCGGGGCATTAACAATTGCTGAAGAGATGACATTAAAGATCAATCTAGGATCATCCTGTGGAGATTCCAATCTTTTTATTGATTCTTCTTTCTTATGTAAATGTGGCATCTTGGTTTGAAATCGGCCAATACAACATAGGTGAACATCACCAGACAAGATTGTAATTCTGACCCCGTTTTGTGCTCCAAACCTAGTTAAATCTGCTACTAATTTGTTTCTTTCTTTCTTGTGATGTCTGGCACACCAATGATCATCCAAATCATCCAATACTTCCATCGACCCATCAAATTCATTGACTAAACCTTTAGCAATAATACCTTTACGTGCTAAATATTTAAAAGGAAACAATAAACTTGAATTTAATAAATATTCTAACCAGACAAGTCTAGGATAAGCGATTGGTATACCCAACAATACTAATAAATGTTTAATTTCACCACCACTTTTATCAAATTCTGTTTGTATTCGTTGAAATATTAATTCATAAGTGTTATCTTCAATAACTTTGTATTTACTCCTTTCCGTTCTACAGTCAAATCCAACAAAACCTATCTCTCTTCCTAACCTAACATAAACCGAATGTGAAGGCTTCTCTATAAAAGGTCCATCAGAGTCACCTAATATCCAAGATGGTTCGTCCATAAAACTTTTTTCAGAAATACTAGTTTGATGTTGGAATAACATGTAGTATTTAAAAGCATATTCTCCTACACCTTTAAAGATTGGCTGATTCATTGCAGAATCCAGATACGATCCATATCCATCAATTATATCATGATCATCATATATGTTAATTGATGGGATTTGAGACATTGCTATGGGGAACATTTTTTGTTGAGTTCCACCTTTAGGTCCTGTCCAATATCCTTTACCAAACCATTTTAAATAATGATTAAGGTAAAATTTTTCAAAAGAATCCTTCATATTTTGAGTGAAAGGATCATTAGAATGTAGTTTCTTATGTGCTAGCCATTTACTAAATTCTATTGAAGTTTGTTTAACAGCATCAGCATAAATTTGATCTCCACCACCAATCATGACATGGTAAGGAACCAGATTATGGTTTCTCAATACATCCAACCATAAAGAACCTTTATAAATTGAAGGATCTGCACCTAAAGAAAACCCATTACAAGAATGTGAAACAACATTCATTGTTTGTTGTGCACCTGGAATGAAAAATTGATGATCAGGTTTGAAAACACCATTAATACTATATTTTACTCTTTGTTCATAAGCTTCTAAACCTAAAAAAATTTTGAATCGCCAAAATGTATAACCTTGCTCTTGAGCAAATTTAACTGTTTCAAAATGGCCCTTTCTAAGATTCCATTCATCTGTAACAATATCATCTTTCTTTGCAGGTCCAACAAAATACCTTACACTTGGGCTTTGAGTATAATCACTATTTTCATCTTTTGTAACCAACATAAGTGATGCTCGATAATTATTTGAACCATTCTCCAAAGTACCCAATAATCTTAAAATTGGCCCACACCTAATATCTAATTTTGGTTCTCCAATTGGTCTAGATACTGGACACTCATGAGGAAACTTGCTCGATTCCAAATCTTCAAGCCGATTGAGATAATTCTCAATCGGTATAGGATCAAACCACGTTTCGTAAACTTCCAATGACATTCAGATATTTTCTCTTTTTTTTTTTTTTTTTCCTTTCTAAAAGCTTTCTGAAATTTAATGAGCAACTTATCTACCACATTTTACTACCCTTTAAATAAAATTAAACTGTTATAAAGAAAATAGAGTATTTGCTGTCTTTCGAAAAGCGATTTGGCTTAATTTTTTCTGTTTTTTTTTTTGGTCTGTGTTTTTTATGTATCTTTTCGAGAGGGCTTATGAAACCATGTTTGATTGCTAAAAACATGGTTTTAATTGAAGTTCTTTATAAATTACTAGGAAATGATAGAATAATTAAAAGAAAGGTATACATGTATATAAGATTGATATTTCATCGATAGTGGTCATAAATAAATATATTAAATTAAGTGCATTAAGCAAAATAGAAAAAAAGTACAAAAAATTGAATATTATAATATATGTGGGTACAAAATTAGATTATGATTTATAAATACAACTTTCTTGTGTTGATAGTTTTTTCAAGAAGTCTCTTTGTAGCATCCATTTCTTGCATCTTCATAGGCTTATCTAAGGTGTAGTCAATTCCCGCATTTTTGAATAGTTTTAAACTTCTTTCGTCTTGTAAACTTGTAAAAGCGATTAGTCCAAGTGTTGATAATTCTTGAAATGATCTAATTTTTTCAGCCAATTGTAATCCAGTTATCAATGGCATTTCTATATCTAAAAAAATCAAATCATAATCGAAATTTGGATTTATCTTTAAATCTTTATTTGGTGTAATGATAGATACTGATTTGTTGTTTTTGTTGTTGTTGTTGTTTATATCTTCATTATTTTTATATTTAAATACTTTATTTAAAACTTCTTGTGGGTATATTGTCGAATGTAAGATGCAATTATTATTAAACATTTTGTTTAAAATTTTTTTCAAAATCATTATATTTATTGGATTATCATCAACTATTAAAAATTTAAAAATTTTTGAATTAGATTGAACAAGTTCTGTTATTGAACATGATTTAAATGAATCTCTAATAAATCTATCATTAAATGATTCTAATGGTGGAGGTGATTCAGGTAAATGTAAAACATAATTATCAATCAACGAGGTTCGAAAATAAGGTTTAACCAAATCACTTAATGATACTGGTGATACTGGTGAAACTAATGGTGTTGGATAATGTGATTTGTGTTCATTGCCAAATGTCTTTTCAATACGAGAATGATTATGATTATGGACCAGATCAGTTGCAGTGGAACAATGCAAAGTTGAAAATGCAAGTGACCCATCACATTCAGCGGTATCTTTTCTCTTTGGTGAAAACCTATGTTTTTTCAATTTCATGGCTTTAACAACAAGATTTTCTTTTAAATCCATAGGTGAAGCCAGTTCAATATTATTGACTTGTGCATGATCATGAAAAGTATCCATTGCTAAAGATACTTTAGCTAAGGATTATTATTTAATTATTAACAAAACAGAAATTAATTACACCGACAAAAAAAAAATTAAAAAAAAAAAAAATTCAAACTATTCATTCATTTATACCTTTACAAGATAACAAACAACAACAGTATTATCACGAAACGGAGATTTCTTGCGAAATGATAAAAATATTTATTTACTTTAAGATGCGAAATGTTTTATTTAAAAGCTAATTCACATAGGTAAAAAAAAAAAAAAAAAAAAGAAAAAGAAAAAAAACTCAAGAATATCTTGTTGCTATAATATTGACATTTAAACTATTCTAGAATCGGCAGCATCTGTTGAATCTCCTGCATCTTTAACCATTTTTTCCTCATCAATCACTCCGGAGAACTCTGGAACCGTCCCAGGTCTTTATCTTTTCTGCAGGAATATGCAACATATTAGGGACACATTCAGAAAGATTGTCATAGCAACTTTAACAATTTAGACGCACTTGCATAAATTTAAACAATAAGTCCACAAGTTTACTTACTATTTCCCCGCCTAAGCACATGAATTTTTTTTTTTTTTTGATTTTTGTCCCATAAATTTTTAAAAAGAGATAGATAGATACATAGATAGATTAAAAAAAGCGAAAAATTAGTTAGCAAAATAGGGTTTGGAGGGGATTGGATATTGAGGCAAAAATAAAAAAAATCAAATTCATTTCTCATTTATCATTTCAATTCAACTAAATTATTCTTATCAAAGAAATTAGTGGGTTTATTCATTAATTGAAAAGCAGATTGTGCAAAAAAAACAAGAAAAAAAAAAATTTCTTTTTAAGAATGTATATTGTATTGGGCGTAGGTTCTAGAAAAAAAATTTTTTTTTTTTTTTTTTCAAAATTATCAGCTAATTATGATAAAAAAAAATTTATAGATCGTACTTCTAAAGGAAAAAATCAAAATGAGATGAGACTCACTTACTTACCTACAGATCGAATAAGTAAGTAAATAAATAAATAAATAAATAAATAATAAATTAAGCGAGTGAGAGGTATTTGAGATTTTTACTTGGTACAAAATAAATGTAACTAAATTATTTATTTGGTGGTCAGATTTGGAATTTTTACCCGTAATTACCTGTTATAAGAAGGGCTCGGCCGGATGATCTTCTCCTTCTTTTTAGTTTTTCGCAAATTTTTTGCAATTTTTCCCGTGTGCCAAGCGCGCCGGCTTTTGAGGGCGGCCGTTTGGGATTCTCCCGATCACCCTCGTTTCTTTTTGGGTGGAATTCAAGATGAGCCAAGCCAGCTAGCTGGAATGGAAATAGTAATAGTAATAGTAATAATCAAGTTATAAGATTGAAAGCTAGTTATTTAATTGAATTGATAATAATAACAATAACAACAAAGTCATTGTGGAGAAGATGTCTGTTAACGTTTTTTCATATGCTGATTCGCAAGATGTTGCAAATTCTGTTGCAAAATATATTATAAATGTTCAAGATAAAGTTTTATCTAGTAATTCTTCTTCAACTTTCAAAATTGCTATATCTGGTGGTTCATTAGGTAAAGTATTGAAAAAAGGTTTAATTGATAATACTACAAATTTTGATAAGATTCAATGGGAGAAATGGGAAGTTTTCTTTAGTGATGAAAGATTAGTTCCATTACATGATGAAGATTCAAATTATGGATTATTTTATGAAATGGTTTTAAAAAATTTAGAATTGAAAAATGTTAAATTAGGCAGCGTACATACTATTAATGAAAATTTACTTAAAAAAGATGGATCAACAGATTCTCAAATTGCTAATGAATATGCAAAAATTTTACCTCCATCAATTGATTTAATCTTATTAGGATGTGGTCCAGATGGTCATACTTGTTCTCTTTTCCCAAATCATCCATTATTAACAGAAAGATCAAAATTAATTGCAAATATTTCAAATTCACCTAAACCTCCTCCAAGAAGAATTACATTCACTTTCCCGGTTTTGGAACTGGCACATAATATTGCCTTTGTGGCAGAAGGTGCTGGTAAAGCACCTATTTTACAAAAAATTTTTTCTAAAGAAAAATCTGGTCTTCCATGTGAATTAGTCAATCAATTGAATGTTTCTGTTAATTGGTTTGTTAATGATGAAGCAATCAATGGAGTTTCTGTTAATGCTTCAAAATACTGAGAAAGAAAAAAAAAAAAAAAAAAATGTTGAAGAAAGTACATTAGTAAATAAATGAGGTTTAACTCTAATGGAATTAATTTTTCATTTGAATATATATAATATATATTTTCTCTACAAAATAAATTCTGTTACGACTTTTGATCTCTTTATAAATATTTTAATTTAGAAAAATGCAAAATGAAAATGCAAAAAAGCAAAAAGCGAAAAGCGAAAAAAGCAAAAAGCGAAAAGCGAAAAAAGCAAAAAAAAAAAAAACAAAAATGATTGAATAAATATTAAAAATAACCTCATTTTTTCTGAATTACAGAACTTGTATCCGATGTATCGTCATCGTCGTCGTCTTCGACATCATCATCATCATCGTCATCATCATCTATTTCTTGAATCCCATCCAAAACATCTAAGCCTTTCAACAAAATTTCGTCTTCCTCATCAATTGATAAGTTAGAAGCCTCCCAACTTAATTCTTTCAAACTGATCTTATCAAAAATTTCACTCATATTACCATCACCTCCAGTGAAAACTCTTTTTTGTTCTTCCTTTGGTGTAACTTCAGTAAAACGATTAGCTCCACCACCAGTGATTGTCCTGATGATCTTCAATTTTGACTCTTCTGGTTCTTCATTAAAATCAGTCAATTCTCTTTTGTATTCTTCAATTGAAGGATGATGTCCAATTGACATACCAACCCTAACCAAAGTTTCTATAGATTCTTTTGAATTTTTAATCAAATCACTATCAAATTTAAATCTATTTTTCTCAAAAACTAACAAAATCGTAGAACCACCAAATTTGAAATATCCAACTTCATCTCCTCTTTTAATCAGGTCACCTGCTTTAACTGTTAACCTAATAGACAGAACTAACATAGCACCTACCGGAATCATTATTACCGTACCAAATTGTTTAGTTTCGATTGGAATAATACAACGAATATTTTCCCCAAATACATCTAACTCTGATCTTACAGCCATTGGATTCACAGTAAAATATTCTCCTTCAATAAATTTTGGTTCACCAACTATCCCATCACAAGGAGAATGAAATCGATGATAATCTTGTGGAGCAAGTCTAAATATACCAATTGATCCATTTTCGAACTTATTTATATTTGATGGTAAGTAACCTTGCCCGTTTTTATAAAATAATTTTTCAATAGTAAAACCTCTACCTTTTATCCATATTGTTTTTGCCAACAAAACGTCATCAAAGACTGTACAACGAGAATCAGCAGGTGAAGTCAAGATAAGAGGATCTGATGATTCCAATGGCCTAGCCCCCAGTTTTAATCTTCTGAAAAAAAATTCATTGAAAGTCTTATAATAGTCAATATCTGTATATAAGCAATCTGAAAGATCTAAACGATGAAATTGAATAAAGGATGCAATTTGAGAAGCTGATTGAACACTATCAAATTTCAGTCCTTGTTTATATGATAAGTTTTTCAATAGTTTTTTCATTTTATTTTTTTCAATTGTCTTATCAAAAATACTTTTGTAAAAAATTCGAATTCCTAATCTAACATATATGTTCATCTTTTCTTCCAAAATATAACCAGTGTTACGATCTTGAACTAGAATATTAGCTGAGTTTTTGCCAATGCCGTATTTACCATAAGTGAGCTTTATTAGTGCTTTAGAGTACCATCTTTTTGTAGCAAACTTCTGCGAAGCATAAGAAGGTTTTAATAACTTATTGACAGTAGACCAATCTTTGGATGCACATATAGCAACATGTGTGATAATATCCAAATCTTGTTTATCAGATAATCTTTTCTTGTTGCAAATAGGGCATCTTTTAATTTTTAAAAGGTATCCAACATTAGTGGCTGGATTTAAAGAAGAAGATGTACCATAATTTTCCTTTTCCTTACTTGATAAACCTTCCAAACATTCAACAACTTCATCTAAAGTTAAGGAATCGCCAATCCAAGGATTTTTATTATATTTGTAAAAAAAAGAGCATATCACATCTTCATTCAAACCTGAGCCGAGAGATTGTAGGAAACAATCCAATTGTAAAATATCAAGTGAACCTAACTCTTCCTGATCATAATTAATTAATAAATTTTTCCAAAATTCTTTTCTTAATTTATCATAAGGTTCAAATCTTGCTCTAATTTTCAATATTGGATCATACGAATTTTCCTTTTTAGTCAATTTTTTTAAAGAATTATTTAATTCTAATGATAATTCAAAAGTTTTAAATTTTGTCTTATCCGATAATTGATTTATATTTTTATTTGGATTTTTACCAATCAATTTTTTCTTTCTCTTGACATTAATATCATGAGCAAAATCAACCAAAGATATATTAGAACTTTCTTTATTTAAATAAGTTTCCAAACTTTGTTCGTCTAATAATAATGCTGCAGGTATTGATGTCATTGCCACTTTATCATGGAAAGAAAAATGGTCTTTATCTAGAATATCAAATTTGATTTCATAATTTTTTTCAAAAGGTAAAACTTCAAATGCAAGTCTTTCATTAAAAATTGGTTGTAAAGTATGAGATCTCCAAGAAGTTCTAAATACTCTTCTACCGAATGAAACTATTACAAAAGGGTCCATATCAAAACCAGTTCTTGTAAAACTTTTAAAAGGAGGCAATGCTGAAGCAGAGATAATTTCCAAAAAGATAATACCTAAAACTTCTCTCTCTGTGGAAAATTCATAATCATGAACACTTTTTCTAGTTTTTTTCATTTTGAATTTTGACCTTGAAGTAGAAGGTTTATCCACCAGGGAATAAACATTTGAAGTTGTTGCAGAGCCATAATCAGAAGTATAGTTATTATCAGTGTCAAATTCTGGAAATGTTGATAAGTGTTGTGCTGAGTCAAGATGTAACGAAGTTGGATGTTTCAAATGTGGAGATGAGATTATTGTCTGTGCAGTCGTTCTTGGTGACAAGAGAGGATTATTGGGGGATTTTGACAAAGCTTGTTGCTGTATGACGTTTTCATCATTTTGAGACGATATTAGTGATGGACTATGTATATTAAGAGAATCCAGTGGTGAATAATTATCAGTTGTATTTATTTCTATTTCTTTTTCTTCACTTTCAATTGATTCACTATCTGTCACGTAACCATCCTCATCAATAGCATCTAAATAAAAACCTTGTTCATCTGGAATTGCCAACTGCTTCAAATGACTAGTATGGATCATTGTAGATTCTAAATATGCATTCCATTGAGACATCAAACTTTTCTCTCCCAATTTATTATTTTCAATCATAGCACATTCAGCATTATTACCACCACTTATCATTTCACTTTGATTTTCATAATATTTTTTTTTTTCCTTCTTTTCAATTCAAATTTTATGCATACTGATCCAGTTACAAATCTCTTTTCTGCTTTTGAAGAATATAACCGGTACCATTCATAATCTTGATTTATAGGTAAATCACTTAAATGTATGCGTAATTCTCCCAAGTATTCCAATTGTTGTTTTCTTTGTAAATCAGCAATCACCACCGTTAACAACGGAGAAATACCTTCTCTATATAACTTAAGTTTAACTTTGGAATTCCAAAAAGATCGAGACCCATTTTTCTGTCTTGATAATTTCTTTTGTGATGGAGGTAATATCACATACCCTACTGGATTTATACTTTCATTCAACTCCGGATGAACCAAATCTCGTGTCTTAAAATAAAAAATGAAAAATTATAAATAAATATATTTTTTTATTTATATATAGTTAGTATTTATTTCTCTCATCATCAATATTTAATACTTAATATTTAATTAACTCTTGTTACCAATCAATTACTCACTTCTCTAACAAAAACTTCCAAAATTAGGTCATAATTCCTTTTCTTCCTATTCAAAGATCTCAACTTCATGCTCTCAAAACAAAAGCGCCCATCAATACCCGCGAGTTCCACTAACCTTTCAACAACAATTTATATTTATAATTAGTTACTATAATATTGATGATCAATTCAATTAAACGATGCCCTCTTGCTCTTCTTTCTCTTTCGTTTCCGCCTTTTTTGTTTTTTTTTTAAAGAAGAAAAACATGATTTCCCGCCAGCGGCCGCCGCCCTTGTTTCCGGCGCGAGGGGCTGTTGAAAACGTTGTGAAAGAAAAGGTTTTTGGTGTTGATAATATATATATATATGAATATATTTAAATATATTTGTAAACGAAGTAATTGAGGTCGAGTATTACGTTGAAATGGATAGTTGATTTGAGTTGGAGATAATTCGATTTATTTAGTGATTAGAGAATTAGTGGTTATTGTATTTTTTTTTTTTTTGTTGTTGTTTTTGCTGTTATTGTTATTGTTGTATAATTATTTAAAACAGGATGAAGGTGAAGGTAGAAAAGGAAGATAATAATGGCGTTAAAAAGTCGTCAGCTGTTGATAGTTCTAGCGATGTAGATGTGGAGGAACCGTCTTCTAAGAAGATGAAGTTTGATACAAGTGAGTTGTCTTCGTTGGATAACACTCCTACAGATATTAAGAATGAGGATCTTGAAGATGGAAGAACAAGAGGAAGAGGTAGAGTGAGAGGAAGAGGAAGAAAAGAAGATGATGACAATGATGACGATAACGAGGAAGAAGAAGATGGTAATGATGATGAGGACGGTGATGAGGATGAGGATGAGGATAACGGTGATAGTGAGGATGGAGATGGAGATGGAGACGGAGACGGAGAAGATTATGGAGAAGAAGATGAGGATGAAGATGATAAAAAGAGAATTGCACATTTTGAATTTGATGGTACAGAATATACTTTCAAAGAAAGACCATCTGTTATTGAAGAGAAAGAAGGTAAAATTGAATTTAGAGTGGTGAATAATGATAATACAAAAGAAAATTTAATGGTTTTAACTGGTTTAAAAAACATTTTCCAAAAACAGTTACCAAAGATGCCAAGAGAATATATTGCACGTTTAGTATATGATAGATCACATTTATCTATGGCAGTTATTAGGAAACCTTTAACCGTTGTTGGTGGTATCACTTATAGACCTTTTGAAACTAGAGAATTTGCAGAGATTGTATTTTGTGCAATTAGTTCCACAGAACAAGTTAGAGGTTATGGTGCTCATTTGATGAATCATTTAAAAGATTATGTTAGAGCTACTTCAAAAGTTAAATATTTTTTAACATATGCAGATAATTATGCTATTGGTTATTTTAAAAAACAAGGTTTTACTAAAGAAATTTCATTAGAAAAATCAATATGGATGGGTTATATTAAAGATTATGAAGGTGGTACATTGATGCAATGTGCAATGTTACCTAGAATACGATACCTTGATAGTGTCAAAATTTTATTATTACAAAAAGCTGCAATACAGAAAAAGATTAGACTGCTTTCAAAATCTCATATTATAAGACCTGGAATTCAAGCTTTTAAAGATCATCCAAATGGTGTAAAAATGGGTACAATCCCAATTCCTGGATTGAAAGAAGCTGGTTGGACACCTGAAATGGATGAATTGGCTCAAAGACCTAAACGTAGCCCACATCATGCGTTTATGGCTAATTTATTAGTAGAATTACAAAACCATCCATCATCATGGCCATTCATGCAACTGGTTAATAGAGAAGAAGTTCCTGATTATTATGAGATTATAAAAGAACCAATGGATTTGTCAACTATGGAAACAAAATTAGAAAATGATAAATATCCAAGTTTAAAAGAATTTATATATGATGCAAAACTAGTTTTCAACAATTGCAGAGCTTATAATAGTGATTCAACAACATATTATAAAAATGCAAATAAGTTGGAAAAATTCTTTGTCGGAAAGATTAAAGAGGTTCCAGAATATGCTTCCTTGGTAGATTAAAGATTTTTAAGAATAATACGCTATTTGATATACATACTTTATTTTTTGAACACTTTTATTATGAACTAGAAAGAAAAAAAAAAAGAAAAAAATTTTTTTTTTTCTCCTCTTCTTCTTCTTCTTCAAGAAAATCTACATAATTCTATCAAGATTCTGGTTCATCTGCTTCATTTTCCAGTAATTGTTCAATTATCTTGGCAGTCTCTTCATCTTTGTAAATTCTAAATCCATGTTCTTTAGTAACACTAGCTAATTGAGCATTATTTGAATCCAATTTTTCTTCCATCACCTGTTTTAATACTTTTAAAATTAATAATTCTGCTTCTTTTAAAGTTAAACTACTATGATACTCATTTTGTAATTCAGATTGTGCACCTTCTGAACCTGAACCAATTGCTTTGGCGTCATATCTATAAAAAGTACCACTTGGCTCTGCATGATATAACTGAGGCCCATTTTCTTCATCAATACCAGCAATTAATAAAGCAACACCAAAAGGTCTTGACATTAATCTTTTTTCTCCAGAAGCGCCTTCGCCAAACCTTAACGCTAAATCACAAACAGATTGTGTTAAACTTTCAACCCCAATTTTTTCATCATAATACAAATTATGGTTTAAAGAAGAAACTCTAGCATGATCTATCATACTTCTTGCATCTGGTGTTAATCCAGACATTGCACATCCTATATGAGTGTCGATTTCTACAATTTTCTCAATTGAAGAAGACTCTAATAAGGAGGAAGTAACTTTTTTCTCAACTCCCAATACAACACCTTCAGAGGTCGCTATTCCAATTGCTGTTGATCCAAGCTGAACATTCAAAAAAAAAAAAAAAAGTTAAAACAACAGTTAGTTAACAATGGCCTTAAATTATTTTTTTAAATCTTGCAAAATATACATACCTTAATTGCCTCTGAAGAATATTCAACTTGAAATAATCTCCCTTCTGGAGAAAATGTACTAACTCCACGGTCATATTCACTTCTTGTTAAAAACATTATCAATTGACAAGATATGTGAAATTTCAAAGGAAAACAACAAACAAAGTCAATAAAAGTTCACAAATAAAAAGGATTTCCTGTCGTCTTTTAAATATATATATATATATATCAATCAAATATAAAAGTGGCAATCTCTTTTATTTTCTTGTGTTGTAATTGATCGTGTTTAAAATCAATAACTTGATATTTCAAACACGACAGTTTATTTTAAAACATTTTTTATTGTAGTCGAGAAAGATAAAAAACCGACAACGACAAAACGGAAGAATATAAATAGGGATATTTATATATTGTTGACTAGCAATTTGTAAGATCGTAGAAAAGGTGTATCATCATAGCTAAACTAACTAATAACAAAAAAAAAAAGAAAAACAAAAACAAAAACGGAAAATTATTGAAAGCAAGTCTTCTAAAAAAAAAAGGTTTCTTGAAGGACTTCAAACAACTACTATATAAGAAAACTCATTAAAATATATATGTGTATGAGTTTAATTATAATTCGAATGAGACCTTGACACCAACTTCTCTAGCCTTTTGGATAATATCAGATAATTGCACAACTTTTTCAGCAGCAGAATCTAATTCTTCAAAAGCAAAGATTTTTAATCCAGAATTTTTAATTAATTCTTTTGCTTTACCGACATTAGTACCTTGTAATCTTGCAACGATTGGGATATCCAATTTCAAGTTGTGAGCCGCAGCAATCAAACCTTCAGCGACATAATCACATCTAACGATACCACCAAAGATGTTAACAAAGATACCAGTTACATTAGCTTCAGTCAAGATCAATTTAAAAGCAGTTTCAATTGTTTCTGGGGTAGCACCACCACCACAGTCCAAGAAATTTGCTGGCTTACCACCGTACAATTTAATGATATCCATGGTTGCCATGGCCAAACCAGCACCATTGACTAAACAACCGATATTACCATCCAACTTGATAAAGTTTAAACCTGATTTTGCAGCAGTGACTTCATCTGGGTCTTCCTGAGAAACATCTCTCCAAGATGCAACATCTTTTTGACGGAATAAAGCATTATCATCAAATCCAAACTTTGCATCAATACACAAAACCTCGTGGTCAACAGTTTCAGTCAATGGGTTGATTTCAATTTGAGTTGCATCTCTTTCAGCAAAACATTTATACAATTTTTGAATTGTATCTTCAGCTTGAGGAATTGCCTTTGGTGAAAAACCTAAACAAGCAGCAACTTTAGAAGCCAATTCTGGAGTAACTCCTTTATTAATATCAATATCAAAAGTCTTAATAGCATCTGGATTTTCTTTTGCAACCCCTTCAATATCCATACCACCTTCAGAAGAAACAACAATCATTGGTGTCTGATTTGTTCTATCCATAATAATTGATAAATAAGCTTCTTTTCTTGCAAATTTTCTTTCAACAATAAATACAGCAGTGACTTCTTTACCTGCAGCACCTGATTGTTTAGTTATCAATTTATGATGTAACATCTCACCAGAAACTTCTTTTACTTGTTCTGGTGAAGAAACTAAATGCACTCCTGATTTATAACCAGTTTCAAAATGACCTTTACCTCTACCACCAGTCAAAGCTTGGGCTTTAACAACCAAATCGTAAGAATTGAGCTCCTTAGCAATTGCATAGGCTTCTTCAGGAGTTTTGGCAGCTGCACCTTTTGGAACACCAATTCCATACTGAGAAAAAAAAAAAGAAAAAAATCAAGTAAAATAAAACTAGTTAGTATATATTCAAGACATCAATTCAATATAAACAGCAAACAAAAAAAAAAAAAATAAAAAATTTAAAAACTTACCTGTTTCAACAACGCAGCAGAACGATACTCATGAAGAGACAAATTTCTCAATTGTCCATAAGTCGGAACCTATAATTGTATATGAATGTTAGAAATATCCTGAAATCAAATCAAATCAATTTTTTTTTTTTTAAAGATAACAACAACAATCTTTTTCAATTTCTCTCAATCTCATAGATAAGTACTTACTTTAGTTAATCTAGTCAATGCAATTCTGGAGTTTCTTGGAATCATTTTTTTTTTTTTTCTAATAATGATTGTCTTTATCAAATGAGGAGAATATCAAAAAATAGGGATTTTTTTTTTATTAAAAAACAATTGATGAAAATTGATCAATTAAAACTATATATATATTTTAAACAAAATGTCTATATTTCCTATTGTACTGGTTGAATGGATCTAAGTTTTCCGGCAGAATTGGAAAATTAAGTGAAAAAAATATATATATATATAATACCCCAGGAAAAAAAGCGGTACGCGTTCCGTTGTTTTTATGCGGTACGCAAAAGCTTTTAACTCAAGTTAAGTGCGGTACGCTTCTATATTGCGCTTTTAAAAGTATTTTTGGTGCACTGTTTATACGCGATTAAATTGCCAAATGTGTGGTGTGAGGTGTATGCAAATTACTCTACTGAAAAAAAAAAATGAAAAAAAAAAAAATTTTTTTCAATCAATCCGTATAGATATAGATATAGATAGATAGATAGATAGATAATATATATATATATATATATATATATATATATATTAATAATTATAAATTATAGGTCATGTCGAAGAATAATCATAAATCTATAAAGCAGAAGCAGGAACTTCAGGCAAAGTTCCAACTAGCTGTGAGTCAAGCAAATGAGAAAATAATGTCATGGATAAAACCTTTAGGAAACTCATCACCATCAACGGCTCATGTACCTTCTTCATCAATTTTAAAAAATGAAAAAGAAAATAATTTTTTCCAATTACCAGTGATACGACAAGGTTCGGGTTTATCATTAGATGAGAGTAGTAATAATAAAGAAGAAATAAATACCATAGGAGATTTTATTAATGGGAATAAAAAAATATCATTATTAAATAAGAAAAAACCCATCAATAATAATAATAATAATAATAGTAGTGGGATTTATAAAAAAAAAATTATTAATCAAAATGATAACAGGGCTACTATTGCTTTAAAAAATAAAATGAGGAAAACGAGTAGAGAAATTTCGAAAAAAAATCGGGAATTAAATTTTTTAACTAAACCTGCTATTATTTCAAATAATGACGTTATTGATGACAGTAGTGATGAAGAAGAAAAAATTGTTAAAAGTACAAAGAAGAAAATAAATTTACTTATTTGATGGAGTTTTAAGATTAAAGTTAGTAGCCGCTACGCATTAAAAAGAAAGACAAATAAATTAGAAAAGTAATAATTCTTTTTCCATCGGTAATAAATTTAAAATATATAATTGAATTTGATATAATTTTTCTTTTTTTTTTTTTTTTTATTTCATTTCAATTAATTGTATTTATATAAAACTTTTCTTTCACCAGTGTTTGTTGGGTGTTAAAAAATCGATAGAATTTACTATGCATATCATTCACTCACTAATAAGAATTAAAAATATGAAAAAACAAAAAAAAACAAGGTACATATATATATATATATATAATGTGCGCACAGCAAGTACACTATTACTACATGTAATTTCATACATTTACCGTACATGATAAAATCTATTGTAGAAATAAATTTTTAGCCTAATTTGAATTTACTACATTATATTACGCTAAACCTTGCTGCAATTCATATTCAAGAAAAAAAAAAAAAGACATAGCCGAGTACTTAATTTTTGAATACTATTTTCTTTCCGTAAGCTTTTAGATTCAAAGGTTGGAAATTTACATTTCAGTCAATCAAATCAATTGAAATAAATAAATAAATAAATAAATAAATAATCAATGTTTTTAAAGTCTGGAAGCAAAGCATAATAAAAAGCTTTAAGCTTTATAGAAAAATGGAAAAAAAAAATAAAAGAGAAGAATAAATAGGAACATGTTTGAAAAGGTAATGTAATGAATGTATCATGTACAATTCTCATTTATTACACAACAAGAACAAGGGAAAAAGAAAAAAAAAAATTAAACTTTTTTTCTTTCACTGCAGTATCTTGAATTCCTATAGAAGAAATATGGTAAAATAGTCAAGAAATTCGAAAACTCCTTCTCAACAACTTTTTTTTTTTTTTTTTTGTTGAGAAGAAACACACAAAAAAAAATTCATTTAGAGAGAGAGAGATTATAAAAAGATTAAATAAAAGAAAGAAAAAAACAAAAAAAAAAAAAATTTCCCTCCCCCGCCATTCACATATCTTTATTGAATTTATTTTTTTATCTTTATTTTATTGTACATTTCCCTGAATCCTAGTTGTTTTTTTTCTTTCAATATACTACTCGCGTGGCAACAGGTAACGGGCAGAGAGCAACGGCGGTAATTTTTTCTTTGTTCTCTTCTAGAAGTCTTGGAGACCAAAACAAAAAAAAATTATAAATCTAAAATCTGGATTAAAAAAAGAAAAGAGCGAACAATTAATAAGTAATAATTTTTTTTTTTTGGTAACTAAAAAGTCAAAAAAAAATTAAAAAAAAAGTTTAAAAGAGAAAAGAAAATGGAAAAACCAGGTGGTACCTACTTTTCTGTCATAATTACCTAAAACTTGTCAGTTCTAACCGCACTGACTTCTTCGGATTTTAATTATTTCAATATATTATAATCTTTTGCGTTTTTTTTTTCTTTTCTTTTTCTTTCTTTACAAACTCCAATTGGACGGTTGCGATTAATGTATAAAGTTTTTTTTTACTAAATTCTATTTATTCCTAAAACATCTAGGTTTAGCATTTTATTAGACATTCTTTACCTGGGTACTTACCTGGCTGCTGCAGAATAAAAAAAAAATTTACTGCTAGAGAATGGTGAAATTGAAAAACTGTCAATTAATTGCTGATAATCTATGCATATGCAGAATACGATGGTAATCCAAAAAGCTTTTTTTTTTTTTTTCCAAAACTATTTTTATTATATTTTACTTTAGTTTTCTTGTTACGTACTGTACGTAAATATACAATACCTACAGTACATACTTTACATACATACTTTATATACATACATACTTTACATACATTAGAAAATTAAATCTCTTTGTATATTAAAAAAAAAATCGTTCATCCATTTTATAAATAATTAGTCAATTTTTTGATTGAAGAAGTAAAAAAAAAAAAAAAAAAAAAAAAAAGGTAATTATATATTATATATTATATATTATTTATTATTTATTAAATTTTTTTTCAATTTTTTTATTAATTAGTTGTTTAATTGATTTAAAACAAATTGGTTCTTCAAAAGAAAAATTTTCTTTTTTTTTAGAAGAAGAGCAAGACAAAGAAAGTTAATCAATCATATTTCCATCAATTAAAGGAGGAAATTTTAACCGCTGTTACAATTATTATATTATATTATATACAATTTACAACAATTATACTTTAATCCCCATTCATTCATTCCATTATAATAATTGAAATTATATTTCATCTTTTCTTAATTTATTCGGTACTAATTTAATTTATCTCAAGGACATTTTTTTTTTTTTATTATTATTAATTATTATTCTTTTTTGCTTTTTTGGTTGTTTTTTTTCTTTCTTTGACCTTGGCTCTATGTATTCACATATACTACCGCATTCATTTAATTTGTCTTTGTCTCTAATATTTTACTAAATTTTGGTTCTTTGTTTTATTATTATTTTTGACAAAAGATTTTTAGTTTTTTTTTCTAAGGAAAAGAGAAATTTTTTCTTTTTTTTTTGGTTTTTTTTTTGGGATTAAACAGCTCTAAACTCCAGGTGAGCCTAAGCCTAACCGCCCAAAGTTAATATTTAATAATTTCACAATTGAAACAATGCAATATCCATATATCAATATTAATAATAATAATAATAATAATAATAATAATAATAGTAATGGTGGTAGCGCTGAGGGCGGCAAAAGTGCCGAGAGCAGGGGTTCTCATTTACATTTGAGTTTGCGACAAGAAAATGGTAATAATAATAATAATAATAATAATAATAATAATACCGATTCTTTACCAATATCAGCTTCCACATCAAATTCATTTCCATCTTCTCCTCAACAACAACAACAAGAGAAACAGTTGTTACTGGTACAGTCACTGGTACAACCACTGGGTTCTTCTTCGAATAATTCAAAAGCTGGTGCGGCGGCACCAAAAAAATCTGCTTTTGTTCATAAATTGTTTGCCATGCTTTGTGATCCCAATCTTAAACATTTGATATGGTGGACTGATAATCTGGAAGATGGAACGTTTGCTCTTCAGCCCGGAGCAGAATTTGCTCATGCGCTAACAGGTTATTTTAAACATGGTAACGTTGCAAGTTTTGTAAGACAATTGCATATGTATGGTTTCCATAAAGTATGTGATCAACCAAGTGATAGTGGTAATAATAACAACAACAACAATAATAGCAGTAACAATAGCAATAGTAATAGCGATGGTAATAATGGTAATGGAAATCAGCAGCCAGTGTGGGGGTTTGTTCATTCTAGTGGCAAGTTCAGAAAGGATGATGAGATGTCTTTGGTTTTCATAAAGAGAAGAACTTCTTCAAATTCAAATAAAATGAGATCGGATAGTGCTGTTGGAGTTGGTGTTGGTGTTGGTGTTGGTGTTGGCGTAGGCATTGGAAGTGCTGCACGGTCAATTGATGGTAGACCTTATGGCTCGGTAGAATATTTATCGGTACCAGTTCACTCTCAACATCCTCAGCACCCTCAGCACCCGCTGCATCTGCATCTGCATCTCCAGCTGCAACTGCAACTGCAACTTCATCAACAGGTGCAACTTCAACACCATCCACACCAGACAATATATACCAGTACGCCGAATTATTACTATCCCCAAACAGCTGTCCCTAACAACACAAGTACTGCAATGTCAATTCCTTATGCACTGTCTTCATACCAACAACAACAACAACAACAACAACAACAACAGCAACAGCAACAGCAACAACAACAGCAGCCTCAACAAGTTATATATTACCTGACTGAGCCACTGCAGCCTCTGCAGCCGCTGCAGCCACTGCCACTGCCACTGCCTCAACTTTCACAACAGCTCCAAGTGCTGCAAGTTTACCATGAAAATGTTCATGCTCACCCGCACCATTATACTCCTTCGTCGTCTTACCCTCACTCAGTTCATGCCATAAACTACGCTCCTCATTCGGCAGTACCAACACTGTCGCCGGCTGTGGCAAATGTTCCACAGCATCATGGTTATCCAGCTAGTTATAACTCTCTGCCATCGTTACAATCCCTTGCGAACCCTCCTCATTCTCATACACAAGTATTGCAACGCCATGCATCCGACCAACATGGAACTATATCACAGATACAACAACCACATCATCAGTATCAACATGCTCAGCAATTACTTGTGCACACACAACAACTGCCGCAACAACCGCTGCAACAACTACTGCAACAACTGCCGCAAAAGCAACAACTGCCTCATCAACAGCAATTTAATTCAAGATCTGTCACTCCATCTGCCCAATATAGGCCTTATCAATCACCACCATCGTCGACATCAGTACCCGCTTCAGCTATAGCAGCTGCTAGTGGCGAGGGAAAGTATTCTTCCCGTTCAGTTGAAAGTGCCATTCATACTTCAAGAGATATAATGTCAAAGCAAAAATTATTAAACGAAAAATCTGATTTTTTAAACCATGAATTAAAAGCTACAGAAACTGATGAAATTAAAGTGGCAGAGAGACTTCCAAGTATAAAACCAATTATTGAAAGCAGTTTCCGCAATGGGAGTGGGGAAGGTTTTGTGAAAACAATTGACGACTTGAAAAACTCTATTAACAATAGATTAGATAGATATGGCAAATCTACAGGCTCTCGTCAAACTTCTCAAGTTAGCTTTTATGAGTCTCGTAGACCAAGAATGCCATCTATGTTTGTTGATCCGTTAGCTCCTGCACCATCCCAGGATCTTAAAACCAGTAATAATAGTTCTTTTTCCAGTACAAATTCATCACCAGTTGTTGGTAAGTCTCTGTCAGAAATAGGATTGGGAGCTCAAAGATCTCCTTCAATAAGCAATATGGTTTCCGAACCTACTGGTGATACTGTTTTAAAAAGAGCTGGTTCTTTTTCACTAACTGAAAAACGCATCACTAGTCTGATCATCACTGATCGTCCTCCAAGGTCAATTCCAAATGAGAATTTATTGAGTCATCCTCCCCCACTTTTCCATCATAATCACCAGCTGCAGCAATTAACAACACCAGCAACTCCTAATGCGAATTCAACTACTAGTCCTCGTACAAGCACTGTGCTTCCTCCTCCTCATCTGAATCTTAATTCAAGAAATTCAAGTTTAATTTCCAACTCGCGCACCTCAATTCCAAGCATAAGCCATTTGCAAGCACAAATCCGGCCATCATTAGTAGAAATGAATACAGGAAGATCATCAATAGGATCATCGATTTCTTCTGCGCAAACGTCAATTTTTTCAAATAAGGATTCGTCATCCATTTCATCCGTTTCATCTTCGATAAGAAATTACACACCATCAATTATGCATGGAGACAAAAAAGAAATGATAAGGCTTCTGCCGATAGAAGATAATGTCAAGGTTAAATCAGGTTCAGATGCTGAAATTTCATCGCTGAATAATGGACACTCGGAGGCCGTAATATCAGTTCATAATCCACCATTGTCCTCAACATCGATACCTTACAGCCCTCAATCGTATACTCCAAAGTTTTCTGAATCAATCACTAAGAAGAATAGTGTTGTATCTCCAAAATCTTTAAAAACGAGGAGGTTGTCATTTAATTCATTGATAGATAATCCTTTGAAACCTGTTACAGAAGGTAAAGATCAGGAATCCAAACCTGCAAATAAGAAAGCTAAACTTCAGAACTAAGAATTAGGTTGCTTTTGTGCTGAGAATTAAACTCTTCATGAATATTATTTTTTTTTTCTTTCATTTTCCATAAAAAAATGAATGAACAAACGAATTGTGCTTTTATTTTTAATTGTATTTTTAGTTTTTTTTTTGGATATCAAAGAAAAGTATTTCATTTTTTTAGTTCTTCATTATAAAATTGTAAACGTTTTATTTTATTTTTATTATTCTTTATCGCAAAGGGGCATCTTAGTGTTAATATACTTATAGTCTTCTATACAATCGTTATTACAACGTTTCTTTTAATTTTTACAACTTATATATAATAATGGTTTTTGTTTTCCATTTCAAATTATTTATTTAGAAGTTTTTATCTCATTAAAACCAAAAGAAAAAATATACGGAATAAAGGTTTAAAGTTAAATATATGTAATTAGTATAAAAATCAAAAAAAAGAAAAAGAAAAAAAAATAATGACTAATGATTTTGCTTTCTTAGCATCAACCTCCCGCTCAACATATCATTGATCTCATTCATATGTTCCCAATGTATTGTCTTTCCCTTTCTTAAAACGAAATCGGCTTCATTTAGCCATAAATCTTCAATAGATTGAAACTTAAACTGAGAACCGTCAATACCAATGACACTGGCACTATCAGATTCTTTTTTCAACAAATTCTTCTTCTGACCATTAGAGTACTTGAATCTTAATCTAACTTCCGGGTCAGGATTACGATTAGAAGCGTTGACATCGAAATTCAAGTTTTCAATAAATTCACAACATTTGATAGCAAATCTTGTTGCATTGATCCTGTCCATAGAGGATGGTACTTTACCTTGTTGAACATGACCTGGTATACCTGTTCTTGATTCAAATTTTCCAGATCCATGCTCTTTTATAATATCAGCTATTAATTGAGTAGTATATATTGTCGATGCTTTTTCATTTCTAATGAATAATTTACCAGATCTGTTGGCACCCTCATCATGCAGAAAATTATCTCTCAATAACTCGATATCTTCTTGAATAGATCTAAGAGAAGTTTTCTTTTCCGGAGTATAAACTGTCAAAGCCCCGGTAACCAAACCAGTATAACTTGCAACATAACCAGAATTACCTCCTTGAACTTCAACTACAAATACTCTTCTTCTAGAGGCACTAGCAGATTGTTTCACCTCATCACAATACTTGACCAATTGGTTTAAACAAGTATCAGAGCCCAAGGAATACTGTGTTCCTGGAACGTTATTCGAAACAGTGGCTGGAAGTACGCATAATGGCATGTTGAAAATTGGATATTTCTCTCTTGCTTGTTCCAATTCACGTAAGGCAGTAAAAGCTTCAAAGCCACCAATTATCATCAAACCTTGAATATCATGTTGCTGTAAGTAAAAAGCAACTGTACCTAAGTCTTGTGAAGGTAAAGTTCTGTTTGTTCCAATTTCAGATCCTCCCAAACTATGCCAATTTTCAACATCTGACCAATTGAGTTTTTTAATAGATCCATGCCTTACTAAACCGCTGAACCCATTTTCAATAGCATAGAAAGTATGACCTCTGGATAAACAATATAAACAAGCTGCTCTTGTAGCTGCATTCAAACCAGAAGATGGTGCACCAACATGAATTACAGCAATATTTAATCTTTTATCTTCAGGTAAAGTTTGAGAACCATCATCATTTGAAGAAACAGATAAGAAGTTTTGATAAGACTCCAAAAAAGTTGAATCACGAAGAGAAATTGCTTTATCAAAATCTTTATTTGCAATTGCAGTAGCGACAGATTTTGTCAATTCAACAGCTCTTACCAATGGCTGTCTTACTATTTTACTTTCCAATATACCGATCATTGGAGATGGAGTATCTGGTGTCATTTCCAAAACGGCTTTTACTGCATCTACACCTTGTAACGTGGCCAACATTCTGTCAAATGCCACAGCAGTACCACCTCTTTGAACATGTCCTAAGATAGTAGTTCTTGTATCAAGTCCCATTTCAACCAAAACGTCTTTGACCAGATCCGATGTGATTGCATTTAATTCTCTATCAATTGCACCTTCAGATACAATGACAACAGTTTTTCTTCTACCCTTTTCCCTATGTCTTTTACAAACTGTCTTTAAATCATCTTTCCATTTTCCAACTTCAGGTGGTCTTTCTGGGATAAAAATTGCATCAGCACCTGTAGCTATACCTGCCATCAATCCTAACCAACCACAATGACGACCCATAACTTCAACAACAAATGCTCTTGAATGTGATTCTGCAGTTGCATCAATGTAGTCTACCATTTCACAAATTCTTTCCAAAGATGAGTAAGCACCAATAGTAGCATCAGTACAAGCCATATCATTATCAATTGAACCCACTAAGCCTACAATTTTTAAAGTCTTGTATTTTTCGATTTGAAATTTTGCTAATTTTTGTTGTTCATATAATTCTTCTAATAATGAAGGCCATTCTGATCTGAACAAGTCTGCACCGGTCAATGAACCATCACCACCGCATACAATTAAGGCATCAATACCATTAGTCACCATATTATATGCAGCACTCAATCTACCTGATCTTTCTTTAAATTCCATACATCTTGCTGTTCCAATTAAGGTACCACCTAATGAAGTCCAACCTCTAACATCTTCCCATCCTAATTTTCTCAATAAATTACCTCCTTTAACTAAACCGGAATAACCTTCAAAACATGCAAATACATCACATTCATAAAAAATACCGGCACGTACAACAGCTCTAACTGCTGCACACATACCTTGAGAATCACCACCTGAAGTCATAACTGCAATTTTTTTTTTTGGAATTTTTTCTTGTGATTTTAACTCTGAACCATTTTTTATTTCTTCATCTTCAAAATTGTTTGTAAGTTTTTCAAGTTTAGGATGTAAAAAAAAATTCTCATTAGTAATTTGTTCAATTTCCAAAGGTGATTGGAAAGATGTAAAACCTAACAAGTTCCCAATTGGATCCTTAATATAATATGATATTCTTTGATCATTTTTTGATGGTAAAATTTCTATATTTAACTGTATTAAATTTTGTCTTAATTTTTCAACATTAGAACTGAAAAGATTAATTTCCACAGGTAATATAGTATTTTCATCTATATCTTGAGATGATAACCTTATCTTTAAGACAACACCTTGAGTTTCATAATTTTTCAATGAACTAACATCTTCAATTACTTCACTAACCGGCAATCTAGAATCCAAGGCATCTTGATGAAGTGGACCTAATGGGAAACTTTCTAACCAAACTTCTTTTAATGAGTCTCGAGAAACACCTCTTAAATTAGACTCATCTTTAATACCTTTAGAAAATTCTCTTGCTGGCTGAAATTTTAAAGCTTTATAAAATGAAACCGCTTTCTCAAATTTCTCCGAGTCATTCGTGGTAAATGAAAAATAAGCATAACCCGAAGTTAACGGATTTTTTAAAACCATTATTTAGATTATGTTATATAAGAAATATATATTAAACCAAAATAAAAGAAAAAGAAAATACAGTTAAATGAAATATTAAGTTTTTTTTTTTCAAAAAAAAAAAAATAAAACTAAATGATTCAATTCTCCTTACTAGTCTTCCTTTATATTCAATTCACAAATTCACAACTTAATACAAGCAGGTGGTCCCTCAAGCCTGATTTGATTCACTATATTTATTTCTTAACATTTTATTGATTGGATAAATTGGTTGCACCACCACTCTACCTGAAGTGGTCTGAGATAGAAACGGCAGCACCTGGGCCTGGACATGACGGCTACAAACGGTCATCAGATGGCGTCATGTGATGAGGACATCTCAAGAATTTGCACTTGAAACACTACCACTGGTGCTTGCCAAAAAAAGACATTTTGTTTTTATCTGCACGTCTGTTTTATCTTCCCCCTGTTTCGGCCCGAAATTGTGGCTAGAACGGAACAATCATTTTTCTATCAATCAATCTATCTATGTATAGTGAGTGAAACTAGACTACAAAATGGAAAATTGATAAAAAGATAGAAAAAAAGCTAGAAACCAATATAATTCAGCCTGGTAGTTGTAATTTGAAACAAAAGCTATAAGAAAAGAAGAGGAAGAAAAAAAAATAGTTATGAGATTTTTGTCAATCTTTTTTTTTTCTTTTGAAAAGAAGAAGAAAAAAAAAAAAAAAAAAAGAGTTAAGTAATAAAAAATGAAAAAAATGAAAAAAAAAATAAAAATGGTTCACCTGTAATACCGTCTAGCTAAAGTTGGTAAGCAATAGCAACATAATATGATCACATATCATGGAAGGTAACAAAAATTATAGGGAAAAGAAAAGCAATTTTTTCTAAAAAAAAAAATAAAGAAAAAAAAAAAGTTCAGAAAAGAAAAAACTCCAATTTAAAAAACACCAAGATCACACATTATTTTGTTAATCTTTCTTTTTATCTTTTTTTTCCCCTTATAAGCCTAACAAATTGTCACTACCTCCAATATCTCCAACAGTTCCAAGCGGATCTAGCAAGAACTCGTCTGGATTCGCATGTATTGAAAGCTCATCCGTATTTCCAGAAATCAAGTCGTTATCCAAGACATGCTGCTGCTGCACATGTACTTGGGCCTGTGCTTGAGCTTGAGCCTGTGCCTGTGCTTGTTCCTGTTGTTGATGATTTTGTAGAATGTAGTTATTCAAAAATTTCAAAGCATCATAGTCACAACTCAAAATATGAGGTATCTTGGTTCCTGATTCCCCTATATGGGCATTATTAACCTGTTGACCTTCACTAAAATCATCGCATATTGACCATTGATTTGTATTTTCTCTACCTGTTTGTGGATTATTTAAGAAAAAAACTGCAAATTTTGGTGAAGCAGATAAAGTTATTTTTAATTCAGTTCCTTCAGATGTTCTAATATCTTCTTTTTTCTCTTTTTTAATTTCTTCTTGTTGATTTAATAAACTACAACTTGATACATTTTCCAATGGGAAAAAAATTCTGAAAAGAATTTTATTATTTTGGAAAAATGAACTGAAAAAATAATTTAATTCATTATTTTTTTTGGATAATATTATCAATAAATCTGTTGTAAACATTAAATTGTTTAAAAATTTAGGTGATAAATTGATTAAATTTTTTAATAAAACAGGATTAATATAACCTGATTTAATTCTCTGCCAAGTACCAATTGATATTGAATTACAATCTATAAGACAATAATTCTCATTTATTGTAATTGGTAATTGTGATTGGTGTTGAAAACTTCCTAAAGAATTTCTATTAGCAACATTTGTTGTAATATTTTCCACTCCTTTACAATTATTAGGATCAGAAGCACCACTAAATGAATTAGGATAATGAAGAGGAAACGAAACTGAAGAACGATCAACATCCTTACCCAATTTCTCCAATTTTCTGGTCTTGGCTCTTCTATTTTGAAACCATATTCTAACAGATCTCTCAGACATTCCAGTTGCCTCTGCCAATTGTTTTCTAACTGCACCATTTGGATTAGAATTTCTACTAAATTCTGAAATCAATAAGGCTAATACTTCTCCCGAGGCCCTTGAACGTCGCGAAACATGACTCGAGTCATTTTTATCTATGATATACAGATCATTCATATTATGGATTGAAGAACCACCATGATGGATTGAATTACTGCCAATGCTGCCACCACTACCAATACTTTCATGACCTATACTTTGACTACTCAAATTCCTATTATGATGTATATGATGCGGATGTCCCTGCCCCAAACCTGGCAGTACTCCAGGAACCATCGTAAGATCAAACGAATCTTCATTTGTATGTATTGTACTCTTGGTTAACGAAGAATCAAAATTTGTAGAACCTGCTGATATCGCAGAAACTGAATTATTACTGTCATTGGTATTTGCGTTATTAGTATTATTATTATTTTCATATGCATTCAACAAATTCAACGTAAAATCATCGGCAATTGGGTTGGAATCCAACGTATTTACGAAATGGTTATGATTATTATTATTACCATTATTATTATTGTTATTATTATTATTATCCGAATTGGTATTACCATTATTATGTTCATTATTATGATTATTTTCGTTATCGTCATGGGAAACTTCATGACCACCTTCTAAAAACTCATGAGTAAAAGGCTCTTCTATTATTGACTCGGACGAAAATGGATCATTCAACTGATATTGATCAATCTCCGAACTAGTCGGCAGCATGTAATCATTACTCTGAAGTTGATTACTGCCGTTACCATAATTTCCAATACCCTCGGAAATCTGATGCTCTGACATTAGTCTCTATTTCTTATGTTCTGTGATGTTTTGTGTTTTTTTTTTTAATTATTTATTTTCTCGCTCTCTCTCTCTCGTAACCTTCTCTAAAACTCCTCTAATGATGAGATAAACAACTTCAACACTTCTAAAAGATCCGACTAATAAACTGCAAAGGGGAGAAATGAAAGATTTATAAACCACTAATTGGCGAACTTTGAATTTTTCTTCTTGACTTTTTTTTTTTTTTTTTATTTTTTTTTTTTTTTACTCAATTTTTTGCACGATGCTGTTTGAACAGAAAACTAAGCAACAAAAATGGACTAAAATGTGTGGTGACTTTGGATGAGGTGGAGAAGAAACTGATGGGACAGAGATGGTACAGGGATGGATTGGTTTATTGTGTTGTATAGGTATACAGGTTTATATGTATTGTTGAAATGAAGATTGGGTGCCTGGTTTTGATTTTCTTTTTTTATAGGACAGTGCAAGACATGTGCTGTTTTGGGGTGTGCATTAGATTTAAAAGGAGATAATAGAGTTAATGGTGAGGAAGAGTTTTAATATTCTCATCATTATGAATGGTATGATATTTATTGACGTTAATAAGGAATTTGATTACGAAGAGGGTATGCTTTTATTTGATTCAGTGAGAAAGATAGTTTTAAAATTATAAAATTTTGTAGAAAATATGTCTGTATAGTATGCCTCTCTCTTTATGAACATTGGTTTATAACGTTTAATAACGTTTAATAACTACGAAGATATTTTAAAAAAGAATAAAAAATACTTTGTAATACCTTGTATATAAAATGCAACAATTTGGTTTTCAGAAACATGAAAGCAAAAAGAAAGAACAAAAAAAATAAAAATAAAAATGAAATCAGCAATTTAGCTTTACCTACCATTCACATCTTCTAAACCTTTAACCCTCTCCCTAATAATCTTTTCTATATCTTCATCATCATCCTCGGTGATCATTTCATGCTTAGTTTTGATTCTTAATTTCTTGGTAATGATATCTAATTTCCCCGAACGTTCATCACTATTGATGTCATTACCGTTATTACTCTTACCATTTTCATTTTGCTTTATTCTTTTCCTAATCATCTTACCACTAGGTAAAATTTCAGTTTTGTAATTTGATTCGTTGGCAGAAGCTTTTTTAACAACTGATGGTGTACCAGCAGGTAATTCAGTACTTGATGGTAAAGTTGTAGTTCTTTTCCTTTGATGCGTTGTACCTTTCTTAATAAAAGATTTAACTTTATAAAATCTTCTCTTTTTAACACTCATATTTTCTAAATCCAGGTCCAAAAGTTCTGATTCATGTGGCCAAGTCCATCCTTGTTTCATTTGTTCAAATGCTTCAATTTCACAATTTTTCCTAAATTCATAATCATTCTCCAAGATTTGAAAATCATCAGTCATTGTTGGAAAAATTTCTTTTCTAATACTTTGAATTACAAGATCATATAATATACCAACTACCATGATAATTAATAAAGCAGCCCACCAAGTATAATCTCTACCAAAATGATGATAAAATCCTGATCTAACATAATAAATTTTGGAATTTTTATCCCCATATAATGCTGGTAAAAATAAACACCAAACCATCCACCCAGCAACAGAAGTAAACCAACCAGCAAAATTTAATTTGGTTCTATTTTTCATTTCCAATACTTGACATTTAGTATTAATAATAGTGACCAAGGAAGTGAAAGATAATACACATAATGCATATGTGGTATTATCATCAAGCGCAGTAAATCCATATAAATACCAACATAAAAATGAAACTATTACACTCTGTGATGCAGCAATAGACATCCAATAAATAAAAACTCCCAAGTTGAGACATTCTGACTTTCTTCCAATAATATATAATTCTGGGAAAGCTAATAACGTCGAAGCTCTCAAATCTTTCTCAAACATACCAATACATATAACAGGCAATGACGTAAATAATGTATTGAACATTGACAATGACCATGACTCATATAACGAAGATCCAGTAAAAGCATCCTGTCTTTGATATAGGACCTGCGTAAGATAGAATAAAAGTTCTTTATAGAAAGTACACATGACAAATTTGGATGTCCGAATATAGTTGTATCTTCCATGAACCAATAATAATTTTAATAAATATCTAAACTGTGCAATAGAGTAATCAGAAGATCTTGCTGCCTGCAATCCTTCTTTACCAGTAATACCGATACCAATGTCTGCACTTTGAATCATTGCAATATCGTTAGCCCCATCACCGATAGCTAACGTAACCTTTTCCTTATTTTTCTTTCTGACTGATAACACCATATTTGCCTTTTGTGATGGAGATGCTCTGCAACAGACCACCGAATCAGCTTTAATACCCAATTCAACAAATAAAGTCATCAAAGTCATATCGCTTTCAATATCAGTTAAAGTGGCACCATCAATGACAACAACTGAATGCGCAACACTCCCAGCGTCAATCTCCAACGATACCGCCGTCATCTTCTCCGATAAACTGTCCACACCATCGTCATTAGATAGTACAACAACAGTGGAATAATCTTTAATAAGACTACAGGAATAACCGATGTTAATCGCTGTTTCTCTTTTGTCACCAGTTAACATCCACATTTTAATACCAGCGCGTCTTAATTTTTCAACAGTTTCAGCAACTCCAACTTGCAACTTATCTTCTATGGCAGTAGCCCCTAATAACTCAAAATTAGTTTCAATAAGTTCTCCTGTTTCTTCAATTTTTTTATTTCTATCGACCAAGGCCATTTTAGCTTCTTTGTATTTTCTTGTCCAATCTTCGTATTCATCTTTGTCAAGCCATTTGAAAGAATACAGTAAAGTTCTTAGTCCCTCGGTGGAAAAATCTTCAATGTGCTCTAAAGTTCTTTCCATAACATATTCTTCATTTAAAACTAGTCTGTCTGGAGGAATATAACTTTCAATAGAATTTAGGCTACCATTGTTGTTAGCTGTCATAATTCCATATTTTTTGGCTTGTTGTAAATGTAAAGACCTTTTAGAATTTTCTGCTATATTTTCTACTTCATCCGCTTGCTCTTCACCATTACGTAAATAGTTGTCAAATGAATTTGGACGTGAACCCAATTGTAATGAGGTCTTGTTATTATTACTATGAAAAGAGGTTTTGCCGTTTATCTGAAGACTGGGTCTACCGTTGATTTGAAGGCTTGGTCTCTTGAGTTGCAAACTTGGTCTATTGCGTAATTGAATACTACCAATACTTGAAATAGAAGCCCTCATCAGTTGTTGTTCCATGGACTTTCTTTGTAATATCAGATCGGCCTCTGCATTCTTACGCTCATTTGTTTGTTTGGATAACTCTCTTATCTTTTCCTTAGCCATATCGGCATTTTTTAATCTCTCTAAAATTACGTTATCAGCGCCTTTACAAAACAAACAAATTCTATTATCTGGAAACTTAAGAACAATCGACATTCTCTTCCTAGAAGATGAAAATTCAATAATGTCCAATATCTGATAAACTTCTTTCACAGGGCTTGCATCAAAACCGTTTGGATAAGTCTTAATTGTTAGCATATCTTTGTTAAGATCATAAACCACATATCCCATATCTCTGGCGGCAACAACTAGAGCTAATTCATCCTGGGATGCGGATTGATAATCAATTTCATCATCCGCAGAACCTTCTTCGGAATCTCTATTGTCCTCTTCTACGTTTTTCTTAGCTTTTTTCGGTAAACAAGAATGACATAATGCTAACGACAAAAGAAAAAACTTAACTTTCTTACTGAAAATTGTTTGAGGATTTCTTTGAATATAACCTATCAATTCACGACTCGATTTGATTTCCTGTGGTTTTATTGGACTTGAATCTGATACTCTCTCACTGTCAGACTTCCCTGAGTTCGATATGGAAATACTCGGTTTGTCCAAGAGCTCAGAAATATTATTCTCTCTACTTTTATCTTCTAAAGACAATGAAGCCATGCTGGGTCTCCCTGTATATTTAGCCTTCCCATTTCCCGTGGAAATAACTGTATGCAAATTTACCTCTGCTTCGTTTTCATATTCAAAATCATTCCCATCGGGGCTGTCACTCTCATTCGATTGATTCATCAAAATATCTACATCATGCAACCAAGAAACTCCTGCAACACTAAATTTCCTGAAAAGCATCAAATTATCAGTTAAAGTACCTGTCTTATCTGAAAATACATAACTAACTTGTCCCAATTCTTCTAGAATGGTGGCAGTCCTTGCTTCTGCTGGTGTGTTTGATGGTTTATGATACATATCTATATCCCACTGCAATAATAATACTTGCATTACTTTGATAATTTCCATTGTAACATAAAGAGCTAAAGGAATTAATGTGTTGAAAATGATGATAAACCCCATCAAAGTTGCTGCCAAACCAGCATCTTGTTCACGTATGTACCATGCTGTATATTTTAATTTTTTATAATATAATTTTTCTCCCATTGTACAAAAAGCAGCAAGTAAAATAACCACACAAACCATAAAGATAACAATGTGGTTAATGACTTTTTGTAGTTTTGGGGCTTTTGCTCTTGGGTTTTTAACTGCATTCATTCTTATTTTAGTTTCCTCACCAGTGAATACTACCAAGCCTATAATACATTCAGTATTCCTAATAATGGATCCTCTATAAATGACATTATTATTATCTAGAGCATAAGAATTTTTACCCTCTGATGTACGGATTTCTGCAAACCCTTCAAAATTGTATAAATCAATATTTGGGTCTTCCGTTATAATAGTTGCATCAATATTTTTCAAACCTTCGGAAGAACTACATATTTTTGATAATTCTGTCAGAGGAGATTTGCATTTTAAATTTGTTTCACCATCTAATGCCATTGTTTCAACGTATACATCACCTGAATCACTATTGGAGGCTAGAAGAACCATATCTGCCGGAACCCAGTCATCTTCTTTTAATTTCACTATTTGACCAACTCTAATATTTTTCCACTCTGTGGTTTTCTCTACTATTCCTGCTTTATTTAATTTATCTAAATCGAGAAAAATATTCTCAGAACTATCAGAATCAGATAAACCATCACTTGAATTGGAACCCAATACGGAATCAATATCATCAGCGTTAGATTGTAATTCCGAAGCGGAATTATAACTTCGCCTTATCTTATCATTACCATATAAGTGATTTTGATTTACACAGGTAGATGGTGTCATCAATGTTGTCAACTTATTATTTTCTTCTTTATCCTGAAGATGTCTTCTATAATCATCATATCCTTCTCTCAGCATTGAAATCAGCATGAATATCAAAAGCGGTATTATTGTAGTATAACTACCTGTAGTAGAAAGTCCTGGAATCATTTGTAAAATGGAGACAACCATGAAATAACAATTTGCAATTTTAGAAAATTGGAAATATAATTGTTTTGGGAAAAAAGTATATACATTGTATCTTGATGAAGTGACAACATTATCACAATATGCCTTGTTAGTCCGTTCATCTGTTAATAATTTATTGGAAAATTTATCAACAACATATGGTTCATGATAGTCTTCAAATAAACTTAAAGGAACTCTTCTACCGTTTTCCGAAGGTTTTATTTCTTTTATACCCAATAATTTATGATGAGTCTTTGTTACCATCGATCTTAAATGTTTCCTAAAACTTTTTCTAAATTTTTTTTCATTTATTAGTCCTTTTGAATATGTTAGACTTGTATATTCAGAATCAGTATTAGCTTTCAGGTCTTTAATATCATGATCCATATCTGGTTCATTTCTAAACAATTCAGAACCTTTCGAACTATGTGGCTCTTGCAATTTCGTTAGTTCAATGGCAACCGCTCCCAGATCCCCCAGATCATTATCTTCATTTTCATTGATAACTTTACTATTATTTGAAGTTTCCACAGATTTGCTTAAAATTTGTGACCTCAAAGATAACCCTCTACGCCTTTTCTTCGTTGTCTTCGGCGGTTGTAACTGATTACTTGGAAAATTTAAATGATCCGAAAACGGATTATCCGAATAGCTCACCAGACCACCAGTGCTATTATTATTCTCCATTCTCCCAAATTATTTAACTGGAAAACTTGCGCATTTATAAAAATCGGGGAATTAAACAACAAAATTTTTTCCAATATTACTATAAAAAAAAAAAAAAAACTTCGAAGTCTTTTAAAATTTCTCCAATTTCCTGAGCCAATAAATATCTATTCAAGAAAACTAAAGCTCACAATAAACCGCTATCCAACTGTCCTCAAATACAATAGTTGGACACTAATTCAACCTTTTTTAAAAGTATTAAATACTTGGTATATTTATGTATTTTAGATTTTAGACGCTTATTACCTGATTTCTTGTGTTTCTTTTTCTAAGCGAACCGCCTAATAAAACTTGCACGACATGAAATTGCAGTACAAATACAACTAATACAACTAAAATTATCAATTACTACCTACGGATGTTTTTATTTGAACTATATAAGAATATAAAGTAAGTAAGTAAGTAGTTAGTGATTAGTGACTGTTGTCCTCCCGGTTGCTCTTTTCAATGTTTTGTGTGTCCCTTCACCTTTCCGTTTCCAACCCAATCCTGTCCTGTCCAATTTTCTTTTTTTTTTTTTTTTTTTTTTTGGTTTTGGCCTAATCTTCATCATCGCTATTATCTTCTCCGTCTGCTGTATCTCCTTCGTCATCCACGTCATTGTCTTCGATTCTTCCAAGATGCTCCAAGTCTCTTGAGCTTCCTTCGCGTATTTCGCCCGATAGTTCTTCTTCGTCACTTGTATATAGAGGTGGATCTCTAGGTAAACTGTTTAGAGTGTAATTTTCATCGCCGCCATTTTCGGTATCTGTGAAACTTGCCTTTGTTGCGTCCCAGAAATCTGGTGGGAACTCTTCATCGCCGTCGCTGTACTCGCTACTACTCTCAAGCAACACGTCTTCGTTAAATGCCTTATACAGTGGTGGAGGTAAACCTTTACCTTCCAATGGAGCAAACCCCCATTTCTTGACATTACCTTCGATAAATACAAATCCAGCCTGACCCATATTGACATGAACGCAACATTTATTTGTTGAACCAATTGTGGGATAAATCTTTGTTGGACGAAATCCCTTTATGTGACCTCCAATCTTGGATTCGGATAATTTTTTCCCATTTCTAGTGAAAAAAATTGTACCTGATTGAGTTCTATATCCTATTCCTACAACATCTGCAACTTCAAGCTCAGGAAAAATTTTAAGCCCATTTTTATTTTCCAATTTAAAAGGTTGATTAAAACGCCTATCACCATTTGAATCATATGCAATCGAAAACCGGTGTCTCCCGGGTAATCTGAAAAAAGGATATGGAGAGGTAGCAATACCTAATGATATTATTGTATTTTCTGGATTTGGTAATGTATATATCTTGCATTCAAAATAATAAACATCATTAACTCTTGGTATTGGAATATTAGTTTGGATAGACAATTCTGATCCAGGTAATGTTTGATTAAAATTTATTTCACTCTTATTTACAACTTGTATCTCTCTAAAAGCGTTGATATTTGGTTTAAATTCCCATGCAGATACTCCTTTCTCTTCTATAGATAATGCTTGAGATAAAGTCAAATCTGATCTATCAATAGGATTTAACTTCATAAAATCTTTTGCCTGGAAATATAACTCTTGTTCATTTGGAGTCAACTCTACCAATGCTCTATTATCTTCTTCTAGCATTGTTTGTTCATCATCAAAACTACCCGGTTCATCAGTAGTTAACGCTACTGGCTTAAATCTCGATATAATATCATTTGCAACCGATATCATTCCAACTACAAGAGCAATGGCCATAACGCATGAGCATAAACTCAGTATAACTATTATTCCTGGTGGAATGAATAATACATCATCATCATCATTATCATCATTATTATTACCTTTATTATTAATATAATTATTAATAACGTCCTCATATCCGTTTCCGTTTCCGTTCCCGCTCCAAAAGTATTCACGATTATCACTTATTAAAAACAGCACAGGAATAGCTGCAACTTTTTGGAATGATTTGCAAAAAATCAACCAATGTAATCCAAATCTAATCATCATTAATACTGCTGACTATTATTATTATTATTATTATTATTATTTATCGTTATGAAAAATCAAAATGAAAAAAAGCAGAAAAAAAAAAAGAACACTTGATGCAAAACTTCAATAAGCAAAATTTTAAATACAAATAAAATAACTAATTTCAGCTGTCAAATAAACCCACTGACTTTAAAATATCTATAACATTACAATAAAAGTTAAGTTTTTTTGACTTATATTTATCTTCTACCGTTATCTTCAAATTGAAGATGAATTATATTCTGTTTCTTTCTTTTCTAGTCACACTTCGATTACCTAAAACGGTTGTTGATATTATGGTACACTACCTCCAGAACTCCCCCGAAGGAAGTAGAAGGTTGAAGATGAAATATAGTTTGGCAACTGGTGGTATAATAGTGGTATTCAACATCTTTCAAATACTTTGTATAAACCTGGCAAGTTTGCTATTTCAACGACATCATTTGCCAAGGTGTTTGTAGCTAGGAGTCTTCTTTTAAGAGCTGGGAATAGTACATTTTCCATTGTATAGTGAAATTCTTTGAAAGTACTAGTTTCTGAATTTTTGTCAATTGGAAGAATTTCTGGGATGTAAAAAAGTGCGATTTGTTTTAATATTCCTTCAAAGCAAAGTTTTTCCTCTGTCCAGTGTACTTGTGTGCCTATTCTGTATAAGAACAATGGTAGCTTTGATAGAGGAGGTAGATAACCTTTTATTAACAATGGTACAGTTTTAATTTTAGGATCTTCTTTATCTTCATCATCAATCTCAATTGCAAAATATTCTTCCAACATTTCTTTCATTTGTGTCATGGTATCAATCAACTTATCAATAGATATTTCCTTTCCAATCTCTAAACCTTGTAATAAGTTTTTGATCGATAGGCCATCCGAGTTTAAATATATTTTACCAAAATTGCTGAAATCTGATAATCCAATTTGATAAAATAATTCATTCAAGACAGCGGCATAATCTACCAAGTACAATTTCACATCATACTGGATAGCAGCTAATCTTCTTTGTGCGTCAACAACTCCAACGTACGTGTGTTTTGAGAAAATTTGAGTTAAATCTTTATGAATATTTGATTCCACTTCATCTCTTAAAGATAACACGCTACCTAATTTGACCTTGATCCTTTCCCTATTTACAGACTTGTACTCAATAGACGGCCCAGTGCTCCCAGTATTCCCAGTACTCCCACTACTTCCACTACCCCCAGTTCCTCCAATTTCGTTTTGAATGGTTTCTTGTGCTTCGTCATTTTCATCGCTTTCTGCATTAATAATTTCGCCCGAACGATTATTCTTACCGTTAATAAATGTAGTGATTTTAACTTGAGATGAATCAGTTCGAACTAATCTATTCTCTTGTCTCTTGACTTTCTGAGTCCAGCTATTGGAAGAAGGAGTATTGGAAACTGCAGTTTCAGAATTACTCTCATAATCTTCTTCTTCTCTAAATCTTTTGGCTCTAGGTAAAACTTGTTGAGTTAAAAAAGTCCTACTAGAATCTAAACTTGTTAATTTTTCTTGAACGATTGAAACAATATATTCAATGATTTCATCTTCAAACAAAAATCGTACTTCTCTCTTTGTTGGGTGAACATTCACATCAACATTTTTAGCATTAATTTCAAGCGCCAAATAAAGAAAAGGTTTATTTCCTTTAGGTAAAAAAACTGAATATAATTGATTAAGTGCTCTTTTAAGCGGATCACAAGAAACAAGCCTATTATTAATGAAAAAAACTTCGGTAGTTTTCTTTTGGCCATAGTTTGGATTTGTTATCTGAGCAAAACATTGAACCAATCCAATGTCTTCATTAGGAAGAACCTGTATTTCAACCAACTCATTAGCAATGGCAGAACCATAAACTGCTCTTATTCTTTCCTTTATAGGTAGATCAGATCTGGTTGTCAAAGAATTATAAGATTCACCAAATTTTTTGCAGGAAAATCCTACATGCCCCGTATGAATAGCATATTTTCCTACAACTTCTAATATCTTATGAAATTCTTCACTAGCTGATCTTAAAGCCCTTAGTCTAGAAGGAACATTATAAAACAAGTCTTCAACCAAAATTTGTGTTCCATTTTTCCCTGCAACCGCTTTTGGTTCAGACGATGTCTTTGGTTTCATAGGTATAAGTTTACCATCGGAATAAAAACATTTCCAAGCACAAGGTGACTTGTTTGTCTTCGTTGTCACTGTCAAATGAGATATATGTGAAATACTGGCAAGAGCCTCGCCTCTAAACCCATATGTGGCGATGGAATCTAAATCTTCAAATTTTTCCAATTTCGATGTTGTGAACCTTTCACAGAGTATAGGAAGATCATCTTTCTCAATACCATTACCATTATCCGTTATTTGTAACTGTTTCAATCCACCTTCTTTGACAAGTACTTCTATCGAAGTTGATTTGGCATCAATTGAGTTCTCCAATATTTCTTTCAAAGCATTTGAAGGACCAATAATAATCTCACCAGCAGCTATTCTATTCACTACAGATACATCAAGTGGCTAAAAAAACATCGCATAAAATATTAATTGAGTTAGTTTTCAAACCCTAGATATACAATATGGTTATACTAAACTTACCCGTATTCTTGCTGGTTGCAAAACCTCTTCATTAGACATCTTGGATTCCGTTTGCTATTAAAACAAACCCAGTATTGTAAAAACCGTAAAAGATTAATTGTACTTAAGTTCTTTTGCTATAAACCGTTATTTAGAAATGTACGCGTTAAGACAATTTTTTACTTTTTTGGTTTTTTGACTTTTTAAGAAATCATAATTACAACAACAATTTAAGTGATAAATACATTGCAAAAGAGTCGATTAACTAACTATATACACAAAGAGAAATTAATTCAGGACAAATCAAATCCGGCCTCTGAATTGATTGAATAAAGCAATTTTTCTTTCAAGAGCTTTCTATTTCTGTAATCGGGCAATTTCAACAAATTAACACAAGTTGAAGAAGTAGGTAACCTGTCAACACCACTTGCTCCTGCATTCCTTATTCCAAACTTTGGCCTCAACTCTTTAAAACCTAATAATGGAGCCTTTGGAGATGAAGTGACAAACTTGACGAATTTAAATTTTTCTTCTTTAGAGAATTCTTTTAGTATTGACCAAAGATCAACAATAGTTTGATCCGTCTCCAAATATCCACCGTATTCGACATTATGCCTTAAATCATCAATATCAATCTCTTTCTCACCTCCAGAAACTAACATTTGCAACTCCATAGGGTTGAAAAAATTTAGCCAATTAGGGGATATGATGTCAAAAAGACCTTTTAAAAAGTATTGTGATTGAATATTGATCGAAGTATTTAACTTGAAGTTGGCCACCGAATATACATATTGTAACTTATTGGAGTTATTAACGCTTATCCTAGATCCATTAGGAATCAAATCAACAGTTACTAATTGTGAAGAATAAGGTAGTTTCTCAGTAATGGTGAAGTTTAAATCCAACCCTTCCAATTCGTCGTCATTTAGTTTCAACAATTTAATCAAGTTATTATATAAATCTTCATCTAGATATTTCAAATCATCAAACGAATTTTTGTACTGTGAGCTACTGCTGCTACCAACATTTTCCAAAGAACACCACTTTGCTAAGAAAAATTGAGCAAACGAAATATCGATCAAAATTTTTTCATATAAACATTTACCAATAATCATTCCCAAAAATCTCATCATTTGCAAGAAAAATTGATTTTCTTCAGTAAAATCATAGTCATTTTGTAACCTACCTTTATTTTCACGAATTTTCTGTTGCTGATATTTAGTTCTCCAAAAAAAATCGGTACTAGGATATAACTGGTAGGTTTTTGATGTCTGCTTGAAAAAATTGTAACCTGTATTGTTATCACTTTTGTTCATTGTATCATCATCAAAATTAGTATACTTGAATCCATCAGCGCATACACTGGTTAAAAACTCCTTGGTTAATCCACCTCCGTCAATACCCATTTCAGGTCCAAACTGGTTAAAAAACTGCACAGATAATTGGTTTTTAAAATTTTGACCCGATAATTTACCATAGGCTTCAAATGCATCAAACAAAACATTATCCCTAGAAATATTTGCTTCTAACTTTGGAGTTTGCATGCTGAAATTGAAAAAATTAAAATTATTACTATTCAAATTTAGCCGTTCCCTATCAGATTCTATTAAAAAGTGGAAAATTTCAACCCGTTTATCAAATGGAATCAAGAATGGCAAATTATTCAAAATTTTTAAACTTGAAGAGACATCATTTGGTAACCATTTCTCTCTTTTGGAATAACGAGATTTCAATTTAAAAATAGGAGCCGTATTGGATCCTCCTCTTGTAATAGTTTGCATTTCCATATCTGAATCATCATCCATAACTGGCATCCTTGTTTCTTCTTCAATCAATGGAAGTAATCTCTTTACCTCAAAATTTAATCCTCCACTTATACCTTTTTCATTTGTTATTATCCAGAATTTATTATCCAAAAGTTTGATTCTTACATTTCTCAAAAAAATTTGATTCAAAACTTTCAACGATAAAGTTGCAATTGAATGATATTCAAATTTTGTAATTCCTAATGCTCCACTACTGACATTTTCCTGAAATTGAGAATTAAAGTAATCATCTATTGAATCTTCATTGATGACAATAAATATACAGAAGCCTCTTAAAAATTCAGCACAAGAAACAAACATTTTAGAATCACTTCCTCCAAATTTAAGTATTTCTTTATCATTCTGTACAACTAGTAAATAAAAATACACCTCCTGAAAAAGATACAATATGTGCCACCATCTTTTTGAAATATCACCAAATAGAGTTGGTAATATAGCTGTATCAATATCATATCGATAGTTAACTAGATATGAGTAAATGCTTGAATTTTTAATTATTTCGAAAAACCAGTAATCAATGAAACCTAATGGTACCACTGAAACTATTATATTGATGAGCAACTGACTTTTCAATTTAGAGTTTGTTTCAAATGATGAATAATAAATAGTATTGGAAGCATAATCATCGTTGATACTTATGAAGAATAATAATGAGTAAAAAAATAATGATAATTTTTCAAATTGCTCATCACTTCCAGTGGTCAGTAATATGATTTGATTTAAAAAATCTATTGAGAATATGTAATCAATCATAGCACTTGACTCTTCATCTACCAATATAATTGAATCGTCATTGAAAATACTTTCATTTTTATGAATATCGCCGAAATTATCGGACTCTATATCAGTGGTGAATACCACCTTGCGTGTAAATGAATTTATTATAGAGGTTAAAGACTCTATAGTTAAAGTGTCCTTTTGTAATAGATTATATGTTTTAATGAAATTGATGAAATTCACCAAGAATTGCAATGTTAAAGTATTTGAACCAGCCAAATCTTTGCTGTGATGCATAATCCAAGAATTCAATCTTATTAAAACATCTTCCATGGATGACCTTGGTACAAAGTTTTGTATTAAATCGACTGAATTATTCATAGAGAAAAATTTTATAAAAATGGATGTATCATTAATGGAGTATAATATTAAAATTTGAACCAATTTATCCACAAGTTTATTTGGAAACTTGTTTATGCAATCAACAGTAGCATGAAGTAATCTTTTAAAATGGACTTTTTTCAAATAAAGGATTTTAGAGCTGTTTGTATCCAAAATATCCAAGATTTTGGAAATCAAAATGATTTTCTCATCTTCACTCGATTTGACTCTCTTTGATGTTGAATGCACCAAATCGAAAAATACATTGGTAATCGCATTTATCACATTTGTAACCATTGCAATGCTAAAATCATCAATTTTTTGAACTTTTAAAAGTTCTTGTAAAAATGCAAAAATATGTTGTAATGTAATGAAATCCTGATACACTAATTCATTACTCAGAAATGTAAATTCTCTCAACAAACGATCATTATCATATACTTCCTCGTTATAAGTTAAATTTTTCCATCTTTCAATAATCTCCAGCTTCAACTTTTTCAACTCTATATGCTTTCTAATAGCAAGTTGTAATGTTATGGCAGCATTTGTTTCTCGCTTAGATTTTAATCTTTTCTGTCTCTCTTGCAGAGTATATTCTAAGTACGAAGCTTTGGAATTATTCAAAGATCTATTATTATTACCACCAAGGTTAATGTTCCTCTTTCTGGTAGTACCAGTGAAATTGAACATGATCTCAATTGAACTTTGCCTAAAGACTTTTGAAGTCAAATGAATAATATTTCAAAAATTATATATATATTCATATAATATATATATATATATATATACGGAGGAAAGATTTAGTCAGTTAGATAAATGAAGAATGTCATATAATAATTTGTGCGTGCAATCTGCACGACTTTTGTTTTAGCTCACTTTGGCATAATCGACAACCACAACGACAATACCATGGAGACTACGATGATGATGATAACAGTTGAAACTGTATGGCTCTGCTGGAGAGAGAGCCAGTTTCTTTTCTACATTACTTGTTACCAAGTATTACAAAAAGCAAATTTTTTCATTAATTCTATTTTATATCCTTTTTTCCCCATCCATTCTACCAGAACTAAAGATTAAAAACCAAGAACCCCCCACAAAGCAACAACAACGGGGATCAAGAGTTTATGTGGTCTTAGTTTGGAAATGGTTCGTTTTTGCTCAAGACGGCCACTCTATTACCGTGAGATATATAGCCTTTTATCTTTCCAGAAGCAATTAATGTACTAAGAGTACTTTCTGCAGCATCTAAAGTAATGGAAAAATTTCCTTCATTAACAGGTTTATGAGAAGAAGAATATTCCAATGCCAATTGAACTGCTGAAATAGGCAAATGTGGGTTCTGGCCCAATATTTTCCAAATTCTTTTCAATAATGAAAGTATTACAAACAATCTTAATTTCATCATCACAATATATACTTGTTTTTTCAACAATATCAGTTCAATTTTTTTAAATTCATTATCAAAAGATTTCAAATCACCTTTTTTAATAGATTTAAAAATTTTATAATAAACTGACTTGCTAATTGGATAATTTTCCCAAAGTTTATCATTAGGAAATTTTTTATTAGTGAAAAAATTTATAGGTATTAATAATAATAATATTGATTCTTGTTGACTTTTAAAAGATTTCCCACAAAACAGGAATGCTCTCAAGAGTCTTGATCTAGCTTCTTCAAAATTCCCCTGTGAACATGCAATACTACCACTAAAATATAAATATGTTACTGCATGAGATTTATTTATGGATTCCATTGTAGGTAACCCATCACGTAAACTTGTTAAAGTCTTTTCAATACTTCTAGCCATATCATATTTTTGTAAATTAGAATAAATTTTAAACAATTCCCCAATAAAGAAAAAAACTGCAATTCTTTTAGATTTATTTTGATCTAAATTTCTATCATTAAGACAAATTTGAAAAGATTTACTAATCATATTAGCCATTTTTTCTAAATCCGAAGGTTTATCATTATTATTATTATTATTATTATTATCATAATTATTATCATGTTGTTTCTGTAAATCTTGTTTAGATAAAATACTCAATTTGGCATTATATAATTTCCTCAATTCTTTTGTAGTATTAATCAATGGTGGTATTATCCAAACATCTTCCTTTTCAGCACACCTATTCAAACATTGTAATAACTCCAATTCAAGTTCAAAAACTTGTACAATGTCTTGCTCATGAACAATAACTTTGGCAATCTTTAAATATGTTTGAAGTACAATCATCAATTTTTCATTATTTATTCCTTGAAGATCATATTGTGTAGGAACCGGAAATTGTGACCTTGTAGTCAATTCCGGACTCGATATAGATATCATACTAGCAATCTTACCACCATCCTTATAAAATATTGCTAGACTAACATCATCCAAATAACTCTTTAAACTGGACATACTTATCTTGCAATTGAAGCAGCCGCTATAGATTTATTCTAATTCTTGCCTACTTTATATTATTGTGTTACAGCATTTAATTTTTGTATTTACATAAAAAAATAAAAAAAATAAAAAAAATTTTTTTCCTTTAAAAAACAGTAACAATAAAGAATTTATCGTTACAGCTAATTTTTAATAAAAACAAGTTAATCAAAAGCAATCAGACTTAGTAATTGTAAAATCAAATAAAGATTACGATAAGGGAATTGTGATTTTAAAGATTATTAATAATAAATTATCAATTTATTGGAGTTTAAAAAATAATAAAATAAAAGAAGAAGAAGAAGAAAAAAAAAAAGATATAGGAATTGATTGTTGGAATAGTATATTATATTAAAAATGGTAAGTTTTAAATTGTTTAATACTGTTAAGATGGTTAACTATGTTTTCTTAGTATTATTATTTTTTTTTTTTTGAAACTTATTTACTAACAAGAAGATTGATTTTAATTTTGTGTTTTTCGGTTTTTTGGAATTTTAGTCATCTCAACCGCAAGAGCCTACACGAGAATATAGAATAGCTGTTTCTGGACCTCCAGCAGTTGGTAAATCAGCGTTAACGGTAAGGTTTACGCAAGCGGAATTTGTTGATGAATATGATCCTACTATTGAAGATTCTTATAAGCATTATGATACTGTTGATGGTGAACCTGTCTTGTTAGATATATTGGATACTGCGGGTCAGGAAGATTATGCTTCAATGAAAGAATCTTATATGAGAAGAGGAGAAGGATTTTTATTAGTATTTAGTGTTACAAGTACAGATTCTTTTGAAAGTATTAGAAGTTTCCATTCACAAATCATGAGAGTAAAAGGGGAAGAAGTGGATTATGTTCCAATACTTTTATTGGGAAATAAATCAGATTTACAAGAAGAAAGAGAAGTAAGTACGGAACAAGGTTTGGCTCTTTCAAAAGAATTAAAATGTCCATATATTGAGACAAGTGCAAAATATGACTTGAATGTAACTGATGCTTTTTATTCAGTAGTTAGAATGATTAATAAAGGTGGGAATCTTGATGATGAAACTGAACAATTGGATGGTAAAGGTGAATCACAAGGTAAAAATAATAATAATTCAAATTTACTGGAAAATAAAAAAAATACAAATAATAATAATCTGAGGAAAAACAATTATAATAGTTCTTCAGGTCAAAAGAAAGAAAGCTCAGGTAGTTGTTGTGTAATTGTTTAAATTCACAAAAAAAAAAAAAACAAAAAAAAAAAAAAAAATTTTTATTTTATTTAATTCTTCAATTCTACTAGATCTTCAGCCTATCTTAGACAGACCAACCCACCTTTTTTATTGACTTTTTTTTTTATTTTATTTTTTTTTTTATTTTTATTTTTTTATTTAATTTTCCTAATTTTTCGAAAAAAAAAAAAATTTACTCTTGTTGTTGTTGTCGTTGTCGTTGTTGTCGTTGTTTGTTGCTGTATACTAAAAAAAGATTGAATTTTATTGAAAAATTTATTAATTACACTTGGTGGGTGCTTAACATTGAGTTGTTTTAATTTCCTAAAAATTGAAAAATCGCTTGATTTGCATTTTGCAGACTGGCTATATGCATCCAATATACATAATAAAATCTTTAGAAATTAAAGCTACATGCAAAAAGTAAAAAAGTAGAAAAAAAAAAAGAAGTGTTAGACCTTTTTTTATCCAACTTCAACTGTAAAAAATCTTTATTTAAAATGTCCGATCAATTGACAATTTTTTAATAATAAATCAATTGAAAAAAAAATTATTCAAGTATAATAATAATAATAATAATAATAATAATAATAATAATAGTATTATTGCAGTTGGTTGCTTTTTGCTTCTTTCCGCTTTCTGAAAATAAAGCAAGTAAAGGAAGGCTCTTTAAGCATTTTTTGTTTCGGATCCCGTTTAGTTCTGGACCTCCTTATTTTTTTTACTTTTCGTTCTTTACTTTCGCGAAAGGCTAAAAGGGGAAATTCCACGATATTAGGCAGAAAGCAACTAGGCATACAGTACATACAACCCATATACAATTAGTTTAATATTGAATAATAAGATTAGTTCTACTTATGAGATACAATATTTGAATATTTTTGGTGGTAGCTATATATAGTCAAGCTAACTAATTATTTCTAGTCAATAGAAATGAATGATTAAAAGAAAAAGCAAAAAAAGAAAAAAAGAAAAAAAATATTAATAATAATAATAAAAATAGTAAAACAAATAATAATCAATATAAATTTTCCACGTTCCATGTGTATGGCTTTAGTGTAAAACCGGAAAATTTATTCAAAAGAGGTTTTACATCTTTTTCATAGTTAAATTCTAATAAACCTTTTGAACCTATTGATTTTGGTTTTAAATAATCTCTAACTTTTGCATGTAAAGTTGTATAATCAATTGTTCTCTGATAATCTTCTTTGATATAAATATTTTCTTCAACACATTGCTGAGCAACATCATGTTCAGTCATCTTTCCCTTCGGGTTACTTGATTCTCTATCCCATATTGGACAATTTACATAATCTACCCATAATTTCAAATCATCAACAAATTTGTTAAAAGCATAATATTTACTTGTAACAGGTATTGAAGTACCATATTCAATTAAAATATTAGTATACCAGTTTGATGGTAAATACAGTAATGTATTTTCAAAATATACTGGTATTAATGGTGATAATTCACTAATATTATATGTATGAAAATGTTTACAATGTGCATAATTTTGAAATAATTTTGTTGTTGGAGAATCTGATTGTCTTGAATCAGTAGTACTATGTGTTTGAATAAATTTATCTATAGCTTCAAATAATTCACTTCTTAAATTATCTGATTTTGGTTCATCTCTTTCAAAAACTCCTTTTTCATCAAAAAATTGATCTATATGTGATGGAATAATCATTCTATAAGCTTTATTATCTCCTTTTACAATAACTTTTTTCTGTTCCGAAATATCATATTGAGTTTCACTAAGAAAATCTGCAATTGCAGTAATATCAATATATAATCCAGTTTCAGTGTCAATTAATCTTGCATCAATATTATTTTTGTCACTACGAACTCCATTTCTGTCAAAATAAGTTGGATTAATATCGATATAATATGCGGCTGTACCTAATTCAGCTTTATTATCAATTTTTAATTCATCATTAACATAATCTGGTTCATTGGTAAAATCATAAATTAAAGTATTATTTAAAAATTTTGCAACTTTATGTAATGATTGAATTGGCATTTGTAAATCTAAATCATAATCATATGGTAAACTCATACCATTCCAATACCATCCAATTAAAGGTCCATGATTAAGCCATGTTGGAATATCAAATTGTTGACAAAGTCTAAACCAAGTTCTTGCTAATCGATGTAATACAGCTGTATGTACAACTTTATTGTTGTCTTTAAATGTATAGTTATTGAAAAATCTCCAATCATAATGATCAAGACTTTGTCCTTTAACACTTGGAGTACCATAATGAGTAGGTTCTTCTGCATTTTTATCCAATATAAGTTCTGCCCAGTGTTCTAAAACAGATAATTGTTGAGTATCATCATATTGTGTTGCAGTGGAAATTTCTTGTTTTAAAGTATCCAATACTTGAGGCAAATACCATTCAAAAATCTTTGGATCCACATCTACTGGTTTATCCTTTGGTTTTAATTCAATTGTTTGACCAGCTAAAACTGGTTTGGAAGGTCTATAAATTGGAATTGAAGTTTCCAAATCAAACAATTTATTTTCTTGTATACCTTGGTTAGAAAGTTTATTATTAAGTGTATTTAATTCTTGATATACTGAAATACCATTTATTAAGATTTCATCTTTAGTTAAATTTTTAGTTGATGATTCTTTTAATTTATCTTGTATAAAAATTGTTGATAAATTCATATAATAAGATTGTAAAAAATTATTATCTAAATTTTGTTTTGTTAAATCATTATTATCACCATTTGAAATTTTTTCTAATGGAATTACTAAAGCTCTATTTTCATTATCTTGATCAATAGCACCTAAAAATACAACATTTTCAGGTATTGGGAAACTTGTTAATGTAAACATCATTCCATGAAGTCTTCTCCATGAAATATCTGATAAATACAGATTTAACTTACCCAATATAGCAAATGGTAAATTATATTCATTTATAAAATTTGGATTTTCATAATCATAATTTTTGCAAAAAAATTTATCAAAATTATCAGGTTGATTTGAAGGTGCTAAATTTTTAAAATCTTCACAACTAATTTTATTTTTAATAACTTTTTCAAATAATTCATTTTCTTGAATTTTATGAGAATTATCCAATAATAAATCCCAATTAAATGGTAAAGTGAAATGTTCTGGTAAAATAGTTTTCTCCAGATAATCAATGGCAATATTTTCATTTATTTTATGTAACCAAAGAGCTGGTAAAAGTCTTTTATCAAATTTAGCAAAACTTTTTGTATTAAAAATTTCAATTTTCTTTGATTCATCATTTATATCATTATATAATTCTGGAGGTGATAAAAATGACCGAAGTCTTTGTTTCCTTTTTGATTGTGAAATCTCATTATCTTCAGCGCTAACAGTGCCATTTCTATTACCGCTACTTAAATTTTGTATTTGTTGATTAAATTTCAATATTATAGCTTTACCTTCTTCTTTACTAATCAAAGTACTTGTAATAATTACAAGACAAATAAGCAAACACGTTAAAATAGCTGTTTTGAAAAAAACTTGCTTTTGATTTGGACTTATAAATTTAATATGAATCATTTTTCCATCATTTGTTCTCTTTAACTAATGAAACAAAAAAAAAAAACAAAACAAAACTAAAAATGTACCATTTACGAAAAATATATAGATAACATAGAATTTTGAAAAAAAAAACTAATAATATATATATATATATATATATATTAATACATTTAACTTTAAAAAAATTTAGAGTTTTTTTTAACTATTCAAAATGCTCATGCAATCAAGATTCAATAGCTAATGGAAAGTATAAAAGACCTAGGTCCAAAGAAGGTCTTCTGACATATTTACCTAAAGAGAATATGTCGTGTGCAGTTTTTCCCTTTTCTAAAACACCAAAATTAATTATAAAAATTAAGCCTTTGCATGTCTGCAATGAAATTAGATCGGCGACTAAGCCTTACCGTGTAAGGCAAATAAAAAGTAATAAAAAAGTTTGATATAATTTAATTTATACTATTTATTTCGTATCAGAAAAAGCACTGGATCAAATAACTATTAATCAGATAAACAGAAATATGTTTATAATTCTCATCAATAGAAAGAGGCTTAAATATGAAGATATAGAAGAGAATAGTGAAGAAGAATAATAATAATCATCTCTCAGCCATTCGTTTAAAAAAGATAAGATGATATGAATTTAAGAAATTTTATTATTGCTTTAGAAATTCACTAAAGTATTTATTCAATATATATATGCATGAAGAATAAAAAAAATTTAAATTAAATATAATACATTATAATACAATACAATTATTCATAATTAACCCTTTTTGGTATTTATTTTTTTTTGTTTGTTTGTTTGATGAGTAGTCTAACCGACTCACACACACTGAAGTGAATTAAAAAAAAAATTTTTTTCTATATGGTTTTAATGCATTATTGCCTAATTATAAAAGATGAAAATTTTTTTTCCTTTTATATCCAATTGGAAAATTTTATAAGCCGAAAAAAAAAAGGTACGTTTCTGTTAAATCAAAAGATTAATATAATAGATGACTTTATACAAAGAGAAAAGAGTTAAATAAAACTAGATTAAAAGACTTGTCTTTATTTTCCAAACTTCATAATCGAAACAACAATAATATAAAAAAAATTAGTTGCTGACTATTTACCGATTGAAATTTTTCTTTTCTTTTTTTTTTTTTATTTTTTGTACAATGATATCATAAATTTGATTTTCGCTAAATAGTTTATAGTTATAGTCATTTTTAGTCAAAATCAACTAAACTCAGACTATCTTTTATTATTAAAGATGATCGCTGATACAATTAAGAAAGACTATGGAAAAAAAAAAAAAGAATTAACATTAAAAATCGTATATAGTTTACTAAAACCGGTCTAACGCAATTATTTCCCAAAGTGGTCTGTTTGAGAGTTTGGTGCACTACCACGATAATAATTATTATTGTTATCTATTTCAATTTTATCTTATCTGCCTGTTTACCTGCCAGTTTACCTACCAGTTGCCACTTATTTGTTTTAATCTTTTTTAAAATCTTACCTCATCTCACCTCACCCTACCTTACCTTGTTGCTGATTTCAAATAAATATTTGATTTGATTGCTTTAAAAAAAATTTTTTTTTTTTTTTGTTCTTTATTGTTGATCTATTATTTCCATAATGTCAAATTTAAATGGTTTAGTAGAGGTTACTAAAAAAATTTCAGGATTTGATTTTTTTACATTTTTTATAACTTTACTTGCAATATCATTAGCAACTTTATATCTATTACCTATTTTATTAAAATTATTTTATCATTATGATGATATTTATGATTTAGTTAATACTTATAAAGCTTCAAAATTTTTAATTAAATTGGTTAATTTAAATTATAAAATTAGTTATATTTGCAATTTACTTTTTGTTCAAACTTTGAAAACAATTTTTTTTAATTATGGTGATAATAAAAATTCATATAGTAGTAATATTCGAATTTCCCTGATTATAATATATCCAATTAAATCTGTTGGTAAAGGTTTAAAGTTACAAAAATGGGTTATTGATAAATATGGATTAAAATATGATCGACAATTTTCCTTGGCAATTAAAAATTCAAATACAAATTATTATGAAGCTTTAACTTTGAAAGATAATGTAAAACAATCATTAGTTGAATATTCTTTAGAAATAGATGAAAATAATTTAGAATTTTTCGTTATTAGTTATAATTCAAAATTTTTTTTCAAAATTCCTGCTATTATGACAAATGAATTTATTAAACAAAATGGTGGAATAGAAGTAGATGTTGATATGTGGGGAGTAAAATCTAAAGCTTTAAATTTACAATTTTGTTTACCTGAAAATTTTAAAGAAATAATTGGTTTACCAAGAGATTGTACTTTACTTTATAGTTCTATTGGTCATCCAGTTAAAACATGTTCTCCAAAAGTTAAAAAGGAAAATAATAAATTAGATTATAGATATTCAAAATTTCAAGATTATTATCCTTTATTATTACTTTCAGAATTAGATTTAAAAAATTTGGAACAAAAATTAATTGAAAATAATTTTTTTGATTTTAAAATAACTGATTATAGCTTTAGACCAAATTTAATAGTTGATGGAATTGATTTAAAACCACATGAAGAAGATAATTGGTATAAATTTCAAATGATAAATCATAAAAATTTAAAAGAAAAACATTTATTTAGAACTTCGACAAAATGTGCTCGTTGTACTGTACCAAATATTAATTTTGAAAAAGATAATGCAAAGATGGATAAGAAATCACCAGTATCGAAAACTTTAAGTAAATATAGAAGAGTTGATATTGGTAGTAAGTATAATGCCTTTTTCGGAATATACTGTGTTAATTATGATGATAATTTTGAAATTAATGTGGGTGACTATATCGAGGTACTAGAAAGAAAAGTTAATATTTTCGAAGATCCTTCTTAAAAGACATAATATTTATATAATATCTCTAATTTATTTATTTATTTATTCAGTTAATTAATTTTGTCTATAAGACTTGATATAAAATACTATCACAACTTAGAAAATATTTTAAATTTCCAGCATCTTTATTAATAGTACTTGTATCTTCTATCTCTTGATCGATTAAAAACCCAGCAAACCCAAGCGGTCCTTTATCACAATCAGAACATATTAATAATCTTTCAATATATATCTTCTTACCATTATCGTCACCTTGTGTAAATATTATTGGTCTTAAATCTTTATGTTTATCATGTGGTTTTGATACCCCAATATTATCAAATTTCCAAACATCATCAACAAAATAGAAATTGGATAATTTTTCATCGTTATCCTCTTGTGATATCATTACAGGTGAAGAAAATCGTAATAAATTTGGGGAACCTTTAATACCTATAGTGGATGTTGTTGATTTTGAATCAATGATCCTAGAGTTGCAATTTTTAAAAGGGCACCGTATCACAAAACTTTCATTTCTCAAGTCCAGCAACTCTGGATACTTTATGAGCTCCATTCCCAGCATTTTCCTAAATTATTTTAATCTTCTTTTATATATTAAAACCCATTTATAAATCAGCTTTCAACTTTTAAATTTCTAATAATCTATATTATATAATTTAAGACAAGACAAAAAGAAAAAAATAAAAAATTAAAAATTTTTTTTTTTTTTTTTTTCATTTTCATTTAATCAATCCAAAAGGAGACTTTGGTATAACATTGAACTACGCTAAATTATTAAACAAGTTGTTAACATCTAGTTTAGTGATTTTTATTGCTAGAATTTCAAGTAGGTTTAAAAGTAATTAGATTAAAAGGAAAGGGGAAAAAAAAGAAGGATTGAAAATGGCTACAAGAACTCAAGTATGTATGTTACAACATTATTATAGATAAATGGATAGATGATTAACTAACAGCAATTTTTTTTTTAAAAAAAATTTTTCTTTTTTTTTTGTATTATTTTAGTTTGAAAATTCTAATGAAGTGGGTGTTTTTTCCAAGTTAACAAACTCTTACTGTCTTGTTGCAGTTGGTGGTTCTGAAAATTTTTATTCTGCATTTGAAGCTGAATTAGGTGATGTGATCCCAATTGTTCATACCACCATTGCAGGTACTCGTATCATTGGAAGAATGACTGCCGGAAACCGTCGTGGGTTATTAGTACCAACTCAAACTACTGACCAGGAATTAATGCATTTAAGAAATAGTCTTCCTGATTCTGTTAAGATACAGAGAGTTGAAGAAAGATTATCTGCATTAGGAAATGTAATTGTTTGTAATGATTATGTTGCTCTTGTGCATCCAGATATTGAAAGAGAAACAGAAGAACTTATTGCAGATGTGTTAGGTGTAGAAGTATTTAGACAAACCATTGCTGGGAATGTTTTAGTTGGTTCATATTGTTCATTATCTAATCAAGGTGGTTTGGTGCATCCTCTGACTTCTGTTCAAGATCAAGAAGAATTATCATCATTATTACAAGTACCCTTAGTTGCAGGTACTGTCAACCGTGGTTCTGCAGTCGTTGGTGCAGGAATGGTTGTTAATGATTGGTTAGCCGTCTCTGGATTAGATACCACTGCACCAGAACTTTCAGTTATTGAAAGTATATTCCGTTTACAAGATGCTCAACCTGATGCTATTTCAAATAATTTGCGTGATACACTTATTGAAACATATTCTTAAAAAAAAAAAGACAATATTATATATTTATATAAATGTATATATGCTGCTAATTTGGAGTTTATGTTGTAGTTATCAATAATCTAATAAATGCATTGGGCTTGTTGTTTTTTTTTTACTTATTTTTTATATGAGTAAGTAAGTAGGTATTTTTGGTCCTGGCTGTTTTTTTTTCTTTGGGCAGACCAGCTGCAAATTGTACCGCCGTTTCACCGCCTTAAAACCTTTTTTTTTTTTCCACCTACCTAGTAAAGAAAAAAAAAATTTTTTTTCTTTTTCTTTTTCTTTCTCCTCCTTGTAGTTTCTATGCGTATCTCCAGCCGACTCAATACTAAAGACCGGAAACCAAAAGGTTATATCCCTTCCAAAAAAGAAGGCTGGAAGCGGAAAGGCTGAAAGAGAAGACTTCTATTAATCGTCGTGTATAGAAAGAAAAAAAAAGAAAAAAAGGAAAAAAAGAAAGTGAGGTTATGGTACACTGTTCAAGATTATAGTCGCTTTTCTACTTTTGTAAGTTGTGATAACAAAAACACATACAAATTTCTTTTTTTCAAGATTTGCATTTCTGCGTATTTCTTTTTGCTTGTCTTTAACTTTAAATACTATTTCTTTCTTTGATGGTGATACGGCTAATTTAGTCATCCATCTTTGTTTATTTATTTTTTATTTTCTTTTTTTTGCTTTCTTTTTTAACTGTACAGCCATAAAAATAGAGATCCAGATTTATTCCTACTTACAACTCCAAAACAAGCGTAAAAAAAAATAATTATTCAAATTTACTAGTTGCCCTATATGTCAACTGAACAATCAGATATAACCGAAACCAGATCTCACTAAATTAGTGCAAGATCCACTATTATCTCTATAGCTACAATTTTTTTTTTTTTTTTACTAATTAGTATGTTTAATACTAAAAACGCATCGGAGATTTTCACTTCAACTAACTAATAAAAAAAACTATCTTTATGATTGGTATAGATGATAGTTGGCAGTGTTGTCAAGTTCAATATATCATTCAATGTTAAATGTTCAATATTGTGTGACCGACCAAATTTGAGTTTTGGATTTCAATTTCGACATGGATTCCCAAACCGGGTTTCTTTGTTTCCTTCCCTGCAGGCTTAAAAAGATATTTTTCTTTTTTTTTTTTTTTTTTTTTTTTTTTTTTTTTTTTTTTCG
>KV454016.1:0-52245 GCA_001661245.1 Pachysolen tannophilus NRRL Y-2460
CACACCACTCACACCACTCACACCACTCACACCACTCACACCACTCACACCACTCACACCACTCACACCACTCACACCACTCACACCACTCACACCACTCACACCACTCACACCACTCACACCACTCACACCACTCACACCACTCACACCACTCACACCACTCACACCACTCACACCACTCACACCACTCACACCACTCACACCACTCACACCACTCACACCACTCACACCACTCACACCACTCACACCACTCACACCACTCACTTTCCTAAATTTCCTAAATTTCCTAAATTTCCTTTAGGAGCTATTAGTGCAAATGTTGGGTTAATCATTATTTTAACTTTTCAATTTATCTCTCCATCTCATAAGAAATACCCTCCCTTTTTGAGGCCTGAAAAGATTACTAATCTATTTGTATTTTCATTCTGTTGCAAGTATACATGGCTTCATTGCTAAAAATGATACTATTAGCTAGCATGAAAAGTTAGTTATTTTTAAAAACATTGACCTTGGTTATAAGGAGTACAATACTTCCGCTCTATCGTAGTAGTTGTTGTAAGATTTGTCACTTTTTTTATCAAGCACAGCAAAAAATCAGTCTATTTCTCAATCGTCTCTTTATAAGCTTCTGCGAGGGCGCACACAATTACTTTTGGGTATATGTCGGTTCGTTGCTGCCATATCATAACATGTCTACAAAAATGACAGTTCTGCATTAAAACAAATCTTTTATTACTGCTTTCATAATTATCAATACAAATTTTCATTGTCTATATAATTTCAAATAAATAGTTAGATGGAAACTTCATGATTCTTACATATCACGAACTTCTTCACAAACAGTGCTTTCCAAAAACATAAAAGTAAAACATAACCAAAAAGGGTAGTTAATGCATCTGCTTGCATGCCACTCGCATCACAGACCAACCTAAAATAGTTTATCTTTCTCGAATGTGGCCTCTGTTTCCGCCCATTGACCTCTAACTAGATCTTCTTTGCTTTTACTTCTAACGGTAAATTTAGCCTTAAACGGTTCGTGTCTTGCTACAATACCACCAGAAATAGCCAAAGGATTTACTGGTATTTCATTACCTTCACTATCGGTAGCATGGGAGATCTCAAAGGTCCACAAGATTCGGGCCATAGCCAAGAACAAACTTCTTTCAGCTAAATGCATTCCTGGACAAATTCTACGACCTGCTCCAAATGTGAAATGATCTCTCAAGTTAGCATCGCTGAGTGCTGCAGATTCTCCAGCTCTCAATGAATCATTTACATATCGCTCAGGCTTGAATTCCCGTGGCTTAGGATATCTTTTCTCGTCGTGGTTGAGAGTCCAGACATTATTTATGACATGAGCGCCCGCTGGTATCCAATAACCCATGTATTCATCGTCCTTATTTGCTGAATGAGGAGCAATACCCATAATACTAGTAGGCATCCATCTGAGTGTCTCTTTTTCAACCCACCTAATATACTGAAGATTTTCTTCGTCATCCATTGTAGGCATTCGATCAGGTCCTACAACACGGTCAACTTCTTCTCTGGCAATTTTCTGGACCTCTGGAAAACAAACCATAGCCATAATAAAACCTACAAGGACACCAGCTGTAGTATCGGATCCAGCCTCTAAGAGAGTACCAGATATATAACAGGCTAGATCGTCCGAAAATCCCAATTTTTTTTGACTTTCAAGCATATCAGCACAAAAGCAGGGACCAACCTTTCCTTCCTTTATAGCTTCCCTGCAGTTAACCATATAGCTCATATACAAAGCTTTCTCTTCTTTGTGTAATTCTTTAGCTTGCCTAGCAGACGGGTTCAAGAAATCTGGCACATATCTGAGAATTGGAAAGTAGTCCATTAATGAATGACTGATTTGAGAAGCAACAGCAAACTTCTCAAAACCTTCAAAAATCTGCGAAACCTTTGGATCTTCATAAAGAGGAGATCTCCATCCAAAAACCAATTGAGTCGTGAGACTAGTCGAGTAACGACGAAGATGTTTATGAAAATCATCGGGATTATTAAGCAAATCCACCATCATCTGTCTATTCTCTTGTTCTTGGTAAGGAATATATTTTACAGCTGCCTTAATGTTTAGCAACTTATGAATCATCTTTCTTGCCATTCTCCAAGTGTCGTTGTAAGGTAAAAAGACAAATCTCAAGCCTCCAGAAATGAGATCCTGACCAACGTATATTTCAGGACGAGAAGAGTATATTGTACTTTTTTTATCCAAAAGTTCTTTAATAGCATCGGGACTATTGAGAACGATCACAACTTTTGTACCCAAGATCAATGAGTATATAGGTCCGTAGGTTTTTGCCCATTCTTGAAACTTTAGGTGCACATTCTTCTTCGGAATTTGAAGAAAATTACCAAAGATCGGAACAGTTGGCGGACCTGGTGGAAGTCGTGGGTTCCTCTTTCCTATCTGCAAAATCTCATAGATTGTAAAGAGCACGAACAAAATTAACAGAGCATACGAAACATATTCAAAACTATCGCCTAACAATTTCGAATGTTCTAACATTGATTTCAACATTTTCTAGAGATAATTTTATGACCAACAATCCTGCTCTGTTACTCAATAACTAAATAAAACTGCATATCATGATTCTTATATCTGCGTTTTCTCAAATGCATAAAAATCTTATCGAACTAAGATAGGAACCTACAATGCATATTATCGATTTTATCTGGAATTAAAAAAGATATTGAACTCCCCACTTAACAAAGATAGGGTTCCAATTTAAAAGAAAGGTTCAGCTATATAAAAAAAAAGTATTACTAATTCGCACCTTCACTAAACAAAATAGGAGCCACTCAACAGCATTCGGTCTCAAATTATAAAACATATTGAACCTGCTCCCCACTCAAAATAGATAAGGACAATAAATCCAAACAAGTTTTAAATATATGGAAGAATATTATCAAATTAAATCTTCGATAAAAATAATCAAAAACCTAAAGAACCTAAAAAAACACACAAAAAATAAAAACCTCCGTAGCCAGCTACAAGTTGACCCATTAAGTTGTAAACCAAAAAATAATATAATATATATATATATTTATTATTTATTAGACTTCTTAAACGCATAACTCATTTTGCTTAAGTAATGTTCACCTGCAACAATGTTATCATACTTTTTAGGCCTTGATTCAGTAATACATGAAGGCAAGGTCTTCATAACTACTTCGTAGTCAGCACCAAAAAAAAATGGAATTGAGTATCTTTCCGTACCAGATCTATTAATGGCTCTGTGCAAAGTAGACAAAAATACGTTGTTAGTCCAAATTGATAATGCATCTCCAATATTAACGACAAAAGTACCTGGTATAGGTGTTGCAGGAACCCAGATACCATCTCCAGAAACAACTTCAAGAGAGTTAACACTGTCGTCTTGCCTTAAGATGGTAAATAATTCATGGTCAGTATGAGGAAAAATTGCGGTATTTGCATCTGGATTATCGGCAACTTGAGCTGCATAATAGTTCAAAGCCAACAAACTACCTGGATGAGTAACTTTGTCATCAAAAAAGCTCTCGTCAAGGTTAAGAGCTAGAGCAAAAATTCTAATTAATTTTCTGCTCAAGGTGAGCATTTGAGAGAAATACTCACTGACACAGGGCTTGAATTCAGGCAATACATCCTGTGGTGGCCATTGGTTGTTTGCATCAAACTTTTCTCCTGTTTCTTTGCCAAATTCCTTATCATACTTAGCTTCACGACCAAACAACAAACTCTCATAACTGTGAGGTCTCTTTCCCTCTTTTTCATTCAAAGCTTCATATGGGGCATAACCAAGAAAATATTCATTATTTTTTCTATCGATCTTCAATTTCTCCTGAATTGGAACCTTTTTGAAAAAGTCATCTGCATTTTTTCTAACATTTTTGACTAGCTCGTCACTTATGCCATGATTTTTAATGTAAAAAAAACCTACTTCGGTGCAGGCCTTGTAAACATCTTCAGCTACCTTCTTCCTCTTGGAGTAGTCTTCACTCTCAAGATCAGTAAGATCAATAATTGGAAGTTGTCTGAATGGAACATTTCCTTCAGGTTCTTTGACCTTACGAATGCCCATCTCTGGACCAAGATCGACGACTTGTGTTTCAACTTCTGTACTCATTTTTAGATGAACTTATATTGTTTTTCTCAATAGCGATTATAAACTTTTAACTGTTATTATTTGAATTACACTGAAGTATTCAACGTTCTAAGTTTTCTCTTAAATATCCATTTCCATCTTACATTATTGACGTTGTCTTTTCTAATCTATCTTAATGATAATCTTGATAGGCCATTAATGTGAAGAGGGGTGGTTATGGATCTCTCAAGGGTGGACTCGCAGGTCTATTGCGTCCACTCAAAGAATTTTTCGGGGCCCTTAGTAGTACAATTCATTACCCACTTTAAAATTGTTCGAGTCATCGTAAACGATTATCAACATCAGTAGGCAAACCTTCATAATGAACTAAATACGACTAATTTTTAGAAGAGGATCTTGAGATGATTATCTACGGCCAAATCTATTAATAATTATTAGGTCAAAATTGCAACATTTATTTGTAACAAAAACAAAACTCTACTAGTTTCTTAAATCTTGGAATAATAAACGGTAACTGAGCCTACTGATAAAAATTATCCATTAAAAATCGCAATATGTAATGAAACAAAAAAGTTGTTAATTATCGCCAATGAAAGGGCAACATAACTACCTACCTACATACTTAAGTTCAATCCATCTTACCAGAAGATGGCCAATAAAGCTCATTGCCAAGGATATAGGAAATGCAACATCTCCAGGATAAACACTGCTTATGTCCTTTGCAATTGGACCTGTCCAGTATGTTTCATTCATTCCAACAGTAGCTCCTCCTACACCACACGCAAAGGCAAATATAGCAGCATATCCCACAGGAAGCTTAGCCTTATTTTCATATTCATGTGCCTCATACCCTGTCTGACGCTTGTAAATGAAATGCTCAGACAAAAAAATTCCTAGGTAAATAGCAACAAAATACGAAATAAGACCCATAAAATTTTCCATAAAATCAGAAAATTTGTAAAAACACGGAATGCTAACACCCAAAGCAATACCATTAGCCAGAAGTGTCCACAAAAGTCTAGGAACTAGTTTGAATTTTGGCCATACTGCTTGAGCGGAAAGCGACGAAGAATAAGAGCATGCAACATTAGCGGAAGTTAATGATAATGCTAAAAGAACAACACAAAATCCTCCAAAGCCATGCAACGACTTATGGACTAATATTGCAAACGTCAACCCAGCTGCACTTTGAGTCTCGTAGTAATAAGCATAATCCGTATTGTTATACATACATACTGCTGCTGCTACTCCAATAATTTGAGTAAAAACAAGTGAGAATATCGTTCCACTAGTAACATACCAAAATATTTTATGTTTAGAACTTGTCTTTTTCATATACACTGAATAGTCACATCCATAAAGAGTCCAACCAGCAGCATTTCCGAATATATCCGCACCGTACGTTAAAACCATTCCTGCTTCAGCTCTCCCAGTAGCCATGGTACCGGTGGAAAAAGATCCTGACATCGTGATTCTAGCGATAAGAACAAATGATATGATGAAAACAGGAACCCAACTGTACAGTTCAAACTTATGAATAAAATCGTAACCGAGTAAAGATATAACAGTGCTGCAAGCCGACATTATAAGAATGGCAGCCCAAGGAGGAAGAGCACCATTACCCAATGTATGAAGGAGTCCTGCACCGGCGACATTGTTGAGAATTTCCCAACCTATACAAATAACAGCATTAATTGAGGCAAAAATTTTGACTCCCTGATATCCTACCCAATACCTAGACAACACCATTTGTCTTAAGCCAAATTCTGGACCAAAAGTTGACATAAGTCCAACCGGTAAAACACCAATAGCGTTGAAAAATATGATAACAAGGACCGAATCCCAAAACAGTAAACCAAAAGTTGCAGGTCCACTCATTCCTATACTAAAGCCTAAATAGATCATGTTTATAGATGAAAATACAAAAGCAATACTATGTTCCTTCTGATCCGTCCTCTGATGCTCTTCTATTCTCTGTACACCAGTTTCTTCTGCCCCCGATTGGTAGAGAACTTTTTCAACAACAGATTGTTTTCTTTTCTTAATGGAGGATTCTGAATACTCCTCAACATCACCATTGGTGAGCGAGGCTACACTCTGCAATACCACTTGTTTTTCAATATCAGTCATACTATCTTTCAACTCTACCAAAAAGTATATATAGAATAATACACTATATTCTTTTATTTAAAAAATACCGATCAACAGCGTAGATAGAACTCTTATATTGTTTTTGTTTGTAATAATATCTCATCAAATATTGTTTGATTGCATTGGAGATAAGCTCTACATCTTCAGACATATTGAAATAAAACTGTATACAATAACCAGCTAAAAAGCACGTTGAGATTCTTATCGTAATGCAGAATCTTTCGTCCCCACGTATTGAACGTTTGCAGGCATAATCTAATCTTCAGTGGACATATTCCCACTTTAGTTTCTATGTTTTCGTCCATGCATCCATTTTTCTCAATCAATGCGTTTAGTATTTGATAGAAGTCTCTATACTGTCTCTGTCCGTTTTTACTTATTGGTCTTATGAATGTCAGTGGACTGCGTGATATCTGACTAATTGTTTACGCTAGATCTTAAAGTAATATACTCTCCAAAAAAAGCACATTATATACTACAACTTTTCAGCTACCCATAGAACGGTTAAACAATTAATTTCCTTCGTTTACTTCCGACTACATACTTTTTGAATAATGGAATCTACTAAATTTAACTAATTATATTCACCTGTATATCAGGTTTCTAAATTACTATAGATATTACTTATCGAAATAATTCATTTCAAGTCCTTTAACACCAGGCTCATACTTGAACAAGTGTCCTCCCCAATCGGTTTTTTGCTTACTCAGTGCATCAAAGGCACTAGTAATGTAGAGAATATCATTATTCAGACCTCCCCAAGTAAGGGAAGAAATGTATTTGGTATTAAATCTAATAGTTTTCTGTAATTTTCCGTTGGAATTAAATATCATTATTGAACCTATATTCCACATAGCAACCCATATATTACCTTCTATATCGATGGTCATTCCATCTGGTTGGCCGCCATCTTTGGTTGTATCAGCAAAAATTCGTTTCTTAGCTATTGTTGAATTTTTAAGATCAAAGTCATAAGCATATATTGCATGACGTCCCGAATCATTTAAATACATAGTATTATTATCTGGACTCCAAGCTATGCCATTACCACAAATCAATCCATCATCCATCATTTTCAACGTTCCATCGGGCAGATATCTCCATAATCTCCCAAGAGGCTTTCCGTAGCCATCTGGTAAATTTTCTCCATACGAATAAGCTTTTCTGTCAATCTCTGCGATCCAAAAATTACCATTGCAGTCAATACCTCCGTCATTAAGCCTTCTGATCCTCTTATCTTCTTTTGGTATGATCTCTCTTAATATTTGTAACTTCCCTGTACCTTCATCCAAAAACGCAATGCCTTGATAATACAGACATAATAATGAACCAGGTACATTCTTTCGAAAGCGCAGAACCGTGACACTGTCTTCTAGATTAACCACCCGATGTTTGATTACATGTTCTTCATTATTCTCAGTTGGATCTAAATTCAAAATATGCAATTGTGGAGGATCACTGGAAATATCAAAGTAATATAAACTGTTGTTTGTTTTTCTATAAATTGGACCTTCTCCCAATACACAAGGTTTATCCAATACGTAAAACGGCTCCTTGATTTCCATTTCTTGAGCTTCAAAAGGAGTTCTCTGGTTATCCATTGTTAACTTTACTTCCAAATCAAACAACACCTTACTTTTTGGCAATTGAGTGGAACTTAATAACCATATCAAGTGGTTCTTATAATTAATATTTTCTTGAGTGATAGCATTAAGTTGTTAGCTTTTTATCCACAACGTGGGGGAAGTGGAAACATTAGAGTATGCACTTTAGCTGTAGCCCTGTATGGAAGTAAGAAAATTGTATTAAAACCAATTTTGTTTAGAAAGAAACAAGAGTTCTTACAGTCAGCTCTTCCCATAAACTAAACTTACAACTTCATAGTTTCATCAAGGAAATTGCGGTCGCCGTTACGTTATCTATATTATGGCCTTTATCAGTACAATAACTTATATCATTTGCCAAGATTATCTATGATTATAAGTGGACAATATAGAAAGATTAACTCCATGTTTTAGAGGCTACAATCATTGCACACTGACCACATTAACTGTTGTTTCTTTAAAAAAAAATCTCAATAAAATCTCATACACCAATTAAGATTTAAATTTAATGATAGTTACACCCCCTTTCATTTCCCCTACCACATACACAATCGATACACATAGGTTCTCTTTTTTATTATAGCGGTGGTAATATTATAACTGTCAGAAAATACAACTTTCTATTGATATCTGTTTCTTGTGACAAAAATTTTGAGACTGTACATTTTTTTTTAATCCACTGACTCTGATATGCTTAATAAATCATAGTAGATTAGGGATACAAGGGGAAAAATAAAATAGGATTTCAAAGATTTTTACTTAAAGAATATGGTTTTATATGACGAGATAAAATGAAACCAAATATTTTATATTTAGATATCTGAGGACAGTTATATCAAGTATCTTGAAAAATTTCAATTAAAAAAAACGAGAATTCTAGTCTGTATAGATGGATATTTTTATATTTATTCGATTCAACATTTATTATTTTTTGATTAAAAATTGATAGTAATTCTGAATATTCTAATAGGTAGAGTAATCATGATTCTTTTGAATCATTCTATAGTTTTCTATAAAAACGGATGATTACCATTTGGTGACACCCGCATCTACAATTATGTCTTCACCGCTCATATAGGAACTGGCATCACTTGCGAGAAACACGCAGGTACCCAGCATATCTTCAGGGTTTGCAACCTTCTTGTTCATACATACATCTTTCCATTCTTCAATTAATTCAGGAAATCCAGCAGTCATTTCTGTTCTCACGTATCCTGGACTTAAAGAATTAGCTCTTATACCGTACTTTTGTAATTCTGCCGAAATTGGAGCGACCATGGATCTCACAGCTCCTTTAGTACCACAATAGGCAGAACTTCTTTGAGATCTAATTGCAATATAGCTCCCCATACTACAAATAAAAACTATACTTCCCTTCTTGGTTCCATTTTTAATCATTTGCTTTGCAGCTAACTGAGCTGTAAAATAAGAACCTCTAAAATTTACATTGCATAGACGATTGAATTTATCATAAGAAGTTTCCAAAAATTCGATATTTTCGTTAATGCCAGCACAGGGAACACAAATATCGATCTTTCCTTCAAAATCTTGAACAAATTTTTGAAATGCGGTTTCCAAACTTTGTTGATCCGACACATCAACACTTTAAATTATTAGAATTTTTCTTATATTCATTCAAAACATAAGAAAGTACTTACATATAATTTCTCACCTTAACACTGTATTTAGCTTCAAGTTCTTTTGTGTCTTTGATTGGAACTAATAAATCGAAAATTCCAACATCGCAACCTGATTCCATAAGGGCTTCAGCGCATGCAAAACCGATGCCTCTTCCTCCTCCTGAAACTAGAGCTGTTCTTCCAGAAATATCAAACTATTCTATGTTAGTAAAGTATTCATGCAAACCCGTTATAAAAATTGAGAAAAAGTTACTTACTTTATTAAATACCATTTAATATTAGTGCTGTCTTTAATTAAGTATAATATAATTATCGATTGCCAAAACATATCATGTTCTTCCCATTTATATAAGCTGAATCTTGAAGTAGTTTTACGTGGACAAGGAAATATTATATCTGTTGATCGGGAAGAGAGACCTTGATTGTAAATAAGAAATCACTCTGATAGGCCGAATATAAAAAGTTCATACGCAGTACAAATCATGTTAATGCATAGTTTCATGCAGAAGATTCATAGAGACCAACATTTTCAATTGTTACCAGATAGTAGTTGATGATAATATTTGAGGCGAAAAGGAATATTCTTCTTAATTAAAATTACGATGATAAATCAAAACTTTTTATTCCTCATTGGAAAGACAAGTTGAATACTCTGAAGACAAGAAGCTAGTGAAGATTACGAGGCTTTATAGATGATATATATAGACGTGTCTTATGTTCGCATGGACTCAAACCGTTCTGTCGACCATTCTGAAATGCATTTACTTAGGTGGGGACCTGCTTTCTTTTTTTGAGTGCCCACATATGATAAGATTTTTCGTTCCCTTTTACTTGACTATAAAAACCGGCCAAGTTGTATCGATAATGGGAACGATGGTACTTTGATCTAAAGATAATTTTTAGTCTTGACTAAAAAAAGATGAAAATTATTATTGTTGGCGCTGGTTTGGGTGGTTTAAGTGCTGGAATTGCTTTAAAACAAGCGGGTCACGATGTAATTGTTTTAGAAGCGGCACATGAGATTGCTGAAGTCGGTGCGGGAATTCAAATTTTGCCAAATGCCAGTAAAATATTGACTGAGTTTGGATTGAGGCCTATATTGGAAAAATTTGCAGGTTCTCCCAAAATGTGTTATATCAATGGTTGGAAAGGTAACACCATTACGGGCCTTGATTTTGAAAAACAAGGGGAAGTAATGGGATCGCCTTTCTGGGATTTCCACAGAGCAGACTTACATGGTGGTATGCTTCAGAAGTTTAAAGAATTGGGCGGTGAGACAATTGTTAATTGCAGAATTGATGATATTTTGTATGATGAATCCAAATTAGAAGCCACTGCTATTTCTTCTACAGGTGAAAGGTACATTGCAGACTTAATTGTTGGTGCAGATGGTGTAAATTCCAAATTGAGAGAACTTTTAGTTGGACATAGTGATCCACCAACGAGAACCGGTGACTTAGCTTTTAGAATATTAATAAAAACTGAAGATGCAATGAAGTACCCGGAACTAGCTGACTTTGTCAACAATCCTCAAGTTAATTACTGGATTGGTCCTCAATGTCATTGTGTCAACTACGTTATCAAGCAGAAACAATTTATCAACTTTGTTCTTCTTTGTCCAGATACAGTTCCTGAAGGAATGAATATTTCACCTGCCAGTGTCGAAGAAATAAAGAACATTTTCAAGGATTGGGACGAAAGACTTCTTAAGATGATGGACCTCGTTGATAACAAAACAATCTACAAATGGAGATTGTGTTTCAGACCTGGAATTGAAAGTTGGTATCATGAAAATGGAATGTTTTGTTTATTGGGAGATTCTGTCCATGCCACATTGCCATATTTGGCATCTGGTGCAGGTATGTGTATTGAAGATGGATGTGTCTTGGGTCATTTGTTGAAAATGTATCCCGATAAGCGTGATCTTAAAACTGCTCTTAAAATTTACCAAGCTTGCAGGAAAGATAGAACTGAAAGAATTGTATCTAGAGGAAACTTACAGCAATATCTATACCACTTGGACGATGGTGAGGAGCAAGAAGAAAGAGACAGAATTCTAAGACTTCCTGATCCTCCTGCTGGAGAAGCATTTGTTTGGAGAGATAAAGAATTGGCCCCTTGGCTTTTGAAATACGATGCTATGAAAGATATTCAAGATAAAATATTCGCACTTAAATCCGGTTCGGCCTTGCATGTATAGCCTAAAAGTAAATAATATTTTTTGTTTGATTTTTTTCTTTAGAAATATATAATACTAAAATATCTACTATTATCAGAACATAATATTCTTCTATCTTGTCCCGAATGCCGACATCAGATCAAGTATCATCTTTACCGGTATACCAATGGCAGTATGGTTTTTAGCGATACAAGATTACCGATTGCTTTTACTATATCATACCACTTTGAAGTTATGGAATTTAAATCACCTTGATATGGGTAGTATTGATTGAAATCTGTCCGCAGGATGAATACGTCCACGCATTGATGGATTTTCTTACATGGGGACGTTACGTTAAGTTTATCTTAAACTTCATCCAGTACTTGCAGAGCCGATAAAGAAACAACTATAAAGATGTTATGTTTTGTTCCTAAAAAAAAAGAAACCTGAAGCTTCTACTATCATGTTGAAGTTGTAAGAAAATGACTACTTTAGATACTGATGTTTTAGTTGTTGGAGCTGGACCAGCTGGTTTGATGCTTGCGTATGTTACTTTAATCTTACAGGAATTTTTTCAATTAATTAATACTAATACCAGTGCAGATCTCTTCTTGCTCGTTTAGGAGTCAAAGTCATGATAGTTGATGATAGAGCAACAAAAACCTGTACAGGTAGAGCAGACGGTGTACAGCCGAAAACAATGGAAACATTTAAACAAATGGGTCTCCTGCATGAACTTAGTGGTAAAGGTGTTCGTGTATACGATATAACAATGTGGGAGTATTCAGATGAGAAAAAGGCATACAAGAGGGTGTCCTGTGAGCCTCATTTCTCCGACGTTGTGGATTTAAGGGATCCTTATATTCTTCTTTTGCACCAAGGTATGATTGAAGATGCTTTCATCAGAGATATGTCTTCCAGAGGAGTATCTGTTAAAAGAAACTCACTGTTCCAGAGTTACGAGATAAAAGGTGATTTTGTTCATTCTCGAATAAAACAAGGCGACACTGATATTGTTGTTAAATCAAAGTATGTAGTCGGCAGTGATGGTGCCCATTCTGCTGTACGTAAATGTATGCCAGAAGTCGAAATGGTAGGAGCTTCTACAGAGAGCGTGTGGGGTGTTATCGACGGAGAATTGGAAACTACATACCCTGATTTTTGGAGTAAGACTGTGATTTCATCAAAATCAGAAGGGACAGTTTTAGGTATCCCAAGAGAGAGAAATATGACAAGACTTTATATCGAATTAGAAAAAAAATTGGACAACACTTCAGAAAAAGAAGTTGAAGAATTTATTAAGGATAAAGCTAGAAAAATCATGAAACCTTTTACTATTGAGTGGAATACAGTGGAATGGGTAGGATTATACACAGTTGGCCAGCGTGTTGCAAGTAAATTTATTGACGGAAAGAGAGTTTTCATAACTGGTGATGCTTCTCATTCTCATTCCCCGAAAGCAGCTCAAGGTATGAATGTATCAATGCATGATTCTTGGAATCTTGGTTGGAAGTTAGCATATTATATTAAAGGCTATTCAACAGAAGAAGTTTTGTTATCCTATGAAGTCGAACGAAGAAAAATTGCTCAAGACTTGATCGATTTTGACAAGGAACATGCTAATGCATTCAAAAATGTTGATCCAGAAGTTTTAAAAGCCAATTTTGAACGGAACATTCGTTTTATTTGTGGAGTTGGTGCAGATTATAATCTTAATATATTAAATCAGAAGTCAAATGTACAATCTTCTTTGAAACCTGGCGAATTGCCAATACCAGCCAATGCCGTGAGATTTATTGATTCCAACCCGGTGGAATTGGAAAATGCAATTCCTGCTTTGGGACAATTCAAGGTATTTATTTTTGCTGAAACTTTTGCTGCTTCTGAAGAGTTCTTGAAATCATTTAGTGATGAGGTTCAAGATAACTCTGTCTTGCAAAAATTTTTTGATGAGCATCCTTTAGATCTAAATTCTTTCAAATTAGAAGCAGATAAAATATCTCATAAAAGATATACTCCGGTTTCCGAAGTGTTAACTATGTCACTTGTTTTTGACACTAAGAGGTTTGAATTTGAGTTAGAGCAGCTCCCAGCATTGTTCCGTCCATATAAATGGTCGATATATTTGGAACCACCAATGGATGGACCTTTCAAAAAGTGGCTCCCAAAGACATTGCTGAAGAAAATTTCAATAGTCGTAGTAAGACCAGACGGTTATGTTGGAGCTCTTGAATCATTTGATATCAAAAAATCGCAGGCCAAAAAAGCTAGCGTATGGTTGAACAATTATTTTGAAAAAATTTTGGTCATCTAAGTTAATAGCTACGCTAACTTAGCTTTTGAAAAATCATAATAGACACATAAAATAATAGAAATGTTATACAGACAAAAAAATAATAATATTTATAATATTTAGTATAGTTTTTTGTGGAAATGGTAACTTCAATAATGCTACTATTGGTTCTAATATAAAAAATTTACTCTTTTTCCTGAATGCAAGGTTACTTTAAAGTTTTGTATTTATACTCTCCTATAAATTTAAGATATATATATATATATATATTGTACCACGTATATGAGAACCAATTTCTGAAATAAGTTGACTCAATACGATGTGTGGGCACTTTCTGGGATGTTTAAGAGTTTACTAACGGGATTACCTTCCAACCAAGCCGGGATAGCCTTATACATATTGTAGAATCCTTCATTATTCATAGTTGGTAAGTCTCTTAAAACTTTATGACCAAGGGTTGACTGAGCAGCACCAAGATAACGATAACCTTCTGGGAAAAGTTCCAAAACTCTAGGATCAAAAATAGGAACCGTATGACCATCTACTGGAACAACCTTATCCTTTTCATAAAAGACTTTGTAATACTGAACCTTCCAAACAGGGCCATTAGGACCTTCGGAAACCTTGCGAACAAAGAAAATAAAACGGGTGTCACATTCGATATCAACAGGAATGCCATCAATGTTGAATCTTTGAGTAATAGTTGCCTTCATCTTACCAACAGCACGGCCATTTTTTGGATTCAAGTCAACCAAAGTACCAATCTCACGATGCATAATAAAATCACCTCTTGCACGTCCCTTCTTAGATACCTCTATGAATTCATCTACAGTTACACCTCCACTCCAAGTGGTGAAAATATAGCCACCTTCATCCACAAATAAATCACGGAAGTTATTCCATTCTGAAGCATCACGGTAAACAGGCCAGCCTTTACAAAGTTCTGAAACACGAATTCTATCTAGAACTTCGCTTTCTGGACCATTGATGTGGGACCAAACACTAGGTTGAGTTTCCTTTTCTGTGATATTGTAAACCATTGTAATCTCTTAATAATAGTAGCAATAATATTAATGAGATCTATTCTCATTGAGCTTTTAAATATCTTTCGGATAAATATCGATCGTTAACCATAGAATTTATTGCTCCATATCGGGGCCAGTAAACCATTTAGCTCTAATTGTTAATCTTGCATTGCAGTAAGCGAGCAACGCTTATTTCCGAATACTGTTGAAACCGACTACAAAGAAATCATTGTGGGGATCAGGCATCCGGAAATTCCTCTTTGCTTCCTTTCGGTTTGAATCACAAATTGCTCAGTATTCTTCATTAAAAGATATGCTTAGAGGAACATAAATAGTTTAATTCGAAAGAAAGATTTTTTTTGCATTTTTGTCAGAGTTAAAGCATAACTATGGCCCAGAGATGTCATGAATTTTTCATTTTCTCTTTGAGTTCCTACTGGAAAGAAGATCTTGGAGGAAACATCGGTTCTGTGCCTTAGTTTCAATTTTCCTACTGGATGGATAGTCATATTGATTTTAATTGTAAAATTACATAGTTTTCGTATAAATAAATGCAAAGCCTTGAACAAAACAGTATTACATGTTTTGTACGTGATGTATCACGATGCTATTAAATTGATAATATCACAAATTTCATGTGTAAACTTAATTGAGCTTTTATCAATACAGATGTAAACGGTCTTCTGTGATGGGTCACTTAAGACAACCGTTGCATCAGTCATGATGGAAACTGAAATCAAATTAACAGATGGAGTTGTGGTCTCTTACGTAATAAAAAAGAAATGGCTACTAATCTTTTACTTAAATACTGAAAAGACTCATGTTCTAGATAAAAAAATGGTGGAAATTTATTTTATTGAACCAAAAAAAAAAATGAAAAATGAAAAAGAATAAGAAAAAAGAAAAAGAAATCATCAAAAATATCTTATGTTATTTTTAACAGAACCATCAATCAGTAAAGCCGTATTTCTTCCAGTTACTGAGAACCTTTTCCTGAACTTCTTTCGGATAGGCACCATGGAAGTTAGAAACAGCCCAATTTTGAGGCTTCTCGAACTCGAATGGGAATAGAGCGTTATAAACAGCTTTATGACCCCAGTTAGGTTTCTCGACAGCACCATGGGACATAAACGGATTCAAAGGGAAATTTGGAATATCATTAAAAACAAACTCCGATATACCAGGGGTACGTCTTGTAGAAAGTGCCCAGACTACCTCCTCTATATTGGTAATGTCTATATCTTCACCGACAATAATTACCTTTGGTGCCACAATACCTGCTTGTGAGGCAAAAATGATTCTACCTACGGTGGTGCAAAACTCTTCTGGGGTTGTATGCAAGTTCCGCAAACCTTCGTTATCGACTTGAACAACCATCCAACAAGTATGAGCCTCCCATGGAGACCATACCATTTTGATAGGAAGCTTATGTTCATCCCTCAATACTCGAAGTAATTCTGCAGAAGCTAAGATACCCCAGGAGTGATTGCTTTCATCAGGTGCTTTTCCAGCAACTGAGAATGGCATAATTGGATCATCTCTATAGGTAATAGCATTAACTGTCATTAATGGGAATTTATGACTTTCTGAAGGAAACATGTAGCCATGATATTCACCCATAGGACCTTCATCGGCCTTTTCTGTTGCCGAAATTGTTCCTTCAAATACAATTTCAGAATCAGCAGGAACGTATTGGTCATTGGTTTCACATTTTACAACCTTGACAGATTCACCAGATAACGCACCAACATAATCACCTTCTGAAACAAATGCAGGAAGTGGCATTCCAGCAACGGTATTTGCCGCAGGTGGACCCCCAAAAAATACTGCCCAAGGCATATCCTTACCAATATCCAGCCACATCTTGTGTATTTGAGCAATATGTTGCGGTAATACAACAACACCAACCATTTTGTTCTTACCACAAACCATTGCTCTTGCTATAGACCAGTTAGTCCATTTTCCATCGGGAGTCGTAGCAACATGTATACCGTAAGTCATAATATATTTACCCCCATCAAAGTCATGAAGCTTTGGTACAGGCATCTTACTAAAATCTATATCATCTCCAAACAATTTATTTTGTTTAACAGGAGAATCAGTTTCATCAACTTTCTCTGGAGGGTTAGGGGATAAATCTGGTACTTTAGCTAAAAAATTAGCAATTTCCTGAGGAGTAGCATTTGCCTCGAGACCAAGAGTAGTAGCCATTCTCCCATATCGTTCTTCACGATTCTTCCTCAATCCATTAGGGCAACCAAAAAGACGAAATAAACCATTGCCATCCTTACCTTTTGGGTTATTCATCAATGGAGCCTTGGATGGAAGCTCATAGCACCGCCTAGCAATTGCTGCTACTTCCAAATAAGGATCAACTTCTGTATCAATTACCGTTAAATCATTTTGCTTCTCAAGAGCTTTCAAGAATGCTCGAAAACTCAATACTGGTGTGCTTCTCTTCTCAGCACTACTGTAACTTCTTATACAAGCTTTTAAACAGCTTTTGGTCTTCACTCTCAAACTCATCTCAATTATTCAATTGATATTAATATAACAACCCAATTTCACAAGTAAAATTATTTTTAATATATTTTATTTCTTCGAGCGGAACTTTAGGGTAATAATTATATGCAACCTGTATGTAATACTTGCTCATTTCAAAGTCCACGAAAATTCATATCTTTAATACTTAAAAGAGTGGACTAAAAGTACTTTTGGACATAAATAATAATTATCGAGAAATGTTGTTGTATCTGAAGAACTGCAATGGTTTATTTGCTAAGGGTATGCCATTTTTTTTGTTGCAAAAGCGTATGTTGAGTAGCTTACAAGAGTCTACAAGAAGAAAAAGAATCATTGTAGCAATGACAGGTGCATCAGGATCTATATATGGAATTAGAATTTTAGAGACATTGAAGAAAATGGGGATTGAAAGTCATCTTATTATGAGCAAATGGGCAGTGGCAACAATCAAATATGAGACTGATTATAGGATTGAAGACATTGTTGCAATGGCAGATTATTTTCATGGGAACCAAGAAATGTCAGCAACTATATCAAGTGGTTCTTTTGTAACGGATGGGATGATAATAGCACCTTGTAGTCTGAAATCACTAGCAGCTATTAGAACTGGACTTTGCTCAGATTTGATTAGTAGAGCTGCCGATGTTATAATTAAGGAAAATAGGAAGTTGGTTTTAATGGTTAGAGAGACTCCGTTAAGCCCTATACACTTGGATAATATGACCTATTTGTCACGGATTGGAGTGACCGTTTTCCCTCCTGTACCCGCCTTTTATGTTCGTCCTAATTCTATAGATGATCTTGTCGAGCATACTGTTGGAAGGGTTTTAGACCAATTCAATCTTGATACTCTGAAGTTTGAACGTTGGAAAGGCTCTTTAAAAAAATAGTTGAGAATAAAATAAAGCATCAATTTAAAAGTTCTTTTTCTTTTTTTTTTTTTTTTTTTTCTTCTTCCATGGCTATTGATACTCAATTGATTGTTTGAAGGAATGTTTATAGACTGCTGATATTACTTTTTATGCTGGTTCATATCCACTAGATATTTTTTTTTCTAACTGAAAAAAATCAAAATCAATTACGTTGCGTTTACACTTTCTAAATATTAATCATTTAAGAGGCCAAAAGATAATGAATGAGATACAAAGTTTTTCGTGTTATCGATTAAAGAATTACTCGATAAGCGTCGATAATTCTCATCATAGATCATATTTTTTTTTTTTTTATTTTATATATATAAGTCAACAACTTGCTTGTTGTATTTCATAAGTATTTAGCTTATACGTTACGTGAATTATTTTCTTGAATTCTCAAAATATAAGAGTTTTTCTAAAAATCCATATATATATTCTCATAATCCGTCCTTTGATACGGATAATTCTATCTGTAAATTGTGTACTCAAACATAAATAATCAGTTCAAATCTATAAAGATTGAAAATGTAAAGCTTTACTTGTCTAATCTTTTCAAACACAAAATCAGTCATACAGTTTCTATGCGTTGTTCACGATACTTCTCATCAAGTTCAAGAGCTCTGTGACCACCCCGAGCCTTCCTTTCAGAAGCTAATGTCTGTGCAAATTTTGACTTTTCACGAATTACTTCACCTTTCCAATAAAATACATATATTGGTGTAGTTACTGCAAAAGCCATACAGGCAAGAATTGTTGACGGATATTCCAATGTATATGTCTTGAAATATTCATAAAATGGAGTAGAATAGATAGATGCAAGTCCAGCCAAAAAATCTCTAGCAAGCGCATTTCCTCCTGTAGCGGAAGCGGAATAAGGACCATAACTAGCAATCATATAATCAATAGTGGCCATATATATTGAATAATTGGCCAGTCCAACTAAAGTCGAAAATATCATGGGAGCAATCCAATGAACACGAGGTGGTCCTAAACTTGTCCAGGAAAATCCAAACAAGCCTATTGTTTCCAAAGGTGCCATGAACAATAGCCACCAAAGCCGTTCTTCTGGGACAAAAGCATCGGGGTCTCTATGAATTAGCTTCTGTTGCGAATATATAACAGGAATAAAACTGAGATAAGCAAGAAGATAGCCAATAATCAAAGGTATCAACGCAAGACTAGTGTCAATGACGGTAAAATTCCATTGGGCATAAACCAAAGTATATGAATCAAGAAATGTAAAAATAAGCGCATCACTAAAACCACTCAAGAGAGAGAGACAAAGAACAATTGGTTCCCGAGCAAACATTATAAAAGGACGAGTCCAGATTGCAAATATTTCTTTTGTGTTAAGAGATTTATTAGATAACTCTCCTGGACCATAAACATTTTCTTCTCCTGCTTTCCGCCTTCTCTTGGCTTCACGTTTAAGCATGATGGTTGATCGTGTTTCTGGAACAACAAAAAAATGTATAGCTTGAACTGCTCCACCAAAGATGAGTTGAATCCAAAAATTCCAATGCCAAGACAAAAATGTCTCAATAAAACCACCAACTAACCCTCCAACAACTGACCCACCAACAGATGAAAGAACAACATAAGCAGTCGCATATTGTTGATCATTTGGTTCCCACATATCAGCTACCATCCCCAAAGTTACAGAACCTCCTGCAGATGAAAGTCCTCCTAATGCACGACATACAACAAGTGTTCCATAATTAGGAGCTAAAGCACAAGGAATTTGCCAGATATTAACTAGAAAAAGACTCATTTGTAAAATAATCCAACGTCCATACTCTTCACTCCAAGGTGCCCAAAGTTCACTACCAAATGCATATAACACAAGAAATGTTAATTCAGGAACACGCGCGGCTTGTTCAGAAACATTAAAATGTTCGCTTAACTGAGTAACTGCATTCGCATATACACTTGTGTTAAAATTCATAGATACCTGAACAATAAATATCACTGAAAGTATGGTCCATTTTTTTATTGTTGAAAAGCTATAACCAAGAGCTTCATAATTGTCGGTTTCTTGAATCTCATATTTTCCATCTTCGCGAGCTTGTTCAGGAATATTGGAATTATTCGAAGCAGAACTCTTCTCTCCATCATTATCTGAGGTAGAGTTTGGATTTACTCTATAAATAAGTCTACTTTGATCCATAATGTTGTATATCTATAAAGATTCTTTTAACTGAGCCCGTTAAATTTCGTATCTGGTATTACATTATTAGGAAAGTTTTCCATACTTATATTCTTATAAAGATATTTACATAAAAAGAGATGAATAGATAGTAATAAGATAGCAATGATTAAATAAAGTGATTATATAATTTTACTCAATTGATCATAATTTTAAATAGAGATGGAAACTATAATTTTTTGGTATTTCTGTATAGTTTCTTCATTGCTTGCTGTAGCTAGGCGTAGTTTAAGGTGCTTGCGGATGTAAACCTCAAATTTTGGTGCGCATCTTACAATTTTTCCGAATGGAGAAAGTCTATTTTATTTGTAAATGTGAGATCATAGCACATATACATCATAGTTGATGCAATTTCTATGTAATCGAGATGTTAATTAAAACGTATCAACTCCACAAGAAAACAAGGGAATCTACTTAATATGTATGGTTCTATTATGAATCCATGCACAAGGATGGTTTATAAAATTAAACTATATGAAAAAAATCACACTTATTTGCAAGTAACAGTCGTACTAGGATAAATGTTCCTACTGTAGATGGACCTCTTTACGTTGACGTTATTCAAAACTGAAAACGTTCAAACAATCTTAAAACTATTTCTAACAGAAATTTGCAAATAAAAATCTTTCATTGCTAATTTACAGAAAAAAAAAAAAAAACATCATACTTTAAGTATTTTAAAGTGGAAAACATGACTAAGTCAAAACTGAGAATCAATATTCAACTTCAAGAATACACTTATTTGGAAGAAGAACAAATTGTAGATACTTCACATAACATAACATCTTTCAAGATTTTTTGAAATTTGTATATATCCAAACCTATCTAACAATTGCTGGCTTTACGTTTGAAAAATAGGGGTATTATTGATTAATACCAGAAGGTAAACTACTGCAAGATTATGTATAATCTGCGGCTTTCTTTTAAGTGGGGAGGTGTCCACACTGATTGTCCACAGTAAAAATGGAATGGCTTTTTCTGCGAGACCTATTTATATATATATATATATATATATACTGGAGTTTTTCTTAAAATTGTTTTCAAACCTCTGTTTTGCCGTATACTAAACAAATGGCCACTCATATGAATGATACATCAACTATGTTTGAATCTTTTAAACTTGGTTCTTCAACGCTTTCCCATAGGGTAGCTTTGGCACCCTGCACCAGAATGAGGGCTGAAAAAGCTGGTGATTTTTACGTTCCAGGTGATTTAATGGTTGAATACTATACTCAAAGGGCAACAGCTGGTGGGCTTTTAATTACCGATGCTTGTCCAATTTCTGAAACAGCTTGCGGCTATTTGGGAGTTGCTGGAATTTTCAATTCAGAACAAGTTAGCGGGTGGAAAAGAGTCACTGATGCTGTTCACAGTAAAGGAGGTATTATTTATTGTCAATTGTGGCATGTGGGTAGAGCTACTGTTGCTCAACTTATAAAAGGAACTCAACCAATTTCTTCTGTGTCTACTGCTTTGGAAGGTGATTCTTTATTTCCAGGAGTCTCATATAGAGATGCTCCACCAAGAGCTATGATTAAGGATGATTTCATTGAAGTGACAAATGATTTTGTAAAAGCTGCAAAAGTTGCTATTGAAAAGGCTGGTTTTGATGGTGTAGAGATTCATGGTGCAAATGGTTATCTTCTTGATCAATTTCTCCATGATAATGTCAACACTAGAACTGACACGTATGGAGGTAAATCAATAAAAAACCGTGCAAGATTTCCTTTGGAAGTTCTTAAATCAGTTTGTACCGAAATTGGTGCCGAAAAGACAGCTATTCGCCTTTCACCTTTTAACTACTTTCAGGATACAAGAGACTCAGATCCAAATGCTACTTGGTCTTATGTTTGTCAAGAAATTGTTAATTTAGATGAGCCAATTGCTTATGTTCATATGATTGAGCCTAGATTTGATGAAAAGCTAAATGCTGAAGATAAAATCAAATCTTTAGAAGAGCAGGTAGGTAAAGCCGAAGGTTTTTCATTGAATGGATTTAGGTCCATTTTAAAAAATAAAAATATTTCATTTATTGCAGCTGGTGGGTTTTCAAAAGAAACTGCTTTGAAAAAACTAGAAGCTGGTGATGCGGATGTAATTGCTTTTGGTAGACACTTTATTGCAAATCCAGATCTTGTCGAGAGATTTAAACTGGATCTCCCATTGAACAAGTATGATAGACCAAGTTTTTATGGCTCAGATCCTCCTAAAAATGGTTATACTACTTATCCAACTTATGCAAATTCACAATTAAACGGTAAAGCTCATTAATTTACATGATAACGCGCAGTTCTAGAAAATATACAAAATATCTTAATAGAAATCAAAGAAAAATTATATATATGTATATATATATATAACCGATAAATTTGAAACTTCAATTTAGAAATTACCCCTACTTTACCTTTTACTTGTAGTTTTATTATATAATTATATTAAATTTTGAACTAAAAAATTTAGATGTAAGAGTTCTTTGCTTAAAAGTGGATTGTAAGATGTTCTAATGGTTAAACATTTTTTTCTAACTCCTGTATTCTATAGTAATTATAATATATATTATTACCTCTGGAAATCAAAGTACAATGGATTTATGATCTCTTAATCTCATCAGTCTAGCGTGGACACATTTATGCAACTAACTAAAAAAGGAATATGAATTCTGAAATCACTCTAGGGTCTTTAATCCCGAGATCTCTGAAAACGAAAATACTTTCATAACATCTATACAGTAATAACATAAGTTTGCCAAAATCGTAGCCGAGAATATTTAAAAAACTATATAGAATTATTTACAAATCTCTAATGATTTTTTGTAGAAGACCCTTTTTATATCATAATATAAATACAGTCCAGGTTTGTTTCTTACCTAACTTTCTTTCTGTTTCCATCGAAGTTAACACTTCACTGTAGGAAATTTCTCTAGTGGAATGCCTATTCTGAAATGCTAAGGTAAAAATAGCTGACATTCTGATCTTTTGAGAGGTGCCTTAGGTGTCTTACCCACCGTCCACCATCAATGAGTATGGACAAATGTTATCGGCCAAAGAAATATGTATGCACATATTACGTAATCCGAAAAATGTAAAGAAAGAATTCTTATAAATGATAAGAAACCAGCTACAGTTCTGTTTTCATTGTGATAAGAATAAATTCAATTATTGTAGTTTATAGTTGTGGTTATGGGGAAGAAAAGTAAGGGGACTTTATTTGATTTAAAAAATTTGAGTTGGGGATTCCATAATACTAATTGAGTCATATAGGAGTTTTGTGTTGTTATGGTGTCGATATTGATGCTGTGTCAGGTTGGCTAGGTTCTTATGGTGGTGCAGATTCAGTCAACGATATTTCAAGAGGTATGTATATTTTCTTTTGCGTAGAAGAGAGTAATGGAATTTTTTTTTATACTGACATAATGTTCAAAGGTTTATTTGCTGGCCATGTTGGTGTTCCAAGAATGTTAAAAATGTTTGATAAGTACCAGATCAAGGCTACTTGGTTTGTCCCCGGTCATTCTTTAGAAACATTCCCCGAAGAATGTGCTGTTATTAGAGATAAGGGACATGAATTGTAAGTATTTGTGAATATGTGACAATTCTAAGAGTTTGATACTAACTAATCAATTTGAATTTTTTTGAAAGTGGTCTCCATGGATATTCGCATGAGAATCCAGCTGATATGACTCTTGAACAACAGAGAGATGTTTTAGATAAGACTTTTAGACTTATCACAGAGTTTTGTGGTAAACCACCCAAAGGTTCTGTTGCACCGTGGTGGGAAACATCAGTTGAAGGTACCGAAATGCTTCTAAGTTACGGTATCGAATATGATCATTCAATGTCTCACCACGATTGCAAAGCATACTGGTTAAGAACAGGTGATTCTTGGAAAAAAATTGATTATTCCAAGAGGGCAAAAGAGTGGATGGAACCTTTGATTAGAGGAAAAGAAATTGGCCTTGTAGAAATTCCTGGTAACTGGTATATAGATGATCTTCCACCTATGATGTTCATCAAAAATAATCCAGATTCTTATGGATGGGCAAATCCAAGAGATATTGAAGATATTTGGAGAGATCATTTTGATTATTTCTATAGGGAATATGATGAATTCATTTTCCCGATAACTTGTCATCCTGATGTTTCTGGTAGACCTCATGTTCTTTTAATGCATGAAAGACTTATTGAACATATTAATAAACACGAAGGTGTTGAATGGGTTACCATGGGTGAGCTTTCAGATGATTTCAAAAAGAAAAATCCTCCTCCCCCTGGTGCATTAATGCCAACTTCAACCGAAGAAGTATTGAAAAGATTGAACATTAATTTGTCATAAATATATAGTTATTGGTGTATGTTGATAATATTATTCACATGCAACTATATGCATGTCCACTTAAAATGTACCTAGAAGTTTGATTGAAATTTACTTAACCTACTTTATTAAACTGCTACTCATTTGTGATGTAAAGGAAAATAAAAGACTTAATCCTGATGTCATTAAAGAAAACTGTATTTAATTTCTCTATTCACCATTACTATCTTTTCCTAAAAAAAAAAAAATTTTAAAGCTCAAGTTGCTCATATGCTGTTGATAGGTAAGATAAAGAACTTATGACCAAATTTGATCATTTCATCAAGATTAATATTGAAGAATAGTCTCAAACCTGGAAATTAGCTTCCATAAAGGAATCTAAAAGTAAATTTTTTTAAAAAAAAAAACGTAGGCCATACTGTATCTATCTATTAGAATCATAAGTATAGTTTGTATTCCCCATTAGATTTCGGTGTATTACTTACTATCTACAGGCTTCCAAAAAAAAAAAAAAGACAAAAAAAAAAGCAGAGTACCAGCTCGATGCTCTCGCCAACTACAGATCCAGCTCTACAAGACCCAGTTGCATCGGAACACAAGTTTCTAAACTACTCTCATAATTAGATGAAGATCGGGAAAGCTTACCTATGAACAACGAAGTTGGTTAAGCCGAAGATATGCGCGCAACGCTTGTGCTTTTCTTGCAAATGATCCTGGTAGTTAATTACATGAACAACGATAAAATCACTTTACTCATACTGATATGACCAAATAACATGTGAAACAATTTCTTTATGAGTTCGAGTCAATGCTCTACCATGATTATTAATATCTTGATATCTTAAATATTTGTATGCTCGTTAATAAGCAATGTAAAGTTTTCTTTGGATGCAACGGCGATTGCCCACCTAAAAAAAAAAAATTTCCCCACGCGAAATGTGGTATAACTGGCCGAGAAGTCCACTTCTTTGATAGTACGGTATTGATTAAATTGTAATTGTAATCAAGATGAGTACCAAGACGAAGAAGAGGTTTCCTTGTCAATTCAGTAAGTGTGGGAAGTCCTTTTTGAGAAAGGACCACCTTGAAAGGCATGAATTAAACCATAGAAAAGAAAGATTAAAGTGTCCCAGATGTGAAGCTCAGTTTTCAAGAGCTGATTTGATAGGTAAGCGGTGTATATTGATTTTATTTTATGGTATTTGGTTATTAACTTCATTATGATAGATCGTCATCTTAAGCGTCATCTGGAGAAAGATGCGGAAGCTGGTGGTGAAGGGTTGGGTAAATTAATTAGTAGAAGAAAACTTTGGCGGCCTGAGGCTGGATACATCAAGGCCTCAGATAGAAAGATGATAATACCATCTGATGATATTCCAGACAATACAGATAACTCATCAACGTCTTCTTCAGAAAATGAGAAATTTTTTACAAAAAGAAGGGAATATACTCTTTCTAGTGAATATTCAAGGACCGCTGATAAAGATGATCCAAATTTAGAGTTAGCTTCTCTTAACAATGATAAATCATTAGCTTTAGATGATTTGGGCCGACCAACAGATTCTCTTTTATATAGCACTGGTTCGTCGGAAGCGAAAACCGTAAATCTTGAATCTGGTGATCAATTACCAAATGGAAATGACTTATCTGAAAACCAGTCTGAACAGAATTCTAGTGTGTCAGATAGATATTCGAGCTCTAATATGTTTTATCAGAATGACCAGGCAAATATAGTTCATTCTAGTTCTGACTCACACAGCATTTCTGAAGATATTATCTTGGAAAGCTTTGTTCCAGATACAGCTTCTTCCTTCACTATGCCGTTTACAACTCTCAAGGATTACTCTTGGATATTTGAAAATCCAGATGAATTTTTTTCTCCTAAATCTACAAACAATTACATATCACCAGTGAATATTGAAACAGCAAATTACTTCAATAATACACATGATACATCACCACTGAGTAATAAGAACTTGACAAAGCAAGCAACCCCACAGAAAACTGATAATGACGGTGTGAAAAATGTATCATCATTACGTCGGGAAGCAAGTGATGTGTATTCTAATTACGAATCACTGACAGATATAAATCCTCATCTTCAAGATTCATATGTTATTGAGTTTACAGAAAATCCAGTACCATTTTTGCCAAAATTGGATGAAACTACCAGGTTGAGGACGATTGATTTTATTGTCAAAATTACTTCTACAGGAATATCATATTCTTCTTTTGATAAAAATGATGAATTCTTTGAAATGAAATCTATGCAGAAATTCTTGAATATGTTTTTCATCAAAGTGAATGTTGCATATCCATTAATCCACTGTTCCAGCTTTAATCCTAATGAAGTAGATAGTTTGTTGCTTGTATCATTGATCCTTCTAGGTGCAAGCTATGACACCAAGGCTTCCCACAAGGCTGCTGTTAAAATTCATGATTGCCTAAGAGGTGTTCTTTTCAGTTCCAGTTATTTTAATGCAACCCCAGATTTGTGGGTTTTACAAGCAATTCTTCTAATAGAAATTTTTGGGAAAAATAAAGCAGATATTAAACAATATGAAATGGCATGTTTATTCCATGGTCTATTGATCAATTTAATCAGAAGAAGCGGATGTGAGAATGCCGTAAATCCACCTCACTCAAAAGAAGACGAATTTGACCCAGAAGAAAGTTGGAAAACTTGGATTAAATCAGAATCAATGAAAAGATTGGCTTTATTGACATTTTTATTAGATGTTCAGCATGCTACACTTTTCAGTCAAACTCTATGTATGTCCGCATTTGAATTACGCCTGCAATTGCCTTCAGATCTGAAGTTATGGAATGCTAAAGATGCAGAAGAATGGCTAGAGTATAGAAGGTCTGAAAAGCAACCATTATATTTTTTAATAACTTTGAAAAAATATATAAACTGTTCAGATAGTTTACCACACCTTAACCCCTTATCTAGAGTATTAATACTCCATGGGTTAATGGGTATATCATGGGATATGCAGCGCCGAGATCAAACATCATTGGGCCTTCATATAGATCCTTATGCTTGGAAAACAAAAATGGCAAAAGCTTACGACTGCTGGAAAGATGATTTTGATAAATTTAGCACCATTGCTATATCTGAATGTGCCAATTCAGGTAACTCATTGAGTCAAAGATATTTAATAAAGTATTTAACAACCAATAATGCAATTTACCATAGTGCTCATATTATTTTATGGACAAATATCATTGACTTGCAAATTTTCGCTGGTGCTGAGCATATTTTGGGAAGACCTGTCAATACATCAACCTTTGATTTTGCAAAAAAATCAGTCATCTCCTGGAGCAGAAGTATGGGGAAATCAGAGAAAGCAGTTATGCATGCGGCTCAATTATTAAGAGAAGGTCTAACAAATTTAGACGACTGGGAAGTAGATGGAACATTTCATTATCCCTGGTGTTTATATTTAGCTTCGTTGACATGTTGGGCATTCTTCAAAACCGTTAACCCAAATAAGCCGTCTTTTATCAAAGATAATAAAGCCAATAACTGTCCTCCAGACTTGAATGAATCAATTGATACACTCGATGACTACAAATATAAAATGAGGAATTTTTTACTATTAGTAACTAGCGAAACACCAAATAGATATCGTGATCTTGCGACTCATCCACATTGTGACACAACAGGAATGCTCAATGAAATAGCAGATTACTTTCGTTCGATTAGATGGGAAATTATATACGAAAGCTTGAAAGTTTTGAAAAACATTATTGGTACAAAAGGCGTAGAATATATATAGCAGTATTAAATTAAATAGTTTTTAAGAAATTTCACTTTCTCGAATAATAATATATGAAGGACTATTTATAATTCAGTTTTAAATCTTGTTATCTAAGTAAATCATTCAATATAATTTCATCAGGCCATGTCATCGAGCAATTCAGTATCAGATAAAGCGCTTTTGAAGAATTCAAGCCTATTACAATCGGCAACAACTCATAAGTTAACTACAGAATTATCTAAAGGCACTTTAAAGGACAAGATTTTACTAGTTTATTTGGTGCAGGATTATAAATTTTCAGGAATGTTTCTCAAGATGATAGGTAAGGCTTTATCATTATGTGATAATTATCAGTCAGCAATAACTTTAGGGAAGCAACTTGGGCTTATCTGCAACGATGAAAATGATTATTTTGAATCAACTATAGAGCAACTTTCTAAATCGATTAAAGTGAACGATGATGTATTGCCCACCGTGAAAAAATACCTTGATTACATGCTAAAATTATCGAAAAGTGAATCATATTCAGAAATTATCTCTTCATTATATATTATGGAATTGGTTTATTTGAAGTGGGCTGAAGATGCTGAGAATCATAATAATACTCTTGAATTACTTGAATATAAACATAAGGAGTGGATTGATTTACATAGAGGAAAAGCTTTTGAAATATGGGTTGAATTCTTAAAGAAAGAAGTAGATAGACATCCAGAAGAATCTGATAAAATCTTTGAATCTGTTCGAATTACTTTAAATTTTGAACTTGAGTTCTTTGATGAAACTTACCAAGTTGGTTCAACATAATTAGATAATTTAATTCACTCATTGCATTCAAAGTTTATGGTCCACATAATGATAGAAGTAGTCTTAACACTTAGAATGAACAATAAACTTACCAATGACTTGACAAAACTTTTTGTTTTTATATGAAATAATGCTTACTATTTTCTGTTATCTATATAAATATATATTTAAATATATATAACTTATATTGTATCACAAAAAAAAAAAAAATAATAATTCTATAAATACTATATCAATAGATACTTTTCTTTTTTGTATGCAATTGTATAACATATATATATCTATTTAGACCAAAGCAACTGGTAATCTTTTAGATTCAGCATCTTCTACAGTAGAAGTATTAGCTTCACCAAATTTGGCCCAGTTGTTGTAGTGATAGTTCAATTGACTATAGAAGTTTGGTCTATCATAATGGGTGAAATCCCAACCATTTCTTAATCTTTCAACAAAATCTGGGTTTGAAGTATAGTATCTACCAAAGGCTATAAGGGTTCTATCGTTATGTGCTTCGACATCTTCTCTTAAGATGGCATAGTTGTTATCACGGTCACTAAGATAGTTTCCGGCTCTCATAACGTTACCTCTCCAAATTTGATAAATCCATTCATTGGATTTTAATTGTCTGTAATTCTTTAATTTAGCCTGATCAACATCATAAATACCTGAAACTCTTGGTTCTACAACAGAAATATATGCCAATTGTTGACCTTTAGTAGCTCTATGTTGAAGTTCTGATAAAACGTATCCAATATAAGAAATTGGATGAATTACTTCTTCATCACCTTTCATACCATTAAACTGAGCCCATGGAGAAAGTCTAACTGCTACTTTATCAGCACCAAACTCTTGAATTAATAAGTCCATAACTTCTAAAAGTAATCTAGATCTATTTTCAATAGAGCCACCGTACTTATCAGTTCTCTTGTTACTTGCTGGCTGTAAAAATTGATCCAAAAAGTATCCATGAGCACCATGAACTTCAACAAGATCAAAATTAGCTTCATTAATAGCATATCTTGCTGCTTCAAGATATTGTTGTTTAAATTTTTCAATTTCATCAAGAGTTAAAGCTCTAAGTTCTATACCAGCTTTCTTTGCCATTTCTTTAGACTCATCATCACTATAGATAGCTGAAGGTCCAACAAATGGAACACCTAATCTTTTCAACTCATCTGGAATTGCAGCTCTACCTAAATTCATTAATTGACAACAAACTGTTGTTCCATTTGAATGAATTTTATCTGTAATTTGTTTCCAAGCTTTTGCTTGAGTACTATTGTAAATACCTGGTGCATGTGCATAACCAGAAGCTTCGCGTGAAATTAAAGTTGCTTCAACAACAATTAAACCCCCATTCTTTCTTGATCTCTCATCATAATATTGTAACATCAAATCACTTGGAACACCATCAATAGTGGCACGCATTCTTGTTGTAGGAGCATAACAAACTCTATTTTCAAGTTCTTTCTTACCAACTTTAATTGGTTTGAACAAACTAGTGTTTTCCAATGAATATTTAGTTTTTTGTAACGACATTCTGATTTCTTAACTACTTGATATTTTGATAATTATTATAATTATTATTATATTTAATACCTATCTATATATAACAAAGAAACCGTCAACTTGTTGGAAACCTTACAACACCTTCTATATATATTCTACACTTCAAATGATTTACTACTATAATCCCTAATAACATAATTAGTAAGCAAACCGATGAGTTGGCATTATTCCTGATGCTTACGAGTCCTGTAATGTCAATTCATCCACTAATATGCAAAGCCTGCTTTTAAAAATACTTCATTACTAATATATCTACTATTTAAGCATTTAAAATGCATTTCTTTTAAAAAAAAAAAAAAAAACAAATTTTGATCGACTCAAAAATCAACCCATTCCGGTCTTACCTTATCCAAGCATTAACACCCAATACTTGTGAATTTACCTGATTTTCATCCAGAATAACCGAAAGAAGGTGAGATCTTCTACTATGTACCATGTATTAACAAGATATTTATAACCTTAAAAATCACCTGCATGCATAATCCCATGTTTTAGCCGAGCAAAATTTTTCACTTGAAAAAAAAAAGAAAAGAAAAACGGAAAAATTATGTCCATGCCAGGGGACATAAAGATGTAGTATAATACTATTGAGATGGACTATTGATTATAGAGATGTAGTTTAGATAAATTTAAAGACTCTTTTCCTAATGAATATGAACTGTGAAATTTTATAAAAAGCACCAAAATAAAAGAAAAAATAAAAAGAAAAAGCAAGATATATAATGATATTACAATGAATGTTAGCTATCCAAGCCAGCCCAAGACTGTATGACTTTTGCCAAAGGTGTTATAGCGGCCAAGATCACCATTATGGTACCAAATAAGACAAAACTTAGGCTACTCATTGCAGCAGCTCTTGGATCGGTATTTAACAAATGGGCAGTGGAAATGGCACCGCAATTGACTCCCAAACTAATACCTCTTGTAACGTAATCATCTGGTCTTATTCTTAAGAAATATTTACCCAACATTTGATCTCCACATAAGACACCCAATATACCTGATACAATGGTGCAGACTGCCATTAATGGTATTGAACCATCCAATGCGGTTACTAAAGGTGTTCCAAGAGCTAAAGTAACTGACCGACCAACGAATCCCAATGAATTTTTAGAAGAAATACCAATGTGATAGCATAGAGGAGGATAAATGAAAAAAGTTCCAAATGAGCATACAAGAATTGGAGGAAGTAAGACGAAAAAATGTTTTTTCAAATCTTGTCTATATTGGAACATTGGTAGGGATAATGATACTATTGCAACATCCATCAAAGAAGTTAGAACATCACCAGCTCCTGGCCATGTAGTTCCTTCTTCTGTATTGAATAAATATAAATAAGTTCTCCCAGTTTTATAATCATCCAAAGTATCCATGAATCCATCTCTCTTGATAACAATAAATATATAATAAATTAACAATACCAATGATACAGATACTAAAATAGGATGGAAAAATCTCCTCCATTTAGGACTAATGAGCATGGCACAGAAAAACATTAATACACCTATTGAAAGATGCAAAGGTAATGCATAATCACATGCAAAATAAATTGGTATTCCAGTAATGAAAAGTATAAAATACATTATCCAATCGACATAAGTTGTAATAAATAAAGAAACTGCTTTTGACCTGTCTGGTAGACTATGTACATATTGTGTCAAGGTTTCTCTATGAGAAATTTCTGTTTCTTCATCTGATACAACCACACAATTTTGATTCCTTGAAGGATCATTGAAAACTTTTTGAGGCTCTTCTACAATAATAATGCCATTAGCATCATCGTTGTTGTTATTGTCGTTGTCATTGCTGCTATCGCTGCTATCGGCACTGTTATCACTTGAATTTCTCAACATTTCCACAGATTTTCTAATTGGATCTTCCCATGAAGCAGAAGCAGAAGCAGATGCAGAAACTTCTTGTACTGCACTAGATCCCAAGGGTAAGATTTCATTCTCCTCAATTGAAAAAGAATCTATACTTCCTTCCGGTTTTTCTGATTCTGATTGTTGTAAGTTTCTTGCATGCATATTATCCATATAGTCAGTTTTATGTAATCCTAATAATCTTTGCAAAAAGACACACACATATGCCATAAATGCCAACATCACCATAAATCCAATAACGAAAACTGCAGCAATTATAAAAGCTTCTTTTGCAGTTATCTTATCCGATAAAGGTAATGTAACGAAAGATGGAGTGAAAAAAATATTGATCCATCTTAATGAAAAACTCGCTGGTATTTCAATAATAGAAACAATTTTATTTGTTTTTTTTTTACCTAAAACTTTTACACAACATAATAAAAACCCAAAATTAATTAACATTAAACATACGGAAGCTGGGAAATCAATAGTTGTTAATTTGATAATTTCATTAACCCCATATAATAACATCAATGTTAATACCACTCCTATCGCTGTTTCCACATAGCAATGAAATATATGTGGTAAAGAAAGTTTAAACCCCTACAAACCAACAAGAAAATCGTTAGCTTCATAGAACCATTATAAATCTCCATCAATCAATCATACCCATACTAATCATACTCACTAGGCAAATTCCTTTCAAGATATCCACTATTGCATTCACCATATCTTATCAACTAAAAAGAATTTTTTTTTTTCAATTCTCTTTGTTTTTTTCTTTTTTAACAAAACACATCCCATCTTCTAAATATATATAGATAATATATCACTATTGGGTTAGTCAGAACTATTGCTGATGATTTCATTATGTTCTTGCTATACTCTTCTTAGATGAAGAGCACACATACTTATCGTTGTCGTTTTTTTTTCCGTGGGATGATTCATAGTTAATACCGGCCGCGAGGAGCGTGGGATGAAAGGAAAGAAAATCGCCCAAACACGGTAATTACCGAAAGTGGAAGTTCAAAGAAAAAAAAATTAATAAACTAGGAAAGTCCTACACCACACCACACCACACCACAAGGTCCTACACCATATTCCCACATCCTACACCTTAACATCTTATACCAAGAAAAAGGTAAAAAGTATATAATACTATATATATTAGCTACAAAATAAAACTAAAAAAATATTTAGTTAAATCAATATTGATAAATCAGTATATTCTAAAGAGAAAAAAATTGAAAAAATTACTAACTAATCTATTTGTATATATGTACAAGATTCTTTTTCAAAATTTTTTTTTTCTTTTTTTCTTATTGGTTATTGATAGATTGAAAATTATAAATATTTTATAGTTGGAATATCATTTTCTTCAACAACTTGTGCTTGTGTAATTTCAGTAAACTCTTTTAAAATTTCATCAGAGTGTTTATATTTCAAATCAATCAATTTTTTTTGTCCATCTTGATAATTAATAGTCAATGTTGCTGGACATTTTTCACTTTCATCTTTGGATTCAGTCTCAATTCTAGTGACAGTTATAGGTATATTTGGATTGTGAAATTGAACTGTAGGCAAATTATTTCTCCAGAACTTACGAGGTCCCATATGTCCAGCACTATTTGTCCTTTTAAAAATTAAATCTATAGAACTTATTGTTGATGGTAATTTTATAGCTGAACTAGGATAATTCGATATCAAATTTAACCTTGCAACCTGTTTTGTAAATCTACCGTTTGGTAAATTCTTAAACATCTTAGGAACCGTAGACGCCATTTCTAAAACTAACCCTTACCCAAAAAAAAAAAAATTATCTTCCTTTTATATATAGATCAATAAGAACCTTTTCTTGGAAGGTTTTTTTTATTTTATTTTTCGTTAAAAAGATGAAAAAAAAAAAAAAAAAATGGGAAATAAATGGTCGTGTTCGCAAATAACAAATCACCGAAAACGGAATGCTAAGTAAATAAAAACATCAACAAGAACAAGAAGAATTATAATATTAATTATGAGTTTGTATGTGTATATGGTAGTTTAAATATTGGTTATAAGGTTAAGGAAAGCTGGTTTGGATTGATTTTTCTCTGATTGTGGTATTGAGGGTTTTTTTGAGTGAAGAAGGTTTGTAAAAGGTACGGTTTTTTTTGTTTTTTAATTTTTTTAATTTTTGATTGTGATAGATCACAATTTTCTTTTCTTTTTTTTTTTATTTTTTAGGTTCTGGTTTTTAGTTTCTCTTTCAAAGGATGTCACAAGAAGATCGAGAAGTTCAATCTGCGTCGTTTATTGCCACGTCTCCGTATGGAGGGCGTCCTCTAAGTTCAGGTTTAGGCCATTCGAATGTGACGAGAAGGTTTATTGATGGGTACTATAATATTGCATTGGGTGTGAATGCGTCAACACCTGCTGTAGTATCTAACTCTGATGATACTAATTGGAATATCAAGAGCGGGAAAGAACAAGATGAGAATAAGCAAAAGGAAAAGCAGCAACAGCAGCAGCAACAGCAGCAATGGCAGAAATTGACATCAGCAGACTCATCAACGATATTATCTTCTAGATCATCATCATTAATATTTAACGAGAATGTTCTGGGTAAAAATTCCGATCCAACAGCAATAACTCTGGTGAGTAATAATACCGAGTTTGTTGATCATGATGATTTAGTGGAATATGATTTAGATATTAATAATAATGTTTTCAATAATAATTATAATATATCTTTAAATGAATTTACAATTCATCTTGGAAATTTGAATAATATTAAATTGAATTTAAAAAATTTACTGCAACAACAAGATAAATTAGATACTCAATTAACTGAAATGATTAGTTATTGTACCGAATTAATTTCTCATGATGATGAAATAGATGATAAATCGGTATCATCTAAAGATTCTTTTAGAAATTCTTATGAAGATGGTGATTTATCAGATTCTATAGATTCGATAAATTCTCAATTAGAAGTTGATTTGAATTATCAAATTTCCAATCTGATTAAGAAAAATTCAAGTAATGATGAATTAGTTGAAAGAATTTATTTAATTAAAAAAATAGTTGATGGTGGATTAAATTTATTAAATGATCCAGATTTAAAAGAATTTGAAATTCATCATATGGATGAAATTTTTATTAAAAATTTAACTTTATTAGTAGATGTTTTTACAAATGTATAAAATTGTAAAATAATAAAATTTTTTTTTTTTTTTTGTAATAAGCTATATACAATTTTTTTTTGCTTTTGAATCATACAACTTTTGGAGCTAATGAAACAATTTTATTAAAACTTTTTCTTTCAACTCTTTTGCTACAACACTTGAAATTCTTGTTCCTATTGGTTCATCATTTTTATTAATTAAAACACATGCATTATCATCAAATTTAATTACTGTTCCATCAGATCTTGTTAATTCTTTTTTAGTTCTTACAACAACTGCTCTACAAATATCACCTCTTTTAACTCTATTTGCAGCAGAAGCACCTGTTATCAGAGAAGAAATTGGTCTTGCTTTTTGTACAACAACAACAACTTTATCACCTATTGAAGCAAAATTTTTTGGATTTTTTCTTAAAACTTTAATACACTCAACCAATTGTGCACCCTTAAACGAAAAAAAAAAGTAAAAAAAAAAAAAAAAAATTTTAAGTTAGTACCAACTATACCGCCAAATAAAAAAAAAAAAAGAAAAGTTATACATTCATCAAATCATTTTTAAAACACTTACTGAGTTATCAATCACTTTAATCATAGATTTTAAATAAATCATCTTTGTATAAAATTTAATAGTATATTTTATAGTAAGATATATATATACTCTTTATATTAACAATTTATGTTTTTTATGAACAAGTTAATAGTGAAAGAAAGAAAAAAATAAAAAACATTTTGTTTAATATGCACTACTGTAACTATCTACACGACTATATTTATTTGCACTACTGTACAAATTTACACGACTGTAACTATCTGCACGACTGTACTTATTTGCACTACCATGACTTTTTACACTACCGTATATATTTACACGACTGTAAATATTTACACTACCGTTTTTTGAAAATTTACTCTTTTGAAACATTTTGTGCTTTTCTGCACGACTTTTTTTTTTTTTTGTTTTCAATTTTTTTTACGCCTTGTTTTGGAAAAATTGATTTTTTCTTTAAAAGTCCTTTTCAATTAGTATTATTGAAAACTAAAACAAATACTAAAATAATATCATATATCATATATATATTAAATATCTTTTATTTTTTTTTTTTTTTTTTTTGTTGTTTTGTTGATATCTTTTTCCAGGTATTAGAAAAGGCTATAAAGGGGCAGTGGTATTATAATCTATCCCCTTCGTTATTATTATTATAATTATTATAATTTTTTTTTTTCTCCCTTTAGCTTTTTTTTATAAAAATAGAAATCAGGTACATAAGGTACCCCTTGTTAATAGACAACAACAACAAAAATTGAAAATTTGAAAAGTTTTCTGAAAGTTATTTTGACGACATAAATAAAAACATCATTAAAAGAATTTTTAAAGAAAAAATAAAGATAATTTGATAACTTGATAATTTTTTTTTTTCTTTTTTTTTTTTTTGTTTGAAGAAACATGCTTTTACCAAAAATTATACCACTCGCGTTAATATTATTTATTTCCATTGTATGTGGTGATGTTTCCATTTCCTCGCCCACTTCGGGTCAGACGTACACGGTTTCGGACGGTACAGTAAGTGTTGAGGTGGAGTGGATTGATTCAGGAGCTGATCCTTCTTTATCTGATGTTGAATCTTATACTTTTACCTTATGTACAGGTTCAAATACTGATATTGATCCTATTAGTACTTTGGATACAGTTTCTGCTTCTTCTTTAAGTAGTTATGCTTATAATGCTAGTATTGATGCTAGTGCAGGTGCAAGTGGAGAATATTTCATTCAAGTTTATGCTGCTTATTCAGATGGTTATACAATTCATTATACAGATAGATTTACTTTAGATGATATGACAGGTTCAAAAGAACCTTCTGGAAGTGGTGATTCACCAGATGCACAAACAAGTATTTCTGATACAACAACAACTGATACAAGTGCAGTTGATACTTCAGCTTCATTTTCAATTACTTATACTTTACAAACAGGTAGAACAAGATATGCACCAATGCAACAACAACCAGGTACAACAATCACCGCAACAACATGGTCAAGAAGATTCCCAACAAGTGCCGTCACTTACTACACAACTTTGGAACCATCACCAAACGTATGGTCAACTATTACCCCAGGATGGAGTTATACAATGAGTTCTTTGGTTAATTATGCAACTCCTGCTTTAGATCCAAGTGAAAATGGTGGTTGGTACGCAGCTAGTGAAAAATTGAAAAGTGCTAGTTACTCATCAATCTCAGGAGCTACAATTACAGAAACTGCTAAAAAGAGAAAAAGATGGGATGTTGATTGAATCATTTTATAACAACTTGAACAAAACCAACTTTTTTTTTTTTTTTTTTTTTATTTTTATTTTTATTTTATTACTCTTTTTCTTTTTTTTTTTTCTTTGCCTTTTCCCTCTTCATTTTTTATCCCTTTCTATCTCTTTCTATCTCTCTCTCTTTTATTTTTTTCAGTTCATTTACAAATAGAACTAATAATAAAACAAATTTCCTTTGCAAAAAAAAAAAAAAAAAAAAAAAAGCAAAAAAAAAAAAAAATTTCATTCGTTTTTTTCATTTATGCTTTGAATTGATATTCATTTCATAATTTTGATTTTATTTGGTTTCCCTCATTTCATCATCTTTTCTTTTGCTCTTGGTAAGTTTTCATATTTATCTTCCATTTTGTACTTCTAGCATTTATCTTTCTTAGTTTTTTTTTTTTTTATACGTATCTTTTTTTTTATTAAGTGAATTCTATTTTAAATTTCAAATACCTAATAATTTTTAAATGTAAAAAGACTATCTACTGATGAACAAACAATATCATTAACAAAAAAGATTTAAAAATCAAAAAAAAAAACGTTGTTATATAAAGTATAAGAAATTTCAAAGCAAACAAAAAAATAAAAAAAAGAAAAAAGAAAAAAAAGAAAACTAGATTATAAATTGAAAAATTGAATTCAATAATTAATCTTTCTTTGAAGTTTGTAATGGTGCCTTAACATAAGTATGAACTGGAACAAATTTGGGCCAATTCACGTAATAATAATTGTTTTTAAATACAAAATTTAAAGAACCAAGAAATACTCCAAATAAGAAAACGTGAAATAGTAAATAATTTTTACTCTTTCTAAAAAGAAGAGAAAATATTAAAACCCCTAATGATGACCACATAATAGTAGGAACATATTGAATTAAAATTGAACGTTTATCCATATTGAATGGATTAAAATTATTATCTAAAGGTTTAAAATTTCCTAAAAATAAATCAATTCCATCTTGTCTTAAACCATCAAAATAATTATTTCTTAAATATCTTACTAAAGAATTTTGTAAATCATTTAAAGCACCCAATTTTGTTCTACGACCTAATCTTGTAAAATCAGTTTTTAAAGCACCTGTTCCACTATACGCTTTTGAAACATAATCTGCATTATCAGCCCAAATATTTTGAAATTGAAATTTAAAATTATCATCAATAGCATTAATTCCAAGTTTACCAAATTGATTATTTAAAACCCATAATCCAAGAGTTGATTGAACAACATTTGTTCTATCAAGACAATCCATACAATTAGTTCTAACAACTGCATCTTGTGAATTTAAAATTTTCCCAGAACTTGATTGAAAATAATTATTATTTGAATAACCAAGTAATACTAATTGATCTATTAAAAGTTGAACTCTATACCATTTCATATTACGACATTCATGATGGAAATCAAAATAAACATATTTTATATCATCTGGTCTAGCTAATAATTGAACAGCTCTTTCATAACTATCTTTAACAGGTTTTTCATAACCTTTTTGATTAACTAAATTGACTAAATAATTTTTCCCATAAAGTTTTACTTGTTCATCAAAATGTTTTGCAGTTGATTGTATTGAATTTGTTTCATTAACAATCAATTTTGGTTTATAACGTAAATTATTAATTTCTGCCCAATAAGTGGGAACAGATCCTCTTGTTTGTAAATAACTAAAAATATTCCCACCAGATTCATTAGAAATTAAAATTTGTTCAGTTTCATTAAAATTAGCTGCATTACCATTTTCATCAATTCCTCTACGGAAATATCTTGTACCAGCTCTATATTTTGAACGTCTAGTTATTAAACCAAATGAAAATTTATGTGATAATATAGATGTTTGAACAATTTTAACATAACCATATATTAAAGGTGTAATAAATTCAGGAAAATTAAATAATTCTTCTGAAAGATATTCATTCCACCAAAATCTTTTATCAAGTTTATTTAATTCAACTTTATCATTTGAAATATTTAAAAAATTTTTAGATTGTCTTTGTAATGAATTTGTTAAATCATAATTTTTACTATAAAAAAATGTACCATTAGTTAAATGTTGATTTAATAAACTTAAATAATTTTTATCTTCTTCATTATTAGTTAAAACACCAATTGGTAAAATTGAAAATTTAGTAACTTGATATATTATATTCGAGTTAATATTCCCAGCTACTGATGATTCATCAATAGTAATCAAATATTTCGTATATTTTAAAGTAATAGTCCCAATAATACCATCAATTCTAGTAAAACTAGATTGTAATCCAAATTTCTCAGAATCAACTTCTCTCGTCAACGTTGAATTGATTAAAATAGATTTCCCACCTTGATTCACCAAGTACCCATCACTCAACCTAGCAATTAAAATAGACATCTCCACTTCCTAAAACTTCTAAATATCACTTATCTTAAAAATAATCTATTTTCAACTAATATTCAATTTTGAAATTATAATTTACTTTTTATATTTATATTTTCTTTTGCTCTTTTGGTGATATATATTTTATACCAATTTTTTTTTTCACCAAAAACCTGTTTTACAATAGTAATTTCTTTAAATATTATTTAATTACGAAATATTATTGGGTAAAGAGCTTTCTTTTTTTCATTGGGAATGGATCAATTCGTGTTATCTGCTACTTTAAAGGGCCATGAACAAGATGTGAGGTCGATTAAACCGGTTTCGGATGATATGCTTGTAAGTTGCTCTAGAGATTCTACTGTTAGGGTTTGGAATAAGTTACAAAATGGAGATAATATTAATCAATGGGATGGGTCAGTTATAAATTATCAATCGGCGACTCATAAATTTATTAATTCATTAACTTGTTTTGTTAAGGATAAAGAGAATTTTATTGCAAGTGGAGGGAATGAAAAATTGATTAATGTAACTTCATTATTTGGTACTTCTAGTATAGATCCAAAATATGTTCTTATTGGACATACAAATAATGTTTGTTCTTTGGATTCAATTGATGAAGGATTGATAATTAGTGGGTCTTGGGATCTGACTGCAAAAGTTTGGGATGATTTTAAGTTGAAATATGATTTAATTGGTCATGAAAATTCTGTATGGGATGTGAAAATAATTGGAACTGATTTATTTTTAACATGTTCTGCTGATAAGACAATAAAATTATGGAATCAAGATAAAGTTGTTAAAACTTATAAGAGTCATACAGATGTTGTTAGAAGCTTGTTGGTATTGCCCGATGGTGAAACTTTTGCAAGTTGCTCAAATGATGGTACCATAAAGATTTGGAATATTTCATCGGGTGAATGTCTTCAAACTTATAATGGTCATGAAAGCTTTGTTTATTGTTTAGGTATATTGAGTAATGGTGATTTGGTCAGTAGTGGAGAAGATAGAAGTGTTAGGATCTGGAGAAATGGGAAATGTATCCAAGTAATTAGATTTGCATGTATTTCTATTTGGACTGTTGCTGTACAAAATAATGATGATATTCTGGTTGGTGGAAGTGATGGATTAATTAGAATTTTCACCAAATCAAAAATTAGAGCAGCTTCCGAAAAAGATCAAGAATTTTTTTTAAAAGAAGTTGAAAATTCTTCAATTAATGAAAAATCAATGGATGGTTTAAACAAAGAAAAAATACCTGGTAAAGAAGCACTAGAAAATAGTGGAGAAGAAGGTAAAACAATTATGATTAAATTACCTACAGGTCTTGTTGAAGCATATCAATGGTCAGGAGGTAAATGGATCAAGATAGGAGACGTTGTTGGAGCTTCAGGTAATGATAAAAAACAAGAGTATAACGGTAAAAATTGGGATTATGTCTTTGATGTTGACGTCAAAGAAGGTGAACCACCATTAAAGTTAGCATTCAATGCTAATGAAAATCCTTATGTTGTTGCTGCAAATTTTTTGGAAAAAAATGATCTCCCACAATCATATACAGAAGAAGTTGTCAGATTTATCATGAACAATACTCAAGGTGTTACACTTGGAGAATCTGCAGCTGCTAATCCTTATGCAGATAGAAATCCAGTGGAATCTATTAAATTAAACGTTATTCCTCAAACATCAAAACTTTCATTTGAAAAATTAATTGATTTTAAAAATATTGAAAAAATTAATTCTACAGAACCCAAAAAATATACTGAAGAACAATTAAATGGATTAAAAGAATCTTTAAATACTAAAAATTATGAAAATCTTTTCAAAATGTGGGAATTTATGTTTCAAAATTATAACAATAAAATTATTGTTTATGATTTTTTAAGAGCTTTAGCAAATTCTATACCACAGTATAAATTAAAGACAGAAATTTTACCATTTTTAGGAGATGGTTTAAAATCTGAAAATCTTAACATTCAAAATTTAGCATTGAAAGTTATGACTAATATTCTGAAATATATTCCACCTAATCAATTGGCAACATTATTCCCTCTATTGCGTACTTTAAAGTTTGATAATTCAAAAATTCTGTTAACTTTAGCCACATTATTATATAACTTATCAATTGGTAGTTATAATGATGAACATAGTTCTATCTTTTTAGAACTTTTAACTAAATTAATTGACTCTAGCAAAGGTTCTTTGGATAGTGAAGTTGGTTATAGATCATTAATTGCTATTGGAAATTTAGCTTACTATGGAAATCTTGCTTCTAAAAAATATTTAAAAGATAAAACATTTGTTTGGAATACAAACAGATTTACAACTTTATATAACGATTTTGAGAGAATTTAAAATTATAAAATCATCACAATTCATTACAAGTTAATGATTTAAAAGATTTTTCACATTGCTAGAGTACAAAAAGTCTATCTATTTATTTATCAAATTTTTTATTCTTTTTTATTTTTTTTTAAAAAACTTCTATTGATATAAATAAATATTAAACAATATGAAACAGCTATATTTTCATCTTTTATTCTCTTTTTACCTAAACCAAAGTCATAAATTCTAGGATCAACAACAACAACAAGAACAAGATTCGCAGCAGGTTACAAGATTAACACTGAGAGTGACAAAGGGGAAATATAAGTTGTCTGATTTCCAGATCCTAAGAACTTTGGGCACTGGGTCGTTTGGAAGAGTACATTTGGTAAGGTCTGTTCATAATGGTAGGTTTTATGCGATGAAGATGTTGAAAAAAAACAAGTTGTAAAGATGAAACAAGTGGAACATACAAAGGATGAAAGAAAGATATTGGCACTTGTGCAGCATCCTTTCATTATTAAGATGTGGGGAACATTTCAAGACAGTCGTTCAGTATTTATGATTATGGATTTTATTGAAGGTGGTGAACTATTCACATTATTGAGGAAATCTAAAAGATTCCCAAACCCAGTTGCAAAATTTTATGCTGCTGAAGTTTGTCTTGCTTTAGAATACTTACATTCACATGGTATTGTTTATAGAGACTTGAAACCAGAAAATATTTTACTTGATAAAAATGGACATATTAAACTTACAGATTTTGGGTTTTCAAAAGAAGTCTCAAACATCACATACACATTATGTGGTACTCCAGATTACATCGCACCAGAAGTTGTTGGCTCAAAGCCTTATAACAAATCTGTAGATTGGTGGTCATTTGGAATCTTGATATATGAAATGCTTGCAGGTCATACACCTTTTTATAATTCATCACAAATTAAAACATATGAAAACATCTTGGAATGTGACTTGAAACTTCCAGATTTTTTCCAAGAAGATGTTAAAGATTTATTAAGAAGGTTAATCACTAGAGATATAACGTTAAGATTGGGAAATTTGTCAAATGGTTCTTTAGATATAAAAAGTCATATGTGGTTTCTGGAAGTAAATTGGGATAATTTACTAAGAGGTTGTATAGAAAGTCCTTATGACCCACCCATACAAAGTGGTGTTGGTGATAGTAGTCAGTACGATACTTATCCAGAACTGAACGATTTAGATTACGGAATCGTTGGAGAAGAAGACGAATATGCCTCTTTATTCGAAGAATTTTGAATAAAGAAAGAAAGAAAGAAAGAAAAAAAAAAAAAAGAGAATTGATTATATGTATATATATGTATAAAGGGAGTTTTTGTTACTTTTGCTTTTTGAATTATTGCTTTGTACTTACAATATCACTGGATGCTTGCAGTGACGACATTTGAGAAGGGTAAGAATTAGTACTGCTCGAAGGCAAAACCAACTTTGAATCATTATTATACTCATTCACCACAGAAATCGGTAATGGCACCTGCTGCACCTGTTGAGTTTGTTGCCCCTGTTGAGCTTGCTGGGCTTGTTGAACTTGCTGTGAATGTTGCCAATTATTTAGTTGTATGTTATTATGGCCTAGCAGATGCTGCTGGCTATGATTTTCTATTTGAGAGCCATGATAAATGGCTGAGTGATGCATATAACTATTCCCACCACCACCAGTGCCATCACCATTCACCATACTACCATTATTCATATGACTACCGTTATTCATATTCGACGAAGCAGACAATGTTGGCAGATTCAGATTCACAAACGCACCTTGAGTCCCACTTGATACTGAGGAAGTTGAAGATTCTGGAGTCAAATTCGAAAGAGTATGTTGCTGCTGTCGTTGCTGTTGATGTTGTTGCTGCTGCTGCTGTTGTTGTTGCTGTTGTAACGGCAGTTGTGAGCCCAAAAACGGGTAGCCATACTTATTTGAATTCGGATAATTGTTCATGATCTAGTTCGCAAAAGACCACTTATTGCAATACCATCAGACATGAAACGAAATATACATATAATACCGTATATACATACATATATATATATATATATACATACACATATATATATATATATATATATAAATTATATTTTTTAAAACCTTACTAACTAATTACCCACTTAGCTTTCTTTCTGATCCAATGTCGAAAGCTTCTTCTTAATATATTTTACAATCAACTCAAAGTTTCACAAGAAAGAAAAAAAAAGAAAAGAAAATAAAAGAAATTGTATAGTAAACCGATGCTGTAAAAAAGTGAAAAAAAGTGAAAAAAAAAAAATGAAAAAAACTTTCAAAGAGGAGAGCAAAACTAGAAACAGTGTACAAGTTTTAATTGAAATTTGTGAATATCTGAAACATTTAAAGAATTAGGATTAAAGAAGCAATATCTATTTTATCTTTGCTAAGAAATTGTGTTTAAAGTTTTACAAATGGTTACAATAGAGAGTTAAGTATGAGTACTTAACTTTGATTTCTCCATTAAAAATATTGTTCCGGTAGGTTTTTCCGCCTATTGTTCTAGAATAGAAGGCCAACCTGGATTATTAGGTAATGATATACCATTAATACCTTAAAATCCATCTACCAGTTTCTAGTTTAAATTAGTTTTTTATTTTATTAAGATATATAGATTATATCATTTATGATTAAAGAAAATAATATATATATATGAAAGATTTAAATAGAGTTGAATATTTTATTTTTTTAAGAAAAACAATTTACTTTTCATGTTTTTTCCTATTCTTTCTAGTTGTTGCATCTGCCACCAATTCTTCAAAGACTCTAACTTCTTCATCTTCGGATTTAGTTCTTTCAACGCTCATAAAGACTTGACCCATGTATTTTAAAGCCATTGCTCTTTCCTTTCTCTTATTTATATCAACGGTTTTATCTTCCAAGATTAAGTCACATACATTTTTCAAAGTTGAGGATATTTCGAATCTTGAAGCGTTCCAAGCAGATGCTAAGATTTGTCCTATTAAATATTGCTCTAATTCTGCAATTTCTTCTTCTGTTGGTATTTTTTCTTCTTCTTCTTCTTCTTCTTCTTTTGTATCTTTTGTATCTTTTCCAATGGTTTGTGATGTTTCTGGTTTAGTTTCTTGCTCTTCCTTGGTGATTTTTTTTATCATTTTTCTCTATTGGTTTTGATTTAATATCACTAGAATCAATATTTCCATTATTTCCTAAATTTTGTTGTTTTTGTAATAATTTTTCCCTTTTTTCTTTTAATCTATCCAATTCTTCTAAAGTCTTTTGAGCATCTAATGCGCTACTTATAGTTCTAAAAGTATCACCAACAACATTCATTTTCAATTTCATTGACCCCCACATTCCACCAATTCCTAAAAATTTATGATTTTTCATAAATATATCACCTTTATTATAATATATGTTACCAATAGTATGTAAAATTTCAATACCAAAACTTTCCATTTTTAATTCATTTGCATTTTCAGATATTATATTAATAAAAGATTTTGTAACATCATCTTTCTTATCAGTTTCTGTCCATAAAGAAATTTTAGTAATTAATGTTTGAGCCAATTTTTTTTCACGTTCCAATTTTTCTTTTCTTATTTGTTCATTATATTTATCTAATTCTTCTTGTTTTTTAATTTCTAATTCTTTCTTTTTCTGTTTTATAAATTCTTGTTTTTTCAATTCTAATTCTTCTGATGTTAAATTTTTAAATTCATTAGATGATAATTTTTCATTTACATCTTTTTCAAAATCATATTCTGATAATGAAATCAGTAACAAATTTTGTTTTTTAATATTTTCATTAGCATCAGCATTAGTAGCAGTAGCAGCACCACTGCTAGTAGTATTGGTAGTTTCATCAATATCTTCAGCCTCCTTACTTTCATACTGACTATGTATTTCAGCACTCTTGGTCAACTCTTTTAACATTGTCAATTCCCCAATATAATCAACAAATGCTTCACCTCCAAATATAGTTGCAAAAAATTCATTTGGATCTTCAAAACCTTCTTTTGGAACTGCATCTTCTTTACCATATAAATCATACCTTTTCCTTAAATTACTATCACTCAACACTTGATAAGCCTCACCAATCTCTTGAAACTTTTGAGCAGCTAAAGGATCATTTGGGTTTTTATCTGGATGATGTATAATCGCTTTTTTACGATATGCTTTTTTAATTTCAATTTGTGTTGCTCAAGAGGTTAAGAGATAAATCAAGTTTCTTGTATTGTTGAATAGTTATTTAGTTTTTTTTTTTTTTTTTTTTTTATTAAGAAAAAAGAGATTAGTGATAATGGTTGTAGATACAACTTATTATGATGTATTAGGTATATCATCAAATATCAATATTAAATATATTATATATATATATATTATTATTATATATTATATATTATATATATTTTATTATATATTTTAATGCTCTCGTTCATATTCACAATTTAAACCTTCTTCCAAACCACTTGGTACTTTAGAACACGACCATTTTTTCTTCCTAACTAATTTCATGTTCATCAAGTTGAACTCGAAGTTGATGTTCTAGTTTAAAGGTTTGATCTTCTTAGCTTTTGAGATTTGGCAGCTTCTTTTCCTTCATTGATATCTTCTGCAACTAATTGATCGGCTTTGACTCTTTTAGGGATATAGTCCAATATATTTTCCAATGTGGAATCATCTATTTTTGAAATTGGGATACGGACCATACCATTTTCATCAGCAATTATTAAATCACCTGGATCTATTGTTTCTAAAGTTGTTTTATTTGGATAACTATTTAAAACAATTTCTAATTGAACGTTAATACCAATTAATTTTAATACTGGTTTTGGAGCAGTTGTTCCTAAACCATAACTCATTACTGGGTATTGTAAATTATTATGTTCTTGAATATCTCTAATTCTTCCAAATATAATTGAACCATTACAATTTTGAAATTTTGCTCTTGTTGACATTAATCCACCATACATTGCATTATTAATACGAGTATATGGCAGATAAGGTAATTGTAAAATCTGAGTAGTTGCAATTATTAATACTGAATTTAAAGGAATTGAATCTATATAACTTTTAGATATAGCAGGTCTTGGATCATCTAATGGTGCATATAATACCGTATAAGCTTCACCAACAATTGGTAATTCAAAATTCGATTGAACTTGTAAATTGGGGAAAAATCCACCATTTGGAAAACCATGTTTAACTAAAGAATCTGAAATATCACATGGTGAAAATTTTTTTAAAAAATTTGTAACTCTAATTGCTTTATCTTTATTCATCTTTTACAATAAACTCAATAAACGAAAAAAAAAATTAATAATAAGAAACAAATTTTTATTTAATTATTTAATTTATCGGTCAGTTGGATTAACTGAATTAAAAAAGTAAAAAAAGTTTCAAATTAAAATTGTATTAGTCTGAATTTAATGTTTTTATGAGATGCACTGTTACTTATACAATCTGTACTCCATATTGATCTTCTGCTGTCCTTCTGCATCTGTGTCATGTGTCATGTGTTATGTGTTGCACCGTGTTTTTAAAGACAAATGTCACTTCTCATGTTTTGTTGGACATGTCACTTTTTTCTTTGCCCTTTTTTCTGTCACTTTTTTCTGTCACTTTTTTTTTGTCACTTTTTTTTGTCACTTTTTTTTTGTCACTTCTCATGTCACTTTTGTTTTGTGCCCTTTTATGTGTCGTTAATTTTTTTTTTTCTGTCACTCTTGTGACAGAAATTTTTTCAGCCACTTTTCCCACAATTTATCCTTTTTATTCATATGTCCCCACTGATGTCAATTATCTTACTGGCTTAAATTAATTGCGGCTTGCTGTACCCGATCGAGGTTATTAATATTTCCCAAAAAGGGAAATAGTCTATAATTTGCTTACGATTACAAGAGGTGCTTGGGGGGTAGAGGGGGTGAGATAGAACAAAGAAAAAAGCACTTTCTTTCTTTTACTTAAAGAAGACCCGTATTAACCGGTTATCTTTCCTTTCCTTCTTTACTGTCCGATTTTGTTTTATTGTTTTTGTTTTTGTTTATTTTTTTTTTATTTTTTTATCTTTGCCAAATCCGAAAATGAAGGGGATCGAGGCAGGTCAGTTCCAGGCCGTTTCGTTTCAAGTCGTAAGAGTATAACTTAACTTATCTTGTGTGTTGTTGATTCTTTTTCTATTTTTCTTTTCTTTGGTAAACTAATTTTAAAAGGGTTCTTGTTAAAATTGTTATTATTATTTATCATAATCATCATCATCATCATCATCATCATAATCATTATTTCTTCTTCCTTTTTTTTTCTTTTTCTTTTTTAGTTTATAGATTTCAAACTAAAAAAAAATAAAATAAAAAAAAATTATATTTTTCATTTTGTTTGTTTCTTTCTTTGTCTCTTTGCATTAATTTTTTATTTTATTTCATTTTATTTTATGGCTTTTGGGGTTTAATTATTGGGTTTGTTGGGTTGTATTTTATTTTTTTTTTTAAAACTATTGCTATTAAATTTATTATTTTGATAATTTTTTTCAAATCATTAAAGCTTTAAGTAAAAGAATGGAGTGTGTGACAAGTTCAAATTCATCAACTATTGTAAATAGGGGAAATTCATATCTTCCTCCTTATAGATCATTATTAACACCTAATGTTAAATATGATTATCAATTACACAAGAAAATCCAATTGACAGATGAGGAGTTACAAAGTAAGATCAAATCAAATCGACAAAAACATTCGAATAATAATAGTAGTCATAATAATAATAATAATAATAATAATGGTAATGGTAATACAACTACAAAGAATCATCATTTGAAAATGAAATATAAATCATTAATCACTGATACAAAGAAAAAATTAAAATTTAATGGGGATTTATTTTCATTAAATTCAACAACTAGAACTTCAACAAGAACTTCAACAGGTCCTTCTTCAATTTTTAATCATCGGTTGAATTCAATTAAAAGTAATACACCAAAAGCTACTTTCCAATCTTTACCAAATGAAGTATTATCATTAGTATTTTGGCAATTATTAGGAGATCAAAAAATTTTAGTTAATTGCTTATATGTTTGTAAAAAATTTTCTAAATTGGTAAAACCTGTTTTATATTATAATCCTTATTTAACTACAACATATAGAGTTGGTCAATTTGTTACAACTTTACAAAATAATCAAACTTTAGGTAAACATGTGAAAATTTTAAATTTAAGCTTATTAGTTCCTGGTATTGAAGATGATCATGAAGAAATTGATATTTTCCAATTGATTTATAATCATGGTTTAGAAACTTTAGATGATGATTTCTTGGATTCAAATAATAGAAATATGGATATCTTGGAAACTCCTGCACGTGCAAGTTGGAGAGATTGGAAATATAGGGATAATACCTTATATAGTAGAAGACCTTCAGCAAGGCCTCCATTAACTTTACAATTAACAAATTCAACATTGGTTTCAAATGGTAGTAATTGTAATAGCAGTATCAATAGTAATAATTATCTTAATGCAGGTACAAAATCAAAATATTATAATAGATCAAGAACAAATTCTGATGCAACTCTTGTTAGACAAAGTGGTGAATTTTATGAAATGTATCGAAGCTTTAGTTCTTTATTATCCCTGAATAAACAAGAAAAAAATGGGAAAAATTTAAGAAAAGGTGTTAAAAGATTTTTATCTAAAAATAAAGATAGAATTCAAAATCTTGTTCAAAAAGATGGTTTTGCAATTAAGGAAGAAGATGATACTAAAATTCAAAATACTAGTAGTAGTGGTAGTAGTAGTAACAATAACAATAATAATGGTAATGGTAATGATACTTGTGATTCAGGTGAAAGTTCTAAGGTTTCTAAAAATGGAGTAACATTTAAAATTCAAAGAAGACCTTTTTATCAACCATTTACCATTGATCATCCTTTACAAAATAGATTTTTAAGAAAATATAGTTTTATTAAAGATTTACCAATTGGTTATATTATTCATATGTTAAGGATTTGTGATTCAATTGTGGAATTAAATTTGGATAATTTATCCTTATCAACTGATTATCAAATTTTAGCAAATAATGATACCACTAGAGAAAGAGAAAGAAATGTTTTAAGCAATAATAATAGTATGTTATCATTTGATAGTTATCCTGGATATAATATTCAAAGTTTAATTCCTGATACCACTGGAATTACTAGTTTTATTAATACTAAAGAAGAAGATGATAAATTTGCTCCTCATTATAAAACACCAAATTTAAAAGCATGTTCTAAAATAGATTTAGAAACAAGTCCAATTTTTTTAAGCGATGTTGGTATTTCTAGTATTCATGATAAGAAAAAATATTTTCAATTTGAAAAAATTAATTGTGATGATTTAGTTTCATTAATTTCAAATTTAAAAGGTTTACGTAAATTATCAACTCAAAATTGTTTCTGGTTAAACAAAAATTTGATTTTAAAATTTATTAAGCTGCAAAAAGAAAATAGGAAAATGAAAATTGATTTCAAAAATGCAGGCATGAATAAAAATTCTTTATGGAGTATTGAAGGTGAATTAGGAGATGTTATTGAATCGTTTAAAAAGGAAAAAAGAAGTTTAAGAAATTGGGAAAGAATGTATGTCATGATTAACAGAATTGGAGAAGACTACTAAAAGAAAAAAATTAAGAAAAGTTAATTTTTTTTTCTTACCTATACGAATCCCATAACCCTCTGTGATTTGTCGTTTTTTATTTTATTTTATTTTCTTTTCTTTTCAATCATTATATATAGAAGTAATATAGCTATTTTTTCAATAGTTAACGAAAGTACTTTTTATGCAATATTATGCATTATAATAGTACCAACATGAAACTCTAACTCTTTCGTCCATGAAATATCAATTATCCCAAAGAGGAAACTTTTTTTTTTATTTTGAACTTGAATTTGATTTATCTATTTTAAATACTTTTCTTGTTTACCCGCTAAGTATAGAAAACCAAAATGACAGACTTAAAAGTACTTAAAAGTAGACACGTCACATGATCTGCTCTGCCACCGTGTCAATTTTGAAGAAAACTAAGAAAAACACCCGTAAAAATTAAAAAAAAATAAAATGACAGATTGGTCATACTTATTGACACGCTTTTTGTTGGCAGATTTTTTTTTTTTTTTTTTTTTTTTTTTTTTTT
>KV454016.1:52451-164095 GCA_001661245.1 Pachysolen tannophilus NRRL Y-2460
TTTTTTTTTTTTTTTTTTTTTTTTTTTTTTTTCAAATTTTTTTTTTTTGGCGTTGAAAAATTTTTCCAATTTTGGTAGAGAAATAAAGAGAGAGAAAAGTTGTTGTATAATAATTGTATGAAAGATTGATAAATTTAATTAAAAATAATTTAATTTTAATATTATTGACGAGTTAAATAGGATAAGGATAAGGATATGTCTAGGGATATTGAGCTGCAACAGCAATTTGAGGATGATTCATTTGATGATGATGAATTGGTTGTGATTAATGATGAATTAACAAATGGGAATGTTTCTTCTGGAAATTCACTGTCAAATTCTTCCAAAATTCCAGATGTTATTGTTAAATTTATTAATTTATGGCATAAAGCATTTTTAACAAATAATTCATATTTATTATATGGTTGTTATTCTAATAATTTGAATAAAGTTTTTGATAAATTTTATAAAAATACTTCTTATCCATCACCAATTGAAATTGCACCAATTGTTAATAATGATCAAATTTTCATTATTTTATATTCAGAATGTTATTATAGACATATTTATGCAAAATTAAGTCCAAGTCTTGAAGTTAGAACTTCATCTTTTAATAATTATTGTAATTTATTTAATTTGATTTTAAATAATCCAAGTGGACCTGTTTCTTTTGAATTACCAAATAAATGGCTTTGGGATATTGTTGATGAATTTATTTATCAATTTAATCAATTTCAAGTTTATAAATCAAAATTATTAAATAAATCAAATCATTCACAAGATGAAATTTTAGAATTGGAATATTTACAAGATAATCAAGAAGTATGGTCAACTTATTCTGTTTTAAATGCTTTATATTCATTAGTTGGTAGATCAAATATGGTTGATCAATTAAAATTAATGAGATTAGGTAAAAATATTTCAAAAGAAATAAGTGGAGAATATGGTTCTTTACCTTTATATAAAAATTTAGGTTATTTTTCAATTATTGGATTATTAAGAATTCATACAATTTTAGGTGATTATACTTTAGCTTTAAAAACAATTGAACATATTGAATTAAATAAAAAAGCATTTTTCACAAAAATTCCAGGTTGCCATTTTACAACTTATTATTATGTTGGTTTTTGCTTTATGATGATGAATAGATATCAAGATGCAATTAAATCTTTTCAACATATTTTATTATACATTTCTAGAACTAAAAATTTATATAATAAAATGGGTAATAGTTATGATATAATTACTAAAAAATCAGAGCAAATGTTTGCATTATTAACTATATGTATTTCATTATGTCCAACAAGGTTAGATGATATTTTACATCAACAATTAAAAGAAAAATTTGGTGATCAATTACAAAAAATTACAAGACCAGAAAATAAAGATTTAATATTAGATACTTTTGAAGAATTATTTAAATTTGGTGCTCCAAGATTTATTGATTCAAATATTTCTTTAACTAATAAATTTGATCATTCAATATCAAATAATCTGAATTTTGATCCATTATTAAAACATTGGAAAATTTTTAAATTATCAATATTGAAAAATTTAAATACTCCAAATTTAAAATTTTATTTGAATTTATATTCATCATTAGAATTAACAAAATTACTAAAACTTATGGATTTAAGAAGTGAACAAGAATTAAATGAACTCTTGTTATCTTTTAAATTGAATAATAGACAGTTGAAATTACAATCTCTGCAAAATTATGAACAAAAATCCCAACAACTGGATCAACAACAACTGCAAGATTCTTCTTCTTCAAATCTTTCCCATGAGGACGAATATACAGCTTCATTACTCAATGGTACTTTTAAAACTATCTACGATATAGATATTAAGGTCGATGGTGATCACGTAAATGTCTTGAATTTTAAAAGTTCAAGAAAATATGGTGATTGGTTTATCAGAAATCTGTACAAAAATTATGGAGTCATTGATTACATTAATAACCTAGATAGTACTAAAACTGAAAAATAAAAAAACCCACACCCACACCTACACACATACACACTAGTTAGTCATTAATTCAATCTAATGATATATATATATATCCTCAATCTTTTGTTTTATTCTTCATTTACTTTTGAATTTGTAGTAAAAATCGAAAAATATAAAAATCTCATCTCAATTATTATGCAATTCTCTTTTAACTTGAAAAATTTATTTTTCAAAAAGTGAAAAATTTTTTTTTTAATTTTTTTTTTTTTTTTTTTTTTATGAAATTTTATAGAAAAGAACAAGATTGGGTTTTAAACAAAGGTTTATTTGAAATAATTGTATTGATTGTTGATTAAGTGATTGAGTGATTTCATCTGTGTAAGGTTATTGTTGTTATAAGTTGAGGATATGTCATCTTCAAAGACGAAATCGTATTTATCGAACGAATATATATCGGATTCGGAATCATCTGGTGATGAAGTTGAACAAGAATTTCAACCTCCAAAGAATTTTGAAGAGTTGACATCGAAACAAACATCTAAGGTTGATTTTAAAAATAAAGAAGTTTGGTTATTCAAATTGCCAAAAGGTTTGAATTTGAAAGGGTTATCTGGGATACCTATATCGTTTGATTTTAATTCATCAACAGTTTTCACAACACCCAATGATAATAAGCAATATAGTTTACAAGAAGATATATCTCAAGAAGATTTAACTTCTAAATCGAAAAATTCCAAGTATACAATTCTTTCTTCATCTAAGAAAGAACCAGCTTTTAAAGTATTGAAAAATAAACCAATAAATAGATTTTATACTATATCTGAAAAAGTTTCAATTCCTGATATAAATTTTGAAAAAGCAAGAATTCAAAGGAAAAATGTGATAAAAGAAGAAAATTTAAGAATGAGACATTTCCCAACAGGTTACAGTGCTAAAGATTTTAAAGAAGCTCAAATCTTGGGAAAAGAATCTAGTGAAGAACCTGAAATGGAAATATTTGAAGATGCAAAAGAGGAACAAGATGAAAAAGAGTTTAAGGTACCTAAACAAGAGCAAGTAACAAAAAAATCTAAAAAGGAGAAAAAAGATAAAAAGGATAAGAAATCCAAGAAACATTCATCAAAATAATGTGATGGAATTGCATTATATACTACATAAAACAAAGATTATATAATTAATATTTAGTATTTTTTTTTTTTTTTTTTTTATTGGTTTGGGTTTGGGTTTCATCTTTTGACTTTGACTTTTGCCTATAATTCTTCGAGATCCAGTTCGAATTTCTGCTGTTTCAATATAGCTTGCTTTGTATCTTCATCCACAATGTCATTGAATAATTCTAATGGAACATCCTTCAAACCTGTATTTAAACCACCTAAATTTCCTTTCAAACGTGTTTCAAAAATTAATTTTTTTGTAGTTTTATCATCTAATTTTTTAAAACTAGAATGACTTGGTTGTGTTAATTGAGGCACCATTTTTATTGAAGTGTAAGAATCTCTTATTGGTTTTCTTGTACTAATACCTAAATCAGCATTATAATTTAAAACTGCTAATGCAGATTCATAAATCCAATTTTCTTTATATTTTGATTTTCTTAATTCAATATTTGGTGGTTGATGATGAAGTACAACTTTATTTAAAGAAGGTTCTTGATATCCATAAGGTAAAGGTGGCTCTGATAATTGACCATATCTTTCATCAGTTTCTGGAACAGTTTTATAATCATCAATTCCAACTCTACCATTTTCAACTATATCACAACCAAATTCTCTAAAACAAGAACGAGCAGTTACTAATCCAATAACTCTTGCCTTATAAGACAATGGCATCAAATTTCTATCCACCAAGTCTGTCTTTTGTCTATCACTAATGATATATTTATAGAGAAATTTATGTTTTTGGAAAAATAAATAAGAATCTCTAAATCCCATCATTCTTGCCACTTCTGTAGAGAGCATATATAATGTATCACCACGATCTTTAACGGTAAAATTTTTAATTCTATACCTTCTTCCACCTTTTAAATGACCATTTGGTTCAACTTTTTTTTCTCCATTTTCATCAACTGGTAAAACAACCTCATCATTTTTAACTTCCAATTTTTTACCATTTTCATCAACCAATTCAGGTGGTGGTTTCCTACCACGTAGCCATGTAGCAGTTCCAGGACGAGGCCCTGGTTTATGTCTCTTTCTATTATTAGACAGTTTACGCAGAGGTTTCAGTTCTTTACCGTCATCTCCTTCACCATGTTCTTTTGAATCTTCATCGTCGTGATCTTCATCTTCCTCTTCTGGGTCTCCGTCTCCATCTCCATCTTCTGGATCTTCTTCTGGATCGTCTTCTTCCGGATCTTCTTCTTCTGGATCTTCTTCTTCTCCATCCACATCGCTCTGCTCGACTTCATCATGATCCATCTCTTCCTCATCACCATCTTCCTCTTCATCCTCATCCAACAGACTAGCTTTTCTTTTCAACTTCTCCCTCGATAACGACTGTTTCCTCTTACTAGCAGAAGCTCTACTCAGCCGCCTCAAGTGTGGAAGCTCTTCCTCTTCTTCTTCTACTTCTTCTTCTAAATCATCATCTCCATTATCTTTCTCTTCCACTCCATCATCATTATGAATTGGTTCATCTTCCTTATACTCATCATCACCATCTTCTTCTTCCTCATCCTCTCCATTCTTCCTATTCCTATTTCCACTCACTCTCTGAATTCTTGAATTTGACCTTGCTGTTCAAATAAATTCAAATTAAAGAAAAAAAATTTTTTTTTTCATAGTTAGTCAATGTTAATGTTTATTATTATTCTCTAAATCCATCATTAAAATTAACAAATACATACTCGGTCTTCTTGGACTTTTTTGTACATCCTGTGATGCCTGTCTACGAGTCCTACCAAACGGCATACTCTCACTTCCAAACTCGATAAATTGCCTCCGCAATAATATTAATTATCTTTTCTACCGTATTAATATTTATTATTACTATAAAATTAAAAACACCAAAAAAAGAGACAAACAAAAATTTAATATGAAAAAAAAAAATTATCAATTTAAAACTAATTGATTTTTTGAGCACGACTAGTATTTTTCTACTATAATTTCCAACCGACGACGACAAGAGGAGCAATGTGATTAGTTCTGATGGTATTGAGTAGTCAAGTGAGTGGGCAATGCGTAGATTGGGTCTATAGGTAGCAAGTTATCAAATCCCATGAGTGAGAGGCCAGCTAGACCGAAATAAGTGTGGAAGACATCTACTTCATTTCCTTCTCTATCAGCTATACCTCCATTTATAGTATCTTGAGCTTTATAAATGAAATTTTTCAATTTTTCGAAATCAATGAGTTGTGCTTCATTTAAGATTGATAATGAGCTTAGTACCCACCAGCTATAACATACGTCAGGTAATTTTTCTGGTCTACCATTTAAACCTCCGTTAGTAACTTGTCTTTCAGAAAGCCATTGTACTAATGTTGGTTTATCTATAATATCCAATCGATTACAAATGGCTAATGTAGCAACACAGACGAATATCATTGCTGCGTGGCTTTCGCCACCTGGACAATTCCCAAACCCACCATCAAAGTTTTGACATTTTGAAATAAATTCAACAGCTTTATCAATAACTTTAATAGATAATTTATCTAATAATTTTAAACAATTTATTGCCGTGTAAACAAACCTTGTATCAACTTCACCAAACCTATCTCCATGGAAACTTCCATCAGGAAGTTGTAAACTAGTAATAAAATTAACAGTCTTGTTAATTTCATCTGTTGTTAAAAGATCTAAAGAATTTAAAATTTTTAATATTTGAATTGCACTTAACGTAGAATGTAAATGTGCATCATGTCTTGGGAAAGGTCCAAACCCACCATCATTATGTTTACACTCCATCACAAACCTAATAATACCTTCCTTATCCAATGCATCTGGGGTTTTCAATAATACAACACTCATCAACCCCCAATAAGTACCATTTAATCTTAAATGCTCAGTTAACCAATACTCATACTGGTCTCTCTTATTATCCAACTCAACAACATATCCAACATGTTTCTCTTTTGCCAACTTCAATTCTTCTTCCAGCAGCATCTTTACCAACAACAAAAAGAAAGAAGAAAAAAAAAATCAATTCACATTAATATTAAATCATTCAATCATTCGTATATAAATCAATAAATGAATGAATGAATGAATTATTACTGACTTACATAATAAAATTGTTACTGACTACTAAAACAGCTTTTTTTTCCTCCGTGGCGGAAAAGTTTTTACCAAATTCTTCTCCGGTACTTCTCCGCTAAGGTGAAACAATTTTTTTCTTCCTTTTCCGGAGAAAAAAATTGAATAAAATCTTCTCCCCTTTTTCTCCGTAACGGAGAAGCAATTTTCCTCCGTTTGGTTTCCGAGTTTATCTATCATATTTCTTACAACAACAAAATTATATACATTTATAAAGTAGATCTTATATGTTTCATTTTAAAAAATTGATATGTTTGATTAAAATTATTGTCAAAACTTCTATGAGAGGAATCTATTTGGAAGTGAGGAGACTTGATTATAACTAGGGTTGGTTAAAAAAAATTTTTTTTTCCTGGGAGAGAGTGAAAAGAAATCAAGGAACAAGAAAAAGAAAAAAAAAAATAAAAAAAAATCATGATAAATCATTATCAGATATTGGGTGTTTCATCTAATTCTTCAGATTTGGAGATTAAGAAAAGTTATAGGAAATTGGCTTTGAAATATCATCCAGATAAGAATCGTGAGCCAGGGGCAGAGGATAAATTTAAAGAAATTTCCAAAAGTTATGATATCTTGAGTAATCCTTTGGAGAAACTGAAGTATGATAAGGAATTCAAAGTAATGAATCGTGGAAGTAGTGGCGGCAGTAATAATAATAATAATGTCAATGTGAAAGTTAATGTCAATGTCAATAAAAGTCGTACCGGTGCTTCTACTACGTTTTCCTCTACTTTTGCTTCCAATTATTCCTCTGCTCGTGATTCTCCCAATACTTCACCTCGAGATTTTGGTGGTACTTCTTCTCATCGTTCAACATATACTTCTACTGGTGTTTTCACTGATTCTTCTACTCCTATTTATCATAGGAGAACCGATTTTAATCCTAAAAGAAATAATCACTCTTCAAAAGAGTCTGGCTCAGACAAGAATGAGTCAACTGAAAATTTTTTTGAGTCTACAGGTTCAGATTATTTTGATACATTACGTCTGTTTGAAAATCAAAAGATGAAAAATTTCATGTCATACCCTTTCAGAAGTCATTATACAAATTATAATAATCATCCTGGTTTAAATTCTGAAAATAAATACCATTACTCAAAGTATACGGAAAATACCTATTATCCTAATGTTTTTAAGAAAAATACAGATAAATATCAAAAATCAAAAGAAAGTCCAATTGAAAAAGAAGCTCGTAGAAGAGAAGAAATTTTAAGAAAATTTAAAAACAGGAAATCAGGTGTATATACTTTTGATGTTCATGATTCAGATGAAGCAAATCGAGAATTTTGTGAGGATTCATCATCGGAAAAATATAATGATTTTCAAGGTAAAGGTAAACTGGAAGATCCAATCGTTTTAGATGACGATGATGAAACTTCAAAAAATGAAGAGGATTTTTTTAAAAATGAAAATAAAAATAAAAATACTCGCAAAAAAAAAATACCGATAATATTATTTTAGATGAAGATCTTTGTTGTGGTCCTGAAATTAATTTTGATACAACAAATAGTTCATCTAAAGGAAAAACAAATGATTTTTCGAAAGTAGATTCAAACAATGGAAAACACCAAACAAAGGATAATGAATTTAACCCATCCACTAATAATCCCGAAACCCCTTTAGGAAATGAATCTATACGACATCCTCATTTGAACCCAGAAACATCTTCACCATCAGCCAAATTGCTTGAGAAACTTAACGAACAAATGTTTAAAAATGCACGAACATCTTCCAATAACAATTCAAGACTGAGAAATGGATTCAAAAATCTTTCAAAATCTCCACATGATAGAACTACTAATTATATAAAGAATAAGAAATTCAATTCTAACAATGGCGAATTGAAAAGCAAAAGTGGGAGACCTTTTAGAACTGAAGCAGAAGATTCTCAAACTGTTTCTTCTGAAAATGATGATGACATTGAAGTTCTCAGTAGCAATAATGCTAAAGAAAAGCCAAAAAAAACTGATAACGATGAGTCAACCAATGATTATCCAGATAAGAAAAAGCCATGTACTAAATCAAAACCATATGATTCATTTTTCCAAAATAAACTGAGTGCTGAACTGACACCTTCATTAAAAGATTTTGAAAATGTGTCTCCATTTAGGCAAACTTTTGGAAACTTTAATTTGTCTAGTCTATTCAGTGGTTTATTTCCTGAAAGTAGTAATACAAACCAACAAGGTCAACAGCAGAAAGAGCAACAGCAGAAAGAGCAGCAAGAACAGCAAAAAAAGACTGGATCTTATTCATTCAAGTACTTTTCAAATGCAAACCCTGCTTCATCTCAGAAAACACCTGGATTAACTGAAAATGCCAAATTACCTCATCAACCAGTTAATTCTATTCCATCAAATCAACAACGAAATAATACAATCAATTACGATTTCAGCAAGGAACCGCCATTTAAATTAACTAAAGATTTTTTAAGTCCCGATACTTCGGCTATTACTTTAACTCTGCCTGTTCCTCCTGAGATACCTCAAATACGTCAAGGTATGTTGTATGAACATGAATTCAGGAAATATTGTGAAGATTTTAGGAAATACGAAAAAGAATTCATCATCTATGACAGTAAAATAACAAAGTACCATATGGTAAGAGCAGATGCAACTTTTAAACATTTGGATTCTTTATTTGGGCTTGATCCACAAGAAGCAAGAAGTTTAGGTTTAACAATTCCTTTAGAGAAATTAACAGATTTACAAAATGTTGAATTATATATCCAGCTGCTTAAAGATGATTCGGATATAAAATTAAAATGGAAAACTGATGTTGAGCATCATGTATTAGTCGTTAAACAATTTTACGAAATATATCTCGAATTCTATAGTGGACATTCACGTTTAATGTAATTACATTTCGGAATGGGTTTTTTTTTTTTTNTTTTTTTATTTTTTCTTTCCTTTCATGACAAAAGTATTTATTTTATTTATACCTGATGATAATTTTTAATAATTGTGATTATAGATATGAAATTATTACGTTTATGAACACCTAATAATAATTCTTTTAAAAACAGGAAATTAAACAATTAATAATTAAACTAAATATAACAAAACTATTTAAAAATTAAAACAACAATAGTAATATAAAAAAAAAAAAAAAAAAAAAAATAGTACAAAGAATAATAACTAAAACAACTTTAATCTAATTCTTCAGTAAATTGTTTACTTAATAAGAAAGCAGCATATTCACTTAATTGGAATTCTTTATTTGAATTATCAAAATCGAACCTTTGTTCTTTTAAAGATTGTTTTGATTTTCCTCCATATTCTTTTGGAATTTGATCACCTAAATATTTAGCTACATCAGTTCCATTTCCCAAGACTTTGAATTTTTTTCTTGTTTCTTCACTTACAAATCTTGAAACAAATAAATAAACCCAAGACAAAATTGTTGGAATATTAACGAAAAATTTTTCACTTAAAAGTTCTGGATAATAATCTTGGAAAATTGTAATTGTTGCTTTAGAACCATTTTTAACATCAGGATCCATTTTTAAAAATGAAAGTTTTTTATAATCATGTAATTGAACCATACTAGAATTATCAGGATCTTTAAAATTTAAAATTTGAATTGATTTTTCCATTATACCTATTCTCCATCTAAGAAATTTATCCAAATCTCCAAAAATATCTTTAGGATTAGTAACATTTCCATAAACATTAAAAGTAACAACTTTTTCATTACTTGAATTTTTTTCATACCAAGTTATATAACTAATAATATCAAATTTTTCATCATGATCTTCGGAAAACCCAGCACTCAATGGATTAAATTCTTTCCTCCATTTTAAAGTCTTCGAAAGCTGAGTCTTTGCCAATTCCAAATCAAACTTATTAGCTCTTAAAAATTTAATAACAAGTGTCTTAGTAACTTCTTCATCATAAAAATCACCTTTTGGGTCAAGTTGATAACCATATAATTCATCATATTTCGCCTCTTCAACAAGCTCAGGTAATTTCTCAATAAGACCATCAACCTGCAATTGCTCCTCTTTCGTAATCAAAGACATCTCTTCAATCTCTATCTTTATATATATTACCTCTAAATATTCTAAATAATCAATTAAAAAAAAGGAAAAGAAAAGAAAAGAAAAGAAAGAACAAATCTATTGAACACTATTTACGTTTTATCGTTTACGTTTTTTTTATCTTTTCCATCAAAAATTTAATATGAAAAAAAAACAGTAACAAAAACTTGTTTTCTTCTCGCACGACCAGTTTTTTCAATCAGTTTTCAACTTTCCAGTTGTCTTGAAACCGTACCTGATCATCTGTAATGCAAGGAGTAGGTTCAAGGAGCCTCCTATAAGGTATCCTGCTAGGATCAATTGGTCACTGGCGTTGTTTACCAATGTGGTGAATATTCTGGAGAGCGATCCGATGTTATAGTTCAAGACACTGAAACCACTTAATTGACCTGTAGATTTCGATTTATAATTGCTGATAAGTTGAGGGATCTTGCTCAATATTGAAAGTGGGATTGTCAGGGTTAGTAAGTAGCTGAGTAGTTCGTTATTGACAACACCGCTCATTGTTGGTGGGCCAAATAATGTATATAAGATGAGTGCAGTAAAAGAAAATAATAATCCATAATAGTGTTTACCACCTCTTGTAAATGCCAATATCAAAATGATTATGAAAAAATTTTGAATTGAAAGAAATGCTGATTCTCCAAAAGTAGAAAAGGGATTTCCTTTTCTAAAATTATAAGAACATGTAACTAAATAGCTTAAAGTTTCCAAGATATAACTTAATAAAGATAAACCATTAACATTTTTAGTTTTAGATATTTTCAAAATTTGAGGTAATTTCACAATTGAAGATGCAGATATAATAGCCACCCCTAATAATCTCGATATAGCAATCTTAATCAATTCAGGAGATTCATTATCGAAAAAATCTAAATCCATAACTAATTTTTGAAAAGGTAATGGACCAATAATCTCTGAACCTAATCTAACCACATTTGGAGGCAAATGATGAGTATACGGCCTCAAAAATAAAAGCAAAGGCTCTATATTTTGCTGAAAATTCTCCATCTTCCCTTAACGTTTACTTTTTTCTTTTCAAAATCTTTATTATTATTATTATTTATTAATATAATTAGAAAAATAATGCTATATACCTTCTTATAAACCTAGAATTATTGAACACCTCAGCTGAAAAATTATGGGAATATAAATAAATAACAGTAGTGCAAACGGAAATTAGAAAAAACTTGACCTCTTACACCACCAACATCGCATCTTACACCACACACCACACCAGATCCTACACCACATATTACACCAGATCCTACACCAGACCCTGCACCAAGTCCTACACCAGACCCTGCACTCACCATTATTTATGAAAAGTTATTCATTCATCTTGTTCTTCCTTTTCTGGGTATGAGACCTTCAGGTCTATTTCTTCTTCTTCTTCCAAATATTTCTTCTCTTCTTCATCTTGATTCGAGTCTTTCCGTCCAAATACTTTAAACCTCAAAAGCCATATTCCTTGACTACAGAATATCCCTAGTTCCATACATAATACAAGTGCATACAAGACAACACTCATAATATTTAACGATCCATTTTCAACACAAACAGATGCTAGACTGAATATTGCACCCATTGAATCAATAGCCAAGAAAATGAAATTAATCCCTATCACTCTTCCTTGTCTTTTAGCAAGTTCAAAATATGGAGGAATTAAACCTAATGCCAATAGTACCGATGCAATAATACCAAATACTAAAGTTGGCCAAGTAACACCTTTATCAACGTATAATTCTTTCAAAGGTATAATGAAACCAATTTCTAAACCTAGTGCCACAGCAATTACGAAAACTCCAAGAATTATAATTTTTTTACGTGGCATTGATGTGGGAGGATAATATAAAGATTGAATCCAAGTTATATAACAGAAAACTGTGAATAACTGAGGTTGAACTTGAAGGGCAATCTCTGCATTTATTGAACAAAGATAAATTGAAAATGGAACACCCGATATAGCCCATAAAAATAACATTATAGGAGGTAATCCTTCACAGTTCTTCCTTCTATAATTATATATAATTTGTGGTATTAATTGAATGCACCATAATATAGTACCAATCGTACCTAGCACTGTCAGTGCAACAGAGTTTCCAGATCCCATCTTTTTTTCTTTTTTTTTATTTTAATTACTTTCTTTCACGTTCCAAGACACTAGCCTAGCTAGAATATATTTCTACGTTTACTTGAAGATATTTAAGCTCATTTATATACACTTCACAAGAAGAATTTTACTAACAACTCAACTGTGAAAAGTTTTTCCCCTTTGAAGCACACACGATGAGCAAGCGTATTCGACCTTCTCGATTAGGCAATTAGAATCGGAGTGTGGAAATTATATAATAATACCAATACCAATAATAATAATAATAATAATAATACAATAATACTGTTAATATGAAAACCGTATGTTTTTATTATTAATAATCAAAGTTATAGGGATGAATATATAAATTTCCTAGTCCTAAATTTCAGAAACTCCACAAATTTCTCCTAAAAAAAAAAAAGAATGTCCATAAAAACTCAACAATTGTAAAAGAAAAAAATCAAATAAATAAAGAAGAAAAAAGAAGTAAAAGAAAAAAAAAGAAATGGAATCTCACCTAGACGGCTGCATATTTGTGCCTATAGTACTATTTGCTCTTATGTGAATAGATTTAATTGGTGAAGTAGGAAGAACAATACTACCTACACTGCTGTTTCCTGAGTTTAAGCTACAAGAGCTTTCTCTTCTACTGGCCATAAATCTGTGTAGCCTTTCTCTTTGTTCTTTTTGCAATTGTAAGCTGCTGATAGAACGTCTTCTTAGATGAGGTGATTGTTCAGATTGTTCATAATCCGGTGTTTTTTTAATTGTATCACTACTTGAAGTCAATATTATTGCCAATATTAATGACAACGTTAATATTCCCAATACAACGTAAAAAGTTACTCTTGGTTCCACATCCACAGTTTTAGAATATAAATAGAGAAAAGATGCTGGCATCACTAAATTGATTAAACTTTTCAAAGTTGTTATTGCACCAAATATGGCACCAGTTTTTTCTGTAGATGAATATTTAATAATTGCAAAATGAATTGTTGGTGATGCTAATGTAGAGAAACAATGTAAAAAACAAGATGAAATAAATACTTTGGATGAACCGGCAAATGTTACTATTAAAGCACCCAATATATCTGTAGTGATGCAAAAAATTATGCAAGTAATATCTGCTTTATCAACTTTTTTTGTTTCAATTTTGAACTTTTTTTTCAATTGATGTAAAAAATATGGAGAAAAAAATAAAAGTACAATTACTTTTGCTGCAGCATTTAATGTCATATAATATCCCATCTCAACTGAAGTCCAATCAAATTTAAATGTACCATATAATATGAGAATTTGACCAGCACATACAGTACCACTTGTTAAACAAGTATCAATTAATAATAATAATATTACAGATATTCTTGGTTTATAACTTTTTGAACCATCTTGTTGAGTAATTGGAAGCCAAATATTTTTCAATGAAGTGAAAATATTAATTTCTGTTATAAATTTATCATAATAATAACGTCTTTTTTTTTGAAATCTTTCTCTTCTATCTTCATCAACAGCCATTGAATTTCTTCTTGATTTCAGTCTAGCATTTGTTGATCTTGATTCTGGTAAAACGAAAAAAATGAAAAGAACATATGCAAATGTCATACAAACATCAATATAGATAACAAAAATGTTTGATTTTGTAAATTTAACTAATAAAGAACCTAATATCGGTCCAATTGCCATTGCCATAAACATATTAGCAATTACAATACCCATAGAATATATCCTCATATGATCTTCAACAACATCAGTAATATATGAATTACACATTCCAAAAAAAACTGCACCTCCACCTCCAATACTATCTATTAAACTTGCTAATATAATCAACCAAGGATGAAATCGATCAACTGAAGGTGAAATTAAAGATGAAACTGCTAATTTGGATAAAAATGTTAAAAAAGCACCATATAAGATGATTATTTTCCTTCCATAAATATCACTACTTTCACAAATTTTCCCACTAAGAAGAATTGCAACTAATGCTCCACTAATGTTTATCAGACCTTGTAATTGAGAAAGTTCAACTTGAACTTGTGATTTATTACATCTACGAATATCAATTTCCATAAATGTTTGAGTATCCCCATTATTTTCAAATAAAAGTTTTTTACAAAATAATTGTAATAATAATTCAAGCCTAGCAGACATACTAATACCACTACTAAATGAAGCAAAAAACATAACTGATGCAATCATAAATAATGAAGGTCTTCTATACCATTTTAATGTTTTATGACCCAATCTTTCTTGTCTCAACCACCTTGTTTCCTCATCTTCATTTTCATGATCATTATCGGAAATAACAGACTCATAAGCATCAACCATTGCATGTTCTAATATATCTTCAGCAATTGGTTCTTTTCCAACTTGCTTATGTTTTTGTCTATGGCCACTTCTTGGATTAGAACCATTTCCATTTTTTATTTGAGAATTTTGTTCAATTGAAGAATATGTAGTTTCATTGTTCGATGAAACAGAAACTGGTGGTAATAAAGAAGAAGTCTCTGTAACTGAAACTTTCAAATCTTTATCATCTTTAGAAAAAGACATTTTTTTACTTTTTTCTATCTTTTCTTTTTAATTGAATATATAAGGTAATGAAAGGTTTAAAAGACCCAACTTAAAACGTAAATTTAAAATCACCTTCTTCTCAAAACCTATAATTCAAAAAAGATAAAATATAGGTCCATGAATATGAAATTCTGGAATCACTTCTTCTTATCTAAAACATTGAAATCTTCTTATCTTCACTAACTAACTTATAAATCATTAAATACATAACAAGAATATTAACTCCCTTTTATTCTAAAAAAAAAAAAAAAATAAGAAGAAGAGAAAACTAGATTCAAATTTTCAATAAAACTGCTAGCTTCTTCCTATCACTAAATAATTATAAATATTTATTAATCTATTTATTAAGAAGCTAATGCTTGTTTGCTTCTTAAAACTATTTCTGCAGACGGAAAATAGTGTGGAAAATAGCCTACATACATAGCCGGAAATTAGTCCTAATCGGGGGAAGATATTTCTTAGACAATGTATTATTGTTAATTGTTTTTTTAAAAAAAAATTGTGGATCTGTTTTGAAATAACAAGAACAACTATTGATTAATTCTGTAAATAAGGAAATAAGGAAAGTGGAAAAGTAATAAAATGAAGATCATCAAAAAAAAAAAAAGGAAAAAAAAATAATAAAATAAAAAATAAAGTAAAAAAAAAAGAGGTTTAATTCAATCAAGAAATTAATATTCACCATTTTGTTTCATATTTTCTGCAATTAAATTCAATTCTCTTTCTCTTTCTGCTATTTCTTTTTCCTTTTCATAAATTTCTTTTTTAATTCTTTCTTCAAAAGTTTTCAATCTTTCTTCTTCTAATAATATTTCTCTTTCCTTTTCTGCATAATCATTATTTGAAATACTTGCAAGTGGAGAATCTTTAATACTTGTATTTTCACCTTGTCTAATAACTGGTGTTTCAATTCTAAAATCGTTATTACTCAATGCATTAGTTCTATAATCTTCATATAATATTTCATAAGTTTTTTCTTTTAATTCATTTAAATGAGTAACTAATAAAGTATTTTTTAAAACTGAAAAATCAGAAATTTCATTATTTTCAATATCAACAATACCCCAAGGATATTTTCTAATTCTTGATCTTTTACCTTCTCTATCTTCTATAACTTCATTAGAACCCATAACTGCAAATGGTAATATTTTTTGTAAATGATTATTTAATTCAAAACTTTCTTCATCAATTTCATCTTCATAAGTATATTCATTAAATTTAAAAATTGGTATATTATAAAAATTAATATCTTCCATAATTAATCTTTTATTTAATTTTAATTCATCTAATGTTAAACTATCAGCTTTTGAAATAACAGGAATAATATTAACTAATGATGCCAAATTTTTCATCAATTCAATATCAATTTCTCTTAATCCATGACCTGTAGGAGTAATAAAATATAAACAACAATGAACTCTACCATCTTTAAATCTAGGATTTCTCTTTAATCTACTTTCTTCAATTAATACCTCATCATATTGATGTTTTATATAGTCAACTATTAAATTGAAATTAAATTCATTTTCAATAGAATCTCCAAAACCAGGAGTATCAATAAAATTTATAGCAATTCTAATACCTTCATTATCTTCTAATTCAACACTTGATTTTCTTAATACTAAATCCCTCTTAGGATAATCAGAATCATCAGGTAAAGGAATCGATGAAGAAGCTTCCACTATTTGTTGATCACAAAATGAATTAATAAATGTAGATCTTCCACAACCGCTCTGACCAACAACCATCACAGTATAATTAATACTTTTTTTTAAAGTCTTTCTTTTCCTCAAAGCAGAAGAACTCCCAATTATTTGAACCATTCTCGATTTCCTCAACTATTCAAATATCAAATCAATCAATACAATGGATTAATGAACCCCACTATCACAAAGAAAAGAAAGAAAGAAAAGAAAAAAAAAAAAAATTATTTTGAGATCAACCGCCCAATAATTAAAAGGAACTCTTTTCAACACTTTTTATCACTTAAACGCGTTGTCTTTTGTTGTCTTTTGTTGTCTTTTTCTTTTTTTTTTGTATTTTTATTTTCTTTTAACAAAAAAAATATTTTTCCATTTTCAGAAATTTATTACTTTATTTGGAACCGATTTCTGATTTAGGTAGTTTTACCTACTTTTTACTCCTCTTTTGGTGTTTCTATTACCGCTTTAGGTAAGAGTATACATTAAATATCATAATCATATCAAATTCAAAGGTGAAATTGATGATTAAAAGTTTATAAGTCCATAGAGATAAAAGTTACAAACATGTATATAGTTGCTAATTATTTCGTTTCTTATAAAGAAATAAGAAAAAAAAAAGGGGGCAAAATCTAATCATATAATATATACTAGTTAGTAAAAAAGTTCACTACATTTATTTGAGTATTTAACCAATGCAATAGCAGCTTTCTCATTGATTGAGTCACCAAAATCTATCCCATCTAGCACTCTTATAGCCAATTCATCATTTGTAATTTTTCCAATAACTTCATAGTAGTTATTTGGAGTCTGAAGTTTAGGCACAAGACTACTAGAGATTAATAAATTGATTTGTCCCGAAGAACCATCTGAAGCCTTTGTTAATAACGAAGCACGATCATTCTGAATTGAACCCAATTTCCCAATCACTCTTACCACCTTGCCTTCAAATTGTTTTAATAAAGTGTGATCCACTCTGATATTCGATAATGAAGAATCCATAACCAATAATTAATAACAAAACCGTAAATAAAATTCTAGAAAATCCAACCAACAAAATTTAAAAAGAGAATAAAAACCCAACTCTTTTTTTTAGAACAATCCAATAAAAGAAAAAAGAAAAAAGAAAAAAAGAAAAGAAAATCAGTTGTAATGATCTAATCTTTGTATTAATAGATTAAAGAGAATATCAAAAATAAAAATAAAAATATAAAAAAAAGACGCGCCGCTACTTTAAAAGCAAAAAAAAAAAAAAAAATTAAAAAACTTTTGTCGTGTGTTACAAATACAAATTTACTAATCGGGAAGGTTTTTTAAACTAGTAGTGTTCTGATATTACAAAAATCCAGTTTGGGAAGTCTTAATCTGTTTTCGGTTAAATGAGAGTAATTTAACTTCCGTTTTTGGATTACTACTTTTTTTGGAGCTTTTACTTCCTAATTTGGAAACCCATTTTTTTTTTTCCAAAGGTGAAAAATTTTGACCAAAAGTTAGTCAGTCAATCAGTCAGTTGAATTAGTCAAGATTGATTGATGAGTCGGCAAGGCAAATAAGCAAGTGATTTTCCTGTTTTATTTTTCCTATTCCCTGATATTGTGATTTGTTTATTTTTTTTTTGTGAATATGAGTTTGTTACTTCCGATTAATAGGAAAGTTATCTTAATTGATAATTACGATTCTTTTACTTGGAATTTATATCAATATTTATGTCAAGAAGGTGCTGAAGTTTTAGTATATCGTAATGACAAGATAAGTGTAGAAGAGATTTCCGAATTGAATCCGGATTTGATTGTTATATCACCTGGTCCTGGTCATCCAAGTAAAGATAGTGGTGTATCATGTCAAGTTATTGAAAATTTTAAAGGTAAAATACCAATTTTTGGTATATGTATGGGTGAACAATGTATTTACCTGAGTTTTGGTGGTGATGTTGATTATGCTGGAGAAATTGTACATGGTAAGACCACGGCTATTCATCATGATGGTAAAGGTGTATTTAAAAATGTTCCACAAGGAATAGCTATTACTAGGTATCATTCATTAGCTGGAACAAAAGCTACATTACCTGAAGATTTATTAGTTACTTCAAGAACTGATAATGGAATCATTATGGGTGTGAGACATAAGAAATATACAATTGAAGGTGTACAATTTCATCCAGAATCAATCTTAACCGAACAAGGTCATTTAATGATTAGAAATATGTTAACTATAGAAGGTGGATATTGGAATGAAGAAAATTTAACAAAAATTTTACCACAAAAGAAAGAATCTATATTGGATAAAATTTATAATCAAAGGAAAAAAGATGTTGAATTACAATCCAAGGTCCCTGGTTTTACTTTACAAGATTTACAAACTTATAATGATTTAAATGTTTCTCCTACTTTAATATCATTTTATGATAGATTATATAATACTATTAAAAAGGGGAAATCTGCTATTCTTTCAGAAATTAAAAGAGCTTCTCCTTCAAAAGGTGATATAGATATAAATGCTAACGCTGCAAAACTTGCTTTCACTTATGCTACAAATGAGGTCTCAGCAATAAGCGTATTAACAGAACCAACTTGGTTTAAAGGTTCTTTGGAAGATTTGAAAGCTGCAAGAAAAGTTATCTCAAATTTGACAGATAGACCTGCAATCTTAAGAAAAGAATTCATATTTAGTGAATATCAAATCTTAGAATCAAGAGTAGCAGGTGCAGATACTGTTTTATTAATAGTTAAAATGTTATCTCAAGAATTATTGTTAAAATTATATCAATATTCTAAATCTTTAGGAATGGAACCTTTAGTAGAAGTTAATTCTGCTGATGAATTACAAAGAGCATTAGATATTGGATCTAAAGTAATTGGAGTAAATAATAGGAACTTGCATGATTTTAATGTTGATTTAAAAACAACTTCAAACTTATCTTCACTTATTCCAGAACAAAAAGATGGGAAACCAATAATCTTATGCGCCTTAAGTGGGATTACTAAAGTAGAAGATGTTTCCAATTATAAAAAAGAAGGTATTCAAGGATTTTTAATTGGTGAAGCCTTAATGAGAAAAGGAGACGATGTTGGTCTGTTCATTGAAAAAATAATTAATGCTTAAAGATAAAAAGAAACGAAATTTTTGAAATTTACAACTAATATAAACATTTATATCTAAAACTTTTCTAAATTAAAATAAATATTAATAAATATATATATATATATATATATATATATTTTCTTTTTAACAAAAAAATATCTAATTGTCATCATCATTCCTGAACCTTGGAGGAGCCAATGGAACATATACAGAATTGTATAACTCATCATTTGTAGTAGTCCTAGCAGCCAAATTTCGAGTATCAATAAATTCAGGGCCCAATTCAGAAATCTTTTGTACACCCAATAACCTCATACCTGTTTGTATTTCCGCTCTCAAAATTTGACATAAGCGAGCAACCCCATCTTCGCCGTAAGTTGAGTTAGCATACAAAAATGCTCTACCTAATCCTACACCTTTGGCACCAAGGCAAAGTGCCTTGATAATGTCGGTTCCTCTACGAACACCGCCATCTATATATATTTCGATCTTATCATGTAGACCATGCAGTTTTAAGATTGGCATTGTATCGTGCAATACTTCCAATGGGGATCTAGCAAATTCTAATTGTCTTCCCCCATGATTTGAAATAACTACAGCATCTACACCATGTTTTGCAGCTAAGATAACATCTTCTGGTGTTTGAATACCTTTTATAACTATCGGAATATTCGTTTGTTTTTTGAAATCACCTATATCTTTCCATGTTAAAGAAGTATCAATAAACGAAGTAAGGGCTTTTGCTGCACCTTGAGATCTATCAACTTTCTCCTTTTGTGCTTCCATGATATCAGCATCATCAATATATTTCATTCTCTTATCCTTCTCTCTGTTTCCTAAAACTGGAGCGTCAACGGTAACAAAAATTCCCTTGATATTCTTCAATTTGCATTTCTCTATAAGGTTATAACTAATTGATCTATCAGGATTTACATATAACTGAAACCATTGTACCTGTCCAGGTTCAGCAGCATCAGTAATATCATCAAAAGAATAAGAAGCCAAGGTAGAAAACATTTGAATAACACCTTGACGGCCACAACCTCTAGCAATCCCTTTTTCGCCTTCCTCATGACCTAGTCTAGCAAGAGCAGTGGCTGAACAATAAAATGGAACAGAAGTTTTAGAACCTAACATTGTGGTAGAAGTATCTACTTCAGTAACATCAACTAAAACCCTAGGATTGAAAAAAACACGATGGAAAGCATAATGATTCTCTCTCAATGTGACTTCATCATCTGCTGCACTAGAATAATAGGCCCAGGCGTTTGGCAGTAGCGTTTTTTTAGCAATATATTCAAAATCAGAAACATTAAAAATTTGAGTAATTGGAGGCATATTTTCAACTCTTTGCAATCTTTCGATTTCCTCAGGGGATATTTCTTCTTCATCTTCCATATCCAATTGCCCAATTAAAGGTCCAAGATGTTTATCATGAGGTAAAAATTTATCAATGATATCTGGGGCATGAATTGGTGTAAAAATCTTTGTAGCATCTCTACCTGCATACTTAAGAATAATGGCCTTACCACCTGGGTGAATATTCATAAACTCCGTCAAGTCATAAACATTACCACCAATTACAACCCAAACCCCATCATCAACTGTTGTATGTTTTTTCAATTCTTCAACACTTACACCTTTCGAAACTTCAAATTTTTTACTTGGTTTAACATCGACATCCAACAATATAGGCGATAATGCCTTCACCGAATATATATAACTTAATCCAAAAATTAACCCAATCCCAACAACTGATAATAATCCAATACTCCTGGTATTTCCCACATTGCCTCTATCGCCCTTCAGAAATACCTTATGAGTCGAGAACACTCTTTTTTCATTAAGATCATAAGTTAAGAATATAGTTGATTTGCCGGTATTACAATTTTTGTACCGTCTGAAAAAACTACTTGAAAATCTTATCGACAATCCTGGTTTCATTTCAAAGGAAAAGTAAAAATTTACAACCAACTATTTTTTTCAATTCCTTAAATATCAAGATTAATCTATATATATATATATATATATTTGTGAATGTTACTGCTATACCACTTATTCAGTTCAATATTGCACCTTGCAGTTATGGAAACCTTTTGAAATAAGAAGCACATATCCCACGCTAATAAAAAAAAAAAAAAAAAATAGAAAAAAGTGGCTCGATTGTTATTGAAAGAAGCCATAGAAAACCAGATCTATATATATGACGAAGCAAAATATTCAAACACAAGAGTGTAAATTATTCTTTTCCTATTAGAATGTAGCTTATTCCGATTAATGAAATACCGATAATAACCCATGTTAAGACAAATCTTTGAGTACCACCAAAACCGATAGCACTAGCAAACATTTGGAAACCAATAATAGTTAAAAATCCCGAAGTCAATGACATTAAACAACCAAATATATAATTAGTTGTTTCATCGTTTAAATCTAAGAATTTATCATTACCGAAGATAAGCCATGCAAAAACGGCACCAAATGGCAGTGACATACTACCTAGTAATACTGAAATGGTGATTGCTTTCCATCTTGAATTTAAACCTAAATACATAGGTAAACACATTGTGAAACCTTCAACAAAATTATGTATTGCTAATGATAAAAAAATAGTTAATCCTAATTCAGGATTTGCCTGTGATGTAGAATATGTTATAAAACCTTCTGGGAACTTGTGTAAAGTAACGGCAAGTAAAGTTTGCAAACCTATGGATAACAATCTAGATATTGGTGTTGTTATATGATGATGATGATCAAATTCATGTTCGCGATGAAGATCATCTTCAGTCGGACCTTCCGTATCAAAATTGTTGTTATAATTGTTATTGTTGTGGTTATTGTTATTGTGGGTATTACTATTGTTGTTATTATTGTCAATTTTATGCAAATGGAAATTAGCAGCTGCAAATACGTTTCGATTTAAAGGTTGATTATTACCATTCCCAATGACATTACCATTAGCATTACCATTTTCTTGCAAGATAGGTGAATGAATAATATATTCTGAACTATGATTCAAACCATCTGCAGTTTTTTGTCTCTGTTGTTCAAAATATAACAAATTCTCAGTTGATGGTAACTCACAATAATGAAATGCTCGATCATTACCACCTTCTTGGAAACCAGTTGATCCATAATGATTTCCGGCATCATTATCGGAATTATTGTTATTAATATTATTATCGCTGATAATTTTTTTTTCTTTTGATCACCAGTATCATTATTTTTTTTATAAAAATCATCCCTATTATTATCCAAACTACAATTATTTAGAATAATACAATTTTCAAAACTGTCATAACCATGACAACTACCAACGAGATGATTATCTTTATGAAATACGCTTTGTAATTTTCTTAAAGATAAATCAATCAATGATTCTTTTTGTTTTAATGATTTCTTAGCAATTAAAGGGGTTGAATCATCATCATTATTATTATTAACATTTTCAATACCAGATAATGATGATACATCCTTTTGTGGTTGAGATTTATCACTAATCTGTTCACTCCCACTACAACTATTACTTTCATCAGTATTTGGTTTCCCATAATGAGTTCTTATAATAGTCATATGTTGATGTTGATGCTCATGTGTTGGTTCGTCAGATTCCATATGATTTTCATCCAAATGTGAGTGTGTATGTAATTCAGCATGAGCTTCAACATCATAACTAGTATCATTTGATGATTTATGACTTTCATTATGCCCATGATTGTGATTATGACTATGACCTCCAGGGCCTTCATAAACGCAATGCACTATACTTTCACTAGTAAAGAAATGTATTATCAGATTTAAAAAAGAACAAGTAGCTATTCCTAAAAGGTAAAATCCCAAAAGGTTTAACATTAAAATCTGTTGATCATTATTCATTAAAGATTTCAGTTTCTCAAAATAATTCTGAGCTTCTGGAAGTAACTTAAACATAGAAGTAAACAATAAAGATCCCGCACTGAGTGATAATGAAGCCACCAAAAATAATGTATTATTTGCAATTTTAAAAGGATGTTTTAAATAAAATTTTGGAAAAATTTTAGAATATATCAAATCAATTGTTATTATGAAACATCCAGCTATACACATCATAGCTGAAAGAATGGTTAACACCCATCCTTGGTTCATCGATCCAAATATTAACCACATCAAAGAATTCACCAGTTGGTTTCTTATCCAAGATATTATCCTCTTTAAAAATCAAAAAAATGCAAAATTATAAATTCACCGCAACCACTATAGTTGTTGTATTTAATTGCAATTTTAAATACCTAGCCAGCCAGTCAGCCAGTCAGCCAGTCAGCCCAGTCAAAAAAAAAAAATATAACCCAAATTCACTTTTTTGATATCACAAACACGACAAACAACTCTTCTCTTCTTTTTTTTATTTTTTTCTTTGTTTGTTTGGTTTTCCCCCCAAAACTCAAACAGCTAAATATTGAATGAAATGTTAGTAAAACCCAATTGAAATGTTATTGAATTAATAAAGACATGAAAAAGGTGAAAAAGATCATATAAAGTGCAGTATGGTTCAGCGGTTAGTCTGTATTTTCATGTCAGATATGAATCTTAATCTACTACTGATAAATTCTGGATAAATCTTCATTTAGAATCAGTTGTCCCTATCAAAAAAATCATCATTTTGTATATAAATAAAAAAAATACTTTTATGTGAAAACTTGAACAAAATATCTGGCACAATTAAATCTTTAAACAATCCATCCATTAATAAGAAATTACATACTTTTTCTTCTTCTTCTCTGTCTCTCTCACACACTCTCTCTTCTTTTGAATTATTTTGAAATAATAATGTCTTGTTCTGGTCTCATCACATTGTAATATAAATATAAGAAGAAGTTTTTACAGATTTTTTTTTTGTTTTTTTTGTTTTTTTCTTCGCTATTTTTTTCGCTTTAAAAAGGGAAAATATTTCAGTAGGGTAAAAAGGCCAAATTGTATAAGATTAAAGAAGCTACAATGATACAATGATACAATGATAACAGTTGTGATTTCATGACATTAAATCTTATATTCTAGTATGCTCTAACTAACGATATTTATAATAAAATAAAAATGATAAAATTGTTTTTGTTGAAGAAAGATTTTCTTTTCTTTTTTTTTTTTCTTCTCTCTCTCTTAGTAGGAAGGTATTAAACCTATTATTTCATCTATATTAATATTATTTCCGCTTAAAAAATTATTATCTACTCTTTTGCCTGACTTCATGCTTATATAATTGTTTAAAGCATTATTTAAATCAATAAAATCATAATCTGGATATTTATTATTTAAATTAATGAGGATTTGTGTCAATTCTCTAATTAAAAGTTTATCATTATTTTTCATCATTGTTGAAGATTTGGAACTTAAATTAAAACTTATTGATTTATAAATCAAATCATTTAAAAATTTTGAATTCATTTGTAAAAAATCATTATTAGCAAATTTCAAAATTAATGATTGAGAATGAGTTAAATTATTTTTTTGTAAATTTATAAAATTTAATAAATCTATTAAATAATTTTTGATTGAATTTAATTTCTCCTTATCATTAAAATTATTATTATTTAAAAACAGAAATGATTCCCATAATAACCAATATGATTTGTTTAAATTTATTTCATGTGCAAGGTTTATAACTTCAATTGTTGGTTTTGTTAATAATAAAAATTTCCATAATACTCTTTCAGCAAATGAAGAAAGCTCATTTTTTTTAATAGCTAATAACCATTTCTTATTAAAATTTTTATATAAAAGTTTTTGTACAATTTCATAATTTTTTAATGAATAATTTTTTTGTAAAATTGCAATATCTAAATCATTAAAATTATTTAATTTCCAATTTTTAATTAAATAATTTCCTTGATTTTTATCATTATTATTATTATTATTAAAAATTTTATCAATAATATAACTTATCTTGGTAAAATTTTTATTAAATAATATTTCAATAGTTAATTTACTTGTTAATTTACCTGTATAATAAAAATTATCAAAAAGTTCAATTAATTGTTGTTCATTTGTTATAGATTTTATTAATTTTCTTAATTCTGAAAATTTTAAAGAAAATAAATTCATATTATCCAACTTATTAGAATGTATAAGATCTAATCCATTTATAATACTATTAAAATGTTGATTTTCTATTGATTTAAAATCTTTATCCTTTGGTAAATTATTATCATTTAAAATTTTTGTAATATTATTTATTGATTGAACCTTATCTAAAGAATTCGTTAACGAATTCAATAAAAATTTTGTATTATTCCTTCTATTCATTATTGGAGGGTTTCTTAGCATCTGAGATAAATTCATATCCTTTACTGGCTCCTCAGAACCCAATATCGAATATATGCTTATACGATTATCATTACCTTTATCATTATCATTACTATCTTTCCCAATTCTTGCCTGAGTCCCAGTCTCGTTATCAACCAATTTCTTAGAGTTCAGTATTCCTCGAGCACTATATCCAGATACAAGTGTCTTCCTTACCGCTATAGATCTAATATATCGCAACATGACCTATACCTACCATAATCTTTTCAAATTCAATTTATAATTAAATTAAATAAAAAAAAAAGTAAAATACATACATACATTTTTACAAATCGGGCGATTTTCAAACCATCATAGATTTAAAAGAGCAAAAATCAATAAATATAAATATAATTTAATAAATAAATAGAATAAATAGGATAAGTATATACAAAGAGATATATGATGGAGAGTGAGTGAGATGATATAGATGTATTTAGATGAATTTTCTCACCTCTTTAAAAGTTTTTCTTGACCTTGTACTTTCTTTTGTTTTTGCATTGGTTTCATCATCAACCTGACCATTGATTAAATGATTCAAAGATTCATTTAAATTGTTTCTTAAATGCCTATCATTGTTATTTTTATTTTCATTTGTGGCTTTCAGTGTAACCGTAACATCATCATCATCATTATCATAATCATTATCTTGAGAATTAGTATGACCATCTTGAGACCAAGATAAGTTTCTTCTTTCTTCTAATTTAACTTTTAACATTGGTAAACTGATTAAATCATTTTTAATAATATTATTGAATTTTTCTAAAACTATTGGTTTTATTTGATATTTTATAATAATTTTTTCTTTTGTTAAAAATTTATCATTATCATTTGTAAAATTTGATGAAATTTTTTTAAAAGTTTCAGTTGTATTATAAAATTTTAAATCATCAATTAAATTTTTAATACTTTTCAGATCAATAAAAGATTTCAAATTTTCTGATAATATTAAATTATTATCTTGTTTTTCATTCAGTAATTCTTCTTTTTTCAAATTTAATAATTCCAATTCTTTTTTATAATTTTCTTCCATTATCTTTTTATTCTTTAATAAATTTAAAGATTCATGGTTCAAATCAACACTCAGTGGTTCCTCCCTTGACTCAACTTTAACAAACTCATCAAGTCTCATATAATTTAAATTATCTTGATTGCCCTTATCTTCAACATTCTTATAATTTTTTTTGGGAACAGAAAGTTGATCTATATTTGATGATCTAGTAAGCCTATTCAGTGAAGAATTTTTTTTGGGAAATTTAGCTAAACTTCTTATAGTAGATTGCTTCGATACAGATGATCCCATACTCCATTTGCAATCCTTTCCTACCAAAAAGAAATAGAAATAACCTATTTTATATATATATATATATAATATATTATATACTTTTATTAACAGTTTTCTTTTAAAATTATAGTATTTTCATTTATTTATATGGGTTTAGCAATACACACTACTTTAAAGTATTTATTATATATATTTATATATACAAGAATGAAATTGGAATAGATAATATGAATGATGATGATGATGATGATGATCAAGTTGAGTAATAAACATTTCTCAAATCAACAAGTTTTTTACCTCTTTGTGTTGCGATTTCATCCAATGTGATTTGTTTTTGTGTTAAAGCTTCAACTGTTCCTTTAACAACATTCATTCCATTTCTAGATCTATAAACTTTCCCAGCTAAATCTTTAATTCCAGCACATTCACAAATTTCAAAAATATGATGATTTACTCTAAGACCAAAACCTGGAGGTGCTGATCTTAATTGTATTAAACATGAATGAAATTTATGTTCAATATCACCATATATTGTTCTATTTTCTAATCTTGGAATATGTTGTAAATTTTTAACAGCATTCCAATGAGCTTTTTTAATTGCTTTACTCAATTCAATCTTATCTTTACCTTCTCCAAGACCAACCATACCATTTCTATCACCAACTACAACTAAAGAATAAAATGAAGCAATTTTACCCTTTGCTGTTTGATTAGAAACTCTTTTAATAACAAGTGGTCTTACAGATAAATTAGCAATATAATTTGCATTTAATCCAGTTAATTTAGATAACTGCTCTGCTAAAAATTTCCTTTGATTAGAACTATTAGAATCAGGTAAAGAATGTCCCTTAGGTATATCTTGTCCAATAGGTTGTAAAGGTTTTTCAAAATCAGTTTGTATAGTAGTACTAAAATCCCAAAATGGATCAATCTTAGTAAAATCATCCAAATAATGAGGTCCAAACTCCCTTTGCAGTAATCTTCTCTTATTCCAATGTTCTGGCTTTATTGAACTTTCAGCAGCTTTAATCGATTCTAATATATCAGATGTATAATAATTAGATAAATTTTCTAAATGTTTTTCTTCATCTTCTTTCTTAAAATTTTTAACACCATCTTCATTATCATTCTTATTCTTTAAAGAAACCGTTGAATTGATAAATCTCCTAGAAACTCCACCAGATAACCGATAAAGAGACCCATAAATACTCCTACCGCTCAACAACATAATTCATAAAATGATGATAATACTACCAATAAAATTCTTTCTTTTTAATTATATTCCAATACATTTTTACTTTTTACCATTTTTTTTTTCTTTGCCCACAGTGAAAAAAAAGCAAAAAAAATTGAACGAAAAAATTGGGTTTTAGTGACACGTCGAATGTTTTTTGTTTTGATTTGTGAACAATTAACACTAGAAAGAATTGGCAGAAACCTTCTTTTAACAATATCTTTTAAAGAACTGAGAATAGATTTTACATGAGATGAGATGTAATTTCTTTAGCTTTATCAGTCAAGAGTGTCATGATGACTAATTCAAAAAAATATCCATTTATAATAGGTCAAAACTAAAACTCCTTTACCAAAATAAAAATAAAAAAAAAACTTATAAAACTATATGGTATACAATGTATACAATGTTTAAAACATTTCAAAAAAATTAAAAAATTAGTTCTCCTTCTCATTAATGTATATATATGTATTGATCTCGCTTAGTTCTTTTTCTTGATTTCTAATACTTCGTGTTCACAAATGGCTTCTTCGGGCACTGGGATATTATTTGTGATTGTATTAATTGTAAAACTACCATTGCTATTTCTGCGGTCACTATTTGAATGATCATTCGTGTGATCATTTAAATTACCATTTAAATTACCATTTAAATGGCCATTAAAATGGCCATTCCCATTTTCATGACCACCATTAGAAGAAGCTTGTAATTCTGCAATTTCCAATTGTAATTTTGTAACTTCTTTTTCAAATTTTTTACCAAATATATCCACATAATATGTTGCACCATTATAAGAAGCACATAAAAATATAAATGTTAAAAAAATTGTTGCTAATCTTTTATATTTAAACCATATTGGACATAAACACATTGTTAATAATTGATAACCAAATTGAATTAATGTAAAAGCCAGTATTGATAATGGTTCAGGTAAAGAATTTACAAATTTACCTAATGGAGTCTTTGCATTTGATTTTCGAAGCCATGAAAAAGATGTAACTCTTCCAGCTTTTATCTTATCTGCTCTTTTAATTGTTATAAAATAATGATAAATTGATTGCCATAATAGATAATATAAAGATGTCCATAATATTCCACTAACAAAATTCCAATTTCTTACACTTGCAGCTCCAGGAAATCTTTCTTCTCTATATTCTTGTGGTAATTGATGTATCATTACATACATAACTGTTGGAGGAGTAATATGTATAAATGATGAAGTTATTTTTTCAATTGAATGTAATACAAGTGAATTTCTCCAAGTTACTACAGCCCATGAAAGTGTACCAAAAGTGAAAGCAAAGCAAACAACAAATAAATGTTTTGAATTTGGGAAACACCATAAAAATAACATTACTAATAAATTAACATAATAACATAAATCTGCCAAGAAATATCCATAACCTCTTTTCCAATAAGTTAAATATCGTATTGGCATTAATACACAAAAAAGTGTTGAATAATAAATATGAAAATAAGTTGGATATTTCAGAATAATAATTCCAGTTAAAAATACATTATATAAAGCAATTGCATAAAATAATTTTTCAGTTTTAGAAGCAACCATTGTTTCAGATACTTTTGTATTTAAACTATCCAATCTTTTAAGTATATTTGATTTTAATTTATCAATTTCTAAATCTTGTGTTGATTGAAAAATTTTTTCTTTTTGCTTTTTAGTAAAATTTGATATATTTCTTGATGAAGATTTAACTTTATCATAAGTTTTTTTCAAAGTTAATTCTGCTTGTGAAGGATCTAATAATTCAAAAAATGATACATTATCAGCTAATCTTGAAAATGATGAAACAGAATAACTTCTTGATAATTTATAAGAAGAAGAAGAAATTCCTGATCCTGAATTTGTACTTTCTAAATCACTTTCCAGTTCCTTGATACTATTACTAGATGAAAGAGAAACACTAACATTAGCGCTAACGTTGTTGGTATTACTACCGCTGTTGGTGTTGTTATTGTTGTTACTGTTGTTACTACCGCCGCTGCAAGCGGCGGTACTACCACCCTTCATACCACCTACTCCATCTGCACCATCTCCTCTCAGCAGCTCATATAACACTGACCCAAGATTCTTTTCATTCAACGACATATCACATAAACCACTATCAAACTTATCCATTCAATTCCCCTCTATAATAAAAACAACAACAACAATAGACATATTAATAAATAAAAATAAAAAATAAATAATACTTTTTTTTTTGTACTACTTTATCTATGAACTCTTAATTCAATTCAACTCATTCTATTTCCTAGTAAATAAGTAAGCAAGAAAAAATAGAAAAAGTAAAAAAAAAGAAAAGAAATACCTCCGCCAAGGAGATTTTACACATCCTTGTTTGTATGAGCGCACGTAATAAAAATACACTTTAATCTCTTCCTCCGCGGAAAAGGAAAACTTGATTGTAAAAACATAATTTTTTTAACCTTTTTCACATGCTCTCAAAAAATCAAATAAAAAAATCAAAAAATTAATTAAACTTTTAGGGTCCACGCGCGTGCTCTTCTCAATTTAAAGAGAAAAAGAAAAAAGGAAAAAAAAGAATTTTCTGTACGCGCGCGCACTACCCGGCAATAAATAAGAGATTCATTAGCTTAATGGGGAAAGAATCAGCGGTAAATTCAGCGGTAAGTTGAGCAATTATTTTTTTGCCTTTTTTAACCTTGCGTATCAACAAGGTTATAAATCTTTTATCTTATCTATAATATACAACCAATTTTTTCAACATATTTTAATCATTCCCTTTTCCATCTCTTGTAAGATAAAAATACTTTACTATCTTTTCCTCTATTTTTTTTTTATTTGTTTACTTTGTTTACTCTGTGTGCTTACATAAGCACATGTTCTTATTGGTTTTAAAAACGTGTTGATTTATAAACTTTTTTGGTATTATTTTTATTAATTTTTTTTTTTTTTTAACTAGTTTTTGCTTTGTGTATAAACAAACAAAATAAAAAATAGAAAAAGAGAGGGTAAGAAGGATAAATAATAATATTGGTATTATTGTTTTTATTTATACGAGATTTAATCTATTTTACCTTCAAGTTCTTATCTATTTGTTCATTTTTTTTTTTCTTCTTCTTCAAAATTGAGAGAGAATGAGATCTCAAGTTGGACTTGTCTCCCTCTTTTTAGGGTTGTTGTTATACTGTATGTAAGGAAAAAAAAAAAAACAGTGTTTATTTTTTTGATTTGATTTAAAATTAACTAACAAAATATAATCAAAGTATTGGTTTCTGTTGATGCTCAACAATATGAAATTGGATCTAAAAAAAAGAAAAATATTATATTTATGGTTTCTGATGGAATGGGACCTGCTTCTTTATCATTAGCAAGATCTTTCCGTCAATATAGAGATAATTTACCTTATGATGATATTTTAACTTTAGATAAACATCTTATTGGATCTTCAAGAACAATGTCTTCTTCTTCATTAGTTACAGATTCTGCTGCTGGTGCTACAGCTTTTAGTTGTAGTTTAAAAACTTATAATGGAGCTATTGGAATTGATCAATTTAAAAAACCATGTGGTACAATATTAGAAGCTTTAAAATTAAAAGGTTATATGACTGGAATGGTCGTCACCACCAGAATCACGGACGCCACACCAGCTTCATTTAGTTCACATGCTGAATATAGATATCAAGAAGATTTAATTGCTCAACAACAATTGGGTGATTATCCCTTGGGAAGAATGGTTGATTTAATAATTGGTGGTGGTAAATGTCATTTTTTACCAAATTCAATTGAAAATGGTTGTAGAAATGATAATTTAAATTTAATTGAAAAAGCTTTGAAAGATGGTTGGTCTATTATAAATAATAAATTAGAATTTGATTATTTAAATAATGGTTTTAATCTGTCATTACCATTATTAGCACTCTTGGCTCCAGGTGATATACCTTATGATTTAGATAGAGATCCATTACAATATCCATCACTTGAAGAACAAACAATAACTGCTTTAAATGCTTTAAATAATTCAACAAAAAATTCAGATAAAGGTTTTTTTTTATTAGTTGAAGGTTCAAGAATAGATCATGCTGGTCATTCAAATGATCCAGCTGCTCAAGTTAGAGAAGTTTTAGCTTATGATAAAGCTTTTGAAGCAGCTTTAAAATTTGCTCAAAATTCTGATGATGAAACTATAATCATATCAACTTCAGATCATGAAACAGGTGGTTTAGTAACTGCAAGACAAATTTCTCCATCTTATCCAGATTATATTTGGTATCCTCAAGCTTTATTAAATGCTACTCATTCAGGTGAATTTATAACAAAAAAATTATTAGATTTTAAAAATAATTCAGGTAATAAAGATAATTCACAATTATCACTGTTTGTTCAAAAAGAAATTTTGGAAAAAGATTTAGGTATATTTGATTATACTCTGGAAGATATTGATAAAATGATTAAAGGTTCTGCTTTAGATGTTGCAAATAATTTAGTTTCTATAAGATCACAAACAGGTTGGACAACTCATGGACATTCTGCTGTTGATGTTAACATTTATGCATACGGTAATTCTGAAAAATTGATGAACTCCTTATATAGACATCTAGGTGGGAATCATGAAAATATAGAAATAGGTAAATTCATGGAAAAATGGTTGGATGTAGATTTACAAAAAATTACAAAATTAGTTAAAGATACAAAATTTAAAGACTTACTGTTAGAACTAGAAATTCAAGATCAAGAACCAATATTAGTACATGGACCCAACGATGAAGAAGATGATGAATGGCACGAAAATGTTGCAAACTACTAAGATAAAAATTATCAATTCATTATATTTATATTTCATATTAATACAAAAAGTAAAAAAAAATTTTGTTAATAAAAATTTTAATTTTTTATTTTTTCTTTTAATGTTTCTTCTGCGCTTTAAACATTTTAAACATTTTATTAATACTTAATAGATCATTAACTTTTTGATTTATTTATATATTTATTTATTTATATATATATATATATAATTATATATATCTGTATATATATGAATCATTATTTGGATTAAATTTTTGTTAGATTAATCATTTTTAGATTCCAATCTTAATTATTTTGCGGTTATCATATATATATTTATTTATATATATATATATATGTATTTGTAAAATGTTGTTCTAAAAGGTTTTATCAAAAGAATAAAATTTTCTTTTTTAATTCAAAAAGAAAAGTATTATTTATTTTAAATAACAAGTAGAAACTAATATTTTGTTTCAGTGGTTATTTTTTGAATTAGAGGAATAGTCAAGTTTTAAAAAAATGCCACTCGGACTTCGACACCACTCGAAATCAACATCGCAGGTACAACCGCAAGACGTTGATAACCATGGTCATGAACTAAGGCCACATAGCCATTCGGTATATGGTAGCAATCACACTGGTAATCATAATAATAATAATAATCATAATGCCGATTCGAATTTTTTTTCTGATGGTTCAAATGCATCTACAGCTAGTAGCAGTGCTTCTTCATTTTTCGATAAGGACAATTCATCACGGTCGAACAATAATATGTCTTTATATGGCCAAAATCAAAAACATGAAAGTAATAGCGGTAGTAGTTCAGGAGCACTGTCAGGTTCTTTATCAAGAACAAATTCAAATTCTGTGGGTGCTAAATTGAAGAATTTATTTCATAAATCTCCAAATCATAGTAATACACATTTACCGCTACCACAAGATCAAATCCAACAACAGCTGCCTCATAACAATCCACAGAGAAATGCATTACCCAAGATAGATACTACTGCAAGATCTAAAAGTCCGTCTCAATCGACACTTGTCACTCCAGTTACAGCTACGCCATCTGCTGTCACACCACAACAGGGAACTGCAAGTCCAGCTGTTTCACCCGCTTTTTCTTTCCAAAAGACACCAGTAAGCGCTAATCCCATTAATAGATCACCACAACAAAAGGGATCTTCTCCTAATAACAGTTCGGATAACATAGCTACTCCTTCACCATCAAGCGCACAAATGAAAAGAAACGTTTCGAATAGTGATATTAATGGCGCATTAGCAAAATTAAGATTACAAATGCCACCAGTTTTTGAAAATGATTTGGATGAAGTTTTAGAAGGTGTTATGGAAGATGATAAGACAGAATTAAATCAAAATGAAAACATAGAAAATAATAGCACTAATATTTATTCCGTTGCAGATACAGATGATAATAATTCTTTGGCTGTAGAAAATACAGCACCAAATTCAGATTCTTCTTCAAATTCTGGAACTGCTGTGAAAACAGAAACAAGAAAACCAATCAAAGAAGGTAGTAATAATTCGGTATCAACAACTTCAACAATGACAAGCAGTAACAATAGCAATAGTTATGATAGTCATAATAGAGGACGTGTATCGCCATCTAGCAAACGTCCAAGATCACCTACTTTGTCTGATTTTTCAAGATCAAGATCAAATTCAAGAAGAAGAAGTAGAGCAGCATCGGTAAACACGGCTCAAACTCCATCAAGGTATTCTTTGCTTCCAACAAATTCTATTTCAATTTCGAACTTACCATCACAAGATTTGTCTAATAAAAAGAAAAAATTTCATAGAGAAGGTTATTTAATAATATTTGAAGATGGTGTTACACCACATAAACATGATTTCCATAAATTGAAAAAAGAAGCAATACAAACTTCACCAAGTGGAGTATTATCAGCTTTACTTGGTGGTGTTAAAAAGAAGGAACAAAATCAACAGGACCGATTACACGATTTAAGCATGGAAGATGCATATAGTTTATTACCGGATAATTATTCTGCTAAATTAATTGAATTTAAATCCAAACCTGAAAATTATAGATATAATTATGAGGATTATTTAACTGATGATGAAGATGAAGATATGCATGCAACAGATAATTCTTCTGTCTCTTCTTCTTCTTCTTCTTTGAATGATACTGATTATGATTCTGATGAAGATATAGATCCATTAATTGGGGATCAACAATTGGATATCATAAATGATTTAATTGATAAAATTGAAAATCCAACAAAATATAAAGAAAAACTTAAAACACATAAAAAATTGAAATTTTCTGAAAAATATGGTAAAATTCAAGGAGTTATAGGTAAAGGTGCTTATGGTACTATTAGATTATCTGTTAAACAACTGTCAGATAAAAGTGAAAAAATATTTGCTATAAAAGAATCGAAAAAAAAATTAAACGAAAAAATTCAACATTTTGCCAATAGAGTTACTTCAGAATTTATGATTTCATCTTCTTTAACTCATCAATCAATTATAAATACTTATGATATAATGATAGATTTTAATTCAAATACTTATTTACAAGTTATGGAATATATTCCATGTGGAGATTTATTTTCATTAGTTGAACAAACTAATGGATCAGGTTTGAAAACTTTAGAGGCTGATTGTTTTTTCAAACAAGTCTTAAATGCAATAAGTTATTTACACTCTGTGGGAATTACTCATAACGATTTAAAAGTAGAAAATTTGTTATTAACACTGACGGGACAAATTAAGATAATTGATTTTGGTACTTCAACTCCTTTTAAATGTTCATGGGAAAAGTCTTGTTCAAAATCTGTTGGTCCTCAAGGTTCTGAACCTTATTGTGGACCAGAAATGTTTACAGATAAATCATATGATCCTAGATTGGCAGATATATGGTCATTAGGTATAATCTACTTAGTTATGAAAAATGGAAGCTATGTTTGGAAAATTGCAAATACTTCAGACCCAGCTTATAATTATTACTTACAAAATAGACCTTCTCCCAAAAATCCAGAAGGATCTTACGATGTCATTGAAGATATCATTGGTCATCACAGAAGGAGTAGAAATAGAGTCTTATACGGAATGTTGGATCCAAATCCCAAGACAAGAATGAAATTAAAAGAAATATGGAAAAGTACATGGGTTAGAAATATCGAAATGTGCGAGCACTAAATCACTTATCAGGTTTTATCTCTCTTTTTTGCTTCTTCTCTTTTTATTTATCTATCTATGTATATTATTATCATTTACTTTCCACTCATTGCTAATAGAACTTCCAGTATTATTAAAACTCATCAAAACTTGTGTAGTGTATCGGAGCAATAAAAATAGTGTCATGTGACTTAAAAGTATACTAATTGGAAAATTGGTCAAGAAGAATAAGAATAAGAAGAAGAACAAGTATTTTTGATCAAGTTATTTAATTGATAAATTTTAAATGAGTAAATTTGTCATTTGAAATATATGGAATAAATTGAATTTTATTTTCTGTGATATTTAGTTAAGAATGGGTAAAGGAGGTAAAGGAGGAGAGAATTCCAAAAAAGCAGCAGGAAATGCTCGTAAACAGGAAGCTGCTAGTAGTAAGAAACAAAAAGAACTTGAAAAATTAGAAGCTGAAGAAGCTGAAGAATGGTCAAAAGGAGCTAAGACGAAACCTTCTAAGAAGCAATTGGAAGAAGAGAAAAAAGCTGAGGCGGCTAAAAAGAAGAAGGAAAGAGAAGAGATGTTGAAACAAGAAGAAGAATCATTACCTTCAAAACCTTCCAAAAATGCAAAGAGAGGTGCTGAAAAAATTGCTGCAAAGAGAACAGCAAAACTTGATGATTCTTTAAGCATGTTTTCTAGTGGTCCAGATACTGAGATATCTGCTAGTGGTATAGATAATGCTTTGGATGCTTTGTCCTTGGCAACGTCGAATAATAAACCTAAAATCGATAGACATCCAGAAAGAAGATTTAAAGCAGCATTCACTGCTTATAAAGATGCAAATATCGATAGAATTAAAAAGGAAAATCCAGGTTTAAATTTCACCCAAAGAGAAAAAATCTTGTATGAAGAATTTAAGAAACATCCTGATAATCCATTTAATCAAGAAAGCATCGCCTATAACGCTTCAGTCAATGATATCGCAGAGAAAAAGAAAGAAATCAAACAAAACCTCTCAAATAAATATGAATCCGGTATCTAGGAACATCCAAGAACCCCGCCCCCATTGACTACTCAAACACACCCATTGTTTCATTAATGTCGTCCACGTCGTCGTTATCGTCGTCGTTATCGTTAACGAAACCCCATTTCACTATATATATATATATATATATATGTATAACTTCCTATTTAGGTAATTAATGTAATGATTTCCCTTTTTGTCTGTTTTCAAATTTTACGCGCTTTTTTTTAAAAAAACTCTTAATTTTAAAGAAATACCAAAACAAAAGGCTATTTTCTTTATATAATTGTAACTATAATTCGTGTTGGTTGTTGATATAACAGGTAGGATAAAGGTTATTGTGGTTATTGTGGCTTGTTTAGTTGCAGATGAGTGATCTCAGTGATGATGAGTTTATTATGAGTGAAGCAGATGATGACTTTGTATCAGGTGGGAAGAAGGCGCCAAAGGTGAATCTGACAAAGAAGAAACCTTTAAAAGATACAACCAATACTACTAGTGTATCAGCTTCAGCGTCAAGTAAGACTTCAGGATCTATTTCTAACTCGGCGGTCTCTAAGAAGAATAAGACTGCTTCAGAACAGTATCAAAAGCTTTCGCAATTAGAGCATATTTTGAAGAGACCGGATACTTATGTTGGATCAGTTGAAAAATTTTCAAGTGAGTTGTGGATTTATGATGAAGATACTGAAAGTATGGCTTTGAAAACGGTTAGTATTGTTCCTGGTTTATTTAAAATATTTGATGAAATCTTGGTTAATGCTGCAGATAATAAAATAAGGGATGCTTCAATGAAGAGAATTGATGTTACAATTGATCCAGAGAAAAATTTAATTGAAGTTAAAAATGATGGTAAAGGTATTCCAATTGTAATTCATGAAAAGGAAAAAATTTATATTCCAGAATTGATTTTTGGTAATTTATTAACATCTTCTAATTATGATGATGATGAGAAAAAAGTTACTGGTGGTAGAAATGGTTATGGTGCAAAATTGGCAAATATATTTTCTACTGAATTTACAGTTGAAACTGCTGATAAGACAAAATTATATAAACAAACTTGGAAAGGAAATATGCAAACTGTAGGGAAACCTAAAATTACAGATTTGAAAAAACCTACTGAATACACAAAGATTTCATTTTGTCCAGATTTGTCAAAATTTCATATGGAAAAATTAGATGAAGATATTTTAGGTGTCATGAGACGAAGAGTCTATGATATTTGCGGTTCTGTTAGTGGTGTTGATGTTTCATTGAATGGTAAAAAATTGAAAATAAAAGGTTTCAAACAATATGTTGGGATGTACGTTAAAGCTTTAGAAGAAGCCAGAAATCCTACTCCAGCGGTTAAAACTGAAGACGATACTCCACAACCAACTTCTACACCTCCACCTACAATTGTTCATCAAGTTATTAATGATAGATGGGAAATAGCATTTGCAGTAACCAGTGACTCTTTTAAACAAGTTTCTTTTGTGAATTCTATTGCAACTACTTCAGGTGGTACTCATGTTAATTATTTAAGCGATATGTTAGTTAAAGAAATTACAGAAGCCGTTAAAAAGAGAAACAAGAAAGCTATCATTAAACCATTTCAAATTAGAAATAGCATGTTCATATTCATAAACTGTCTTATTGAAAATCCAAGTTTTACCTCTCAAACAAAAGAACAGTTAACTACAAGGCCAAGCCAATTTGGTGGTAAAAAAATTACAATTCCAGATGAATTTCTTAAAAAAGTTATGAAAACAGAAATTATTGCAAATGCTTTAGAAGCAGCTGCTTCAAATGCTGAAAAGGCATTAGCTAGAAGTGATGGTACGAAAAAAAATAGAATTACCAAGTACGTTAAATTGGAAGATGCAAATAAAGCTGGAACGCGTGAAGGTTACAAATCAACTTTAATTTTAACAGAAGGTGATTCTGCAAAAACTTTGGCCGTTGCTGGGTTGGCTGTTGTAGGAAGAGATTATTATGGATGTTATCCATTAAGAGGAAAAATGTTAAATATTAGAGAAGCAGGTATTGATCAAATTATGAAAAATGCTGAAATTCAAGCAATCAAAGAAATTATGGGTTTGAAACAAAGTGTTGTTTATGATTCTCAAAAAGTTAAAGACTTACGTTATGGTCATATTATGATTATGACGGATCAGGATACCGATGGTTCTCATATTAAAGGTCTTATCATTAATTTTTTGACTTCTTTCAAAGGATTATTGAATGTTCCTGGATTCTTGTTAGATTTCATGACACCAATTGTTAAAGTTACCATTTCTGGTAAAAACAAAAGGGTACTTTCATTTTATAACATGCCAGAATATGAAAAATGGAGAGAAACTGAGGGTAAAACGTGTTCCTGGAAACAAAAGTACTACAAAGGTTTGGGTACATCTTCTCAACAAGAAGCTAGAGAATATTTTTCTAATTTAGATCGTCACTTAAAGGAATTCCATTCTTTACAAGGTAATGATGATGCTAATATTGATCTAGCTTTCAGTAAAAAAAGAGCTGATGATAGAAAAGAATGGCTTAGAGGTTTTCAACCCGGTACCCATTTAGATCCAACGTTGAAAGAGGTTTACATATCAGAATTTATTAACAAAGAGTTAATTTTGTTTTCAATGGCTGATAATATTAGGTCAATTCCTTCTGTTTTAGATGGTTTTAAGCCAGGGCAAAGAAAAGTGTTGTTTGCTTGTTTTAAAAGAAATTTGATAAACGATATTAAAGTTTCTGAATTGGCAGGTTTTGTCTCAGAAAAGACCGGATATCACCATGGTGAGCAATCTTTAGTTCAAACTATTATTGGTTTAGCGCAAGATTTTGTGGGTTCAAACAATATCTACTTATTAATGCCTAATGGTTCTTTTGGTACTAGAGCTACTGGAGGTAAAGATGCATCTGCTGCAAGATATATTTTCACAGAACTATCTAAGATCACCCCATTCATTTTTAATTCTGATGATAATGCATTATACTCTTATGTTCAGGATGATGAGCAAACAGTTGAGCCTGAATGGTACTTGCCAGTTATTCCAATGATTTTGGTAAATGGTGCAGATGGTATTGGAACTGGTTGGAGTACAAATATTCCAAATTACAACCCATTAGATCTTACCAAAAACATCAAGCATTTAATGAATGACGAAGAAATAGAAGATATGATTCCTTGGTACCGTGGATGGGAAGGTAATATTGAGCCAAATGGTCCTGATAAGTATAAGATGACTGGTGTCATAACACAGATTGATGATAATACTTTAGTAATCACGGAATTGCCAGTGAAAATGTGGATTAACAGTATGAAAGAATTTTTGTTGCTTGGACTTTCTGGTAATGAAAAAACAAAACCTTGGATTGAAGATATGACCGAAGAGCATGGCGTGGGTATTAAGTTTGTAGTTACCTTGAGTGATCTTGAAATGAAAAAAACTCATGAAATTGGCGTTTACGAGAGATTTAAATTAAATCAATCTGTTAGTTTGAGCAATATGGTTGCATTTGATCCTAATGGTAGAATTAAAAAATATGAATCAGCTGAAGAGATTTTAAGAGATTATTATTTTATTAGACTAGAATTTTATCAAAAGAGAAAAGATCATTTGTCAGAAGATTTGAGTAACCAATTGGAAAGATTATCAGCTCAAGCCAGATTCATCAAATTAATCATTGATGGATCATTAGTAATCAGTAACAGAAAAAAAGTCGATATTATTGATGATTTGATAGAATTGGAATTTCCAAAACTCGGTTCTAATGGAAAGATGATCAAAGTTGAAAATTCAGATACAGCAGTTACTCAAGACGACATTGCAGTTGCAGAAGAAGAGGAAGAAGAGGTAGAAGAACTAGAAGGTGTTGAAGGGGCTGTTATCAATAAACGGTCAATCTTATCTTCATACGACTACTTGTTGAATTTACCTATTTACAATTTGACTTTTGAAAAATATCAAAAATTGTTAGAGGAACAAAAGAAAAAAGAAGATGTTTTGATCACATTATTAAAAAAATCAGCAAAAGATTTGTGGTCTGAAGATCTCGAAAAATTTGAAGAACAATATGCAAAATTCTTAGAACAGGATGAAGAAAAAAAGAACTCATTGATTCCTGATAAAGTTTCTGGAAAAAAGAAAGGCAAACGGAAGTTCAAGACAGATACTTCCGCTACTTCTGCTACTTCAAAGAAAGTCAAACCCAACACAAACTCTAAAGTTAAAAAGGAAAGTTCTGTTGAACCTAATAAGTTACCTAAACAAAAGCAGTCAACGTTGCCGATTTCTTCAGCGGTAAAGAAGGAAGAAGTTAAAAGCGAAAAGCCCAGATTTCCATCAGTTTTCGGGAGATCTAACACAATATTTGGCTCACCCAAGACTTCAAAAGCGCCTAATTCAAGTACCAAAAAGAACGATGATATCCTAAAACCAGAAGAAATAACAAGTTATTTCAATATAGACTCCGATGATGATGATTTGAAAGATATTAGATCTTCTTCTAACTCTGGTTCGACTTCTAAAAATCCAACGTCATCGCTGTTTGTCATAAGTGATGATGACGATGATGAAAATAATCGGTCATTACTCAAAGCTGCTTCGACTTTATCAAAAAGTAAATTCAGTTTTGACAGCAGTGATGAAGAAGTAGAATCTACACCAGTTCCAAAAACCAGCATTCCTAAAAATAATAAGATTAAAAATGATCCTGTAAATCAAAAGAAACCGACAGTAAAGAAACCAAATGCTAAGAGTTTGAAGTCATCAACACAAAAAGAAAGTGAAAGTGACCTTGAAATGCTTGATTCATCTGAAGCTACACCAGAACCGGTTTCAAGACCAAGGAGGGCAGTTAAGGCTGGCTCTAAAAAAGTTAACACCTATAAATTTTCGGACGACGAGGACGAAGATGAAAATGATGAAGACGAAGAAGAAGATGATGATGTTGAAGAAATTGATGATGATAGTGACGACTACTATGAATAGAAAGGCAATAGAGTAATGCTTCATAAATTTATATTTTGTTTTTATCGTTTTAATATAAAATGTAGAGACTATAATTTACCTGTAATTCTAAAACTTTTTATTATACCCAAGTTCATTTTCATATACATCAATTTATGAATCTAAAGTCTATATATTCTTTTTATCCTTAGCCTTAACATCGCCATCATCACTCACATCGACATCACCCAATAAAATATTAGATCCTACCTCAATAATAATAATAAATAAACTACTCAATATTCCGATGCAATAATTAGAAATTGTTAAACCAATGTCTAACCAACTTCCAGTGGTCTTTACCAAATAGAAAAAGTTCAAACTTAAAAGTTCCGATGTACTTATCAATAATGAACTTATTGAATAGTTAGCCAATTGTAATTTATGATTCATAATACCAATACCAACGGAAAGTAGCATATAAGGTATTATTAATTTAATCATTAGTAATGCGCCCATTAGAAATGGTGAAAAAATTGGTATTAATCTGTAAACCGATTCCAATGAAAATGCACTAATTGAAGCAATATTACCTGTACCGAAAAATGCAATTTGTAAAAAGAAAAAATTGATAACAGATATTCTAACTAACTGAACATTATCTTGATTTTCAGTGACATCACTTTTAAACTTGCTTTCTAATAATATGAATTGATATATTAATAAGCTGAAAAAACAATAAAATCTGCTTTCAAATGATATTGTTAAAATATTGAAAATCGGAGCAAATGTTAAAAATAACATTAACATTTTCACTTTATAATTCTTTGGTATATTTAATCTCGAATGTTGTATAATTGGTAATATAATTAATGAATTTACAATGATACCCCAGTTTAAAAACTGTGTCACTTTAGAAAGACCTGTTTTAGCTTGTAAAGAAACCACTGCATCTGTAGTGGTTTTGATCGATGCAACTAATAGTAATATTTGTAAAATAATAGATCTTTTAAATGGAAAATATTCATGAGAATTGAAATTTTTTTGCAAACGAACATATCCAACTATTGAAATAATTGTCATTAATAAACCACCTAAAATTATTTGAAATAAACTTTCTTCTTTAACAGCATCATAAGTAGTGAAAATACTCATATTAAAACAAGTAAAACCCCATAAAATTTTTTGAATAATTGAGATATTACTTCTTGTATTTAAAAACAATGGATAAAATGCTAATATGATAAACATTATTGTAAACACATTTCTATCGAAAAACCCATAAACGGTACCTTCATAAAGTATTATAATTGATGAAATTATTAAAATTTTTTGGAAAAAAGATATATTTATGAAAAATAATCTTGTACCTTTTGTTAATTTTGAGAAATTACTAGTTATATTTTGGAAGAAATAAATTGGGAATAACAAGTACATGTAATAATTGAAAGGTGAATTTTGATAATATAATAAACAACTTAATGAAGTTAGTAAAAATCCGAAAAATAAATAATTTAATAATGAAGTATTTGAATTTTTTTCATCTTTTAATATAAAATGTTGTAAAAAATTTAAAAATGAATAAATGATCCAACCAACAAATCCTAATGTGACAATACTTCTTAATAATAACCAATTATAAGTTGTTAAATAGTATAATCCATCTAAAGTAACTTTTATTAAAGATTTAACCAAATCTATAGCCAGAGCTTCATATTCTTTATTTCCTTCCTCTACAAAATTAATTAATTTTTCAATTTCCAGTTTCCGTTCTTCAATTGATATTTCAACAAATTTTGAATATGGTTTAAAATTCAATTGAGTTTTCATCAATTCTGCTTCTTTAACCAAATATTGTTCTAATATAGCTTTTGCATTTTGATATAAAGATTTTAATTTTTGTTCTTCCGAAGTATCTAAATAATCTAATGGTAATTCACCTACTGAATTTGAAGCATAATTAATTCCAATCAAATTTGAAATTAAAGATGCAATATCTGCTTGATTAACATCATTTCTCTTTATATGATGTAAATCCCAAGAATTTGTATAATCATCATAAATTGGATCATTTAAAATGACAGGTTTTTTAATACCACTTCCCCAACAAATTAAAGGTGTTCTTGTATTATTTGGATGACCATCACCATGAGATCCAAAAGCACTCATACCATGATCTGCAGTGAAAATAAATGCACTATTATCATCTTGGAAAAAATCATGAATTTTAGGTATTAATTTTGATAATTCAGTATCTATATATTTTAAATTATCATAATATTCCAGTGAATAAGGTTTATAACTATGACCTGCTGTATCTAAACCTAATAAATGTAAGAAAAAAATATTTCCATCTTGTTTAATTTCTTTCATTAATTTAAAATCATTACTAGCATTATTAAAAAGTGAATATAAATGATCAAATACAAATTTATCCAATTCAATTGAAGATTTACTAAAATCTTCAAATTCATGACCATACATCCAAGTATCAATTTTATTTGAATCACTTGCTCCAGCTTTAAACATTGGTAAAATATCTGGTGAACCAAATGAATAAGTATGTGTTGATTGATTTAAAGTACTATCAAAATCAACAGGATTTTCTTTCCAACCTTTTGTTACAGCAGATACATCTTCATAAAAACCTGCAATCATAGCAACATGACCTGGTCTAGATTCAGTTGGCATTCTGGTATGAGATATTCCATAAGTACCTTCATTAAGTACAATATTTCTTAAAAATGGAGCTAAAAATTCTTCTTTACCACTTGTTGGATGATGAATTAAATCAAAAGTTGTATCCGCCCTTAACCCATCTCCAACTATAAGAAATAACCTCTTAGCAGGTGCAGAATCCGTTGATTTAAAATGTCTCATACCATGAACTAATGGCGATACAAAATAAATATCAAAAATCGACCATAAATAAAATAAATGAAATATAATCCCAATTACTAAAAAAATTAACCTCTTTGAATTCATTCTTTATCCCACTTGTAATTCTTGATCTTTACTTTACAATTTAACTTAACCGCCATAGGGGGAAAAAAAAACACAATACTTCTTTTTAATTAATTAATTAATTATTTATTTATATATTTACTATTAAAAATAAAGCAAAAAAAAAAAGTTATTGATTGTTCAGTGATTATAAAAAAGAGTTTCCGTTTTAGGAAATAGGAAAGATCATATGTTGTAGTCTTTTAATATACCTTTCATATGAGTATTTGTTAATTTAACTCTTCTTGGTTTTTTCAATTTCTTTGATTCTGTTCCTATTGGTTTTTTCTTTGTTAGAGGACCCATACTTGTTGGTTTTAAACCATTTTCATTTAATTTTATTTGTAAAGAATCACCTTCTGGTAATTTTATATGAGACCACATATTAACAAATTCTTCATCAATAAGACCAACTTCACCTCCTAAATTGGGGAAGACTAATCTTGCTGCATTTTCCTTTTTCTTTCTCAATACAATGACTTTATGTTGTTTTTCTAATTCATTTACAGAATCCATACATCCATTCCAACCATCTTTTAATTCTTTTATAGATATACCTTTAAAAATTGGTTGTGATCTTAAAAAACCAAGTAAATCTGCAGAAGATCTTATATTATGTAAAGACATATATTCAATCATTCCAGTATGTGGATCATATTTGATTCTATCAATATTACTCAAAAGTGGGAGTAAATTAGTTGTAACATCAGCAGATAAATAATCTTCTAATTTAGATACAGGTATTGAATAATCTTGACTCTTGATAAATTCAACCGCCAAATGCAACTGTGTGGATAATTGTGATCCACTCACTGATAAAGTAGGTTTTTGTCTCTTATTACCATTACTATTACTATTACCATTATTATTTAAATTATTGCCACTTCCAGAATGATAATTTTGTTCATCCACATTACCACTACTCCTTTTCAATGATTCCTGATGCTTTTTTATTGGTGATTTCGTCGATTTAGATCCTAAACTACCAGAATTAGCAACTCCCAATAATGATGTTGTTGTACTAGTACTTGCAGAAGGAACTGAATTTAAACTTGATGAACTTGCAGAAGAAACAACTCTTCGCTGAGAAGGTACACTAGAATTCTTGATCCGTTGCTTGAAATTACTCAACTGCTTCTCCAAATCAGACATATTACCCAATAGAAATAAACCAAAAAAAAGGAAATAAATAAAAAAACCACCACCACAATAGTACCAAATAATACTTAATTATAATATATATTCAGTATTATCAACTGCTACCTATTACCTTTATTTTCAACCTTTCTACTTTCCTACACTTCTACAGACCATTTTATTTTCACCTATTTTTTTGGCAGATTTGATTTTAAATATTTCACGTGACAATTGTTTTACCGATCTATTTATTGACACGTGTTACTGTGCCTTTTTGCACGACAATTCTAGTATATTTGGCAGATATTGACGGATTTCACAGATTTGATTTATTTTGACAGATTTTTGAATAAAACACGGTAAAGTCACGGGCAAAAAAGAACGAAAAAAATTTTTTTTTTTAATAGAAAAAAATCGGTTTACGTATACGTAATAAATTAGTTATTTGTTTTATTAACTAAATGAACATTTTTTTACAAATAGGAAAATATTTAAAAAAAAGGGGAACGTTTCCAATGATTTTACTGACAGGTTTCAGTTATGCTTTATTTATTTTCCAAACTTCTGAGTAGTAACCATTTGTTGGAAGCTTTTCCCTTTTGTTCAAAGAGTAAAACTCTGAAAAAAAAAAAGATTTTTTAATTTTTTTTTTTTTAAAGAATTCAGCTTTAAAACCATCGCCGTTGTGAGGTTGCCGTCGTGGCTTACTGGTTACGAGTCTGGCTGATCCATGAAATGGTGATGACCTAAAGTCTGATACATTATAATATACTCTTATATATATGAGTATGTTTGTTTGTGTGCTATTAGTTGTGAAGCGCCGACACTACCTTTTGTTTTTTTTTCTTTTACTCTTTGTATTATCTGAACTCCGAAAGTAATATATGGCCAAGCGAAAGTACGAATTTAAACATGCCTCTATGTAATACTTGACTCCACAATCAGTATCATATCGGGTCATATATTATTATTATTACATTTGACTTGAAGAAGAAAGAAAAAAAAAATCATTCTTTGTCTTGCTTTTCCTATATTTCCCATAATTTCTTGCTTCGGCGAACAAATAATCTCGGAAACCTAAACACTAAAAAGTAACACTATTTTTTTATTTTTTTAATTTTCTTTTTTTATGCCTTATCGTAATACCAAAATAAATAATTGTGTGATTACTAGTTTCAAACTTACATATTAAAGTTTTTTCATGTTCCAGTATTTGAGACACATGATAATCCTTTTGGACTCTAACTAATTATGGAGACGGACAAATGGCCACAGTCTTAACTTTACTTTACTGTCTATTAATTTTTTAGAAAAAATCCGTGCAGTCGTGTAACGAGTAGCGAGTAATGACGAAAGAGGAAATTATTTCATAATAAGTTGGTTTATAAAACAATGGAAAAGGTGCATATATGTATTAATGTGTGGGGGAGAACAAACAATGTTACATTCATTAATACTGCAAAAAATGAATGAATTGTAATTGAAAAATATATATGATGTGATATACAAATAGGTAGAATCGGCAAATATTTAATCTTTATTTTTTTGCTTTCAATATAAGAAGTTAATTGTTATTTTTTTTTTTCGGGGGATTTTCTTTTTTCTTTTTTTTTTTTTTTCGACGTAAAAAGAAAAAAAAAGAAAGTTAATTTAAACGTACGTTTATGCAAGGTTTCGAATGACCTTTTTATGGGTTTTCCATCTATTATTACGCTTTCATTTAATATTCTGCTTGTATTTTATCAATCTAGTCTGGATGATTATATCCTGCAATAGGATAGATAGCATCATGCTGAATGCTATACTACTACTTTCTTGTAAAGATATTTCTTGAGAAATAAAAATTATAATAATGTATATAAATAAACGTAGGATGTACTCTTTTTTTAACATTATTTTTTTTTGGGTATTACAATTTTGTCTTGTAATAATAATAGAAAAACCAATTATAAGATTTTTACAATGTCATCGACTCAATTTACAAATAATATAAATGATTCTTCTGACTTTCAAACGACTGCTAACGAGCAAACAGTTTCTAGTCAGAATTCTGAAATAACTCAACAACATTCATTCATAGATGAAGCTAATACAAAAAATTTAAAAGAAAAATCAGAAGAAACAAGAATAGTAGCTGATTATGATGCACCTCCAGATCTTTCAATTAAAAATATTCGTCATTATTTTGCTACAAGATTTACTACTTTAATAGATTTACCAGATACTGATATTAAAACTTTAAATCCAATACCAGAATTGAGAAAAATGAATTTTATTCAATGGAATTATTTTTTCCTTGGATTAGCTGCTTGGGCTAGTGCATCTTTTGATTTTTTTTGCACTTCAACAGCTGGTACTAAAATTGCAGCAGCTTTAGGTGTTTCTACTCAAAAAATTACTTGGGGTCTTTCAGTAGTTTTAATGTTAAGAAGTGCTGGTGCTGTTATATTTGGTGTTTGGACTGATAATTATAGTCGTAAATGGCCATTTATTGTATGTAATTTAATATTTGCAGGTGTACAAATTGGTACAGGATTTGTTAAAACTTATCATCAATTTTTAGCGGTAAGAGCAGTTTCTGGTATTGCAATGGGTGGTGTTTATGGTTGTGCAGCTGCAACTGCACTAGAAGATGCTCCTCCAGGAGCAAGATCTTTTTTAAGTGGATTTTTTTTCACTGGTTATGCATGGGGATTAATGTTAGCAATGATTTTTTATCGTGCTTTTGAATATACTTCAAAACCATGGCAAGCATTATTTTGGTTTTCAACTAGTATGCCAGTTATTATAATTTTATGGAGATTATGTTTACCAGAAACAAAATTTTTTACTGAATTAATAAAAGCTAAAAAAGAACATCAAGCTCAATTAATAAAACAAGGTAAATATAATGGAAAAAATTTTAAAGATAAATTAATAAGTTTTGAGCAAAAATTCCGTATTCATTGGCTTAGATTTATTTATTGCATATTATTATTAGCAGGTTTTAATTATCTTACTCATGGTTCTCAAGATTTATTAACAACAATGGTTAGATCTCAACTTGGATTTTCTGAAAATGCAATTACAGTTATAGTTAGTATTTATTCATTAGGAGGTGTTGTTGGTTCTATATTTGTTGGACAAATGATGGAATTAACAGGAAGAAGATTGGCAATTATTATCTGTGCTATAATCGCAGGTGCTTTGGTATATCCAACTTATATGTTAAAAACAGAAGCTTCAATCATGGCATCAGGTTTTTTCTTAAATTTTGTTGTAATGGGTGCTTGGGGTGTTATACCTCAACATTTAAATGAATTATGTCCTGCAGATGCAAGAGCTTTACTTTCAGGATTATCTTATCAATTAGGTAATCTTGCAGCATCACTGTCTCTGACTATAGAAACAGAAATTAGTAATTCTTTCCCATTAGAATATAATTCTCTGGGTAAGATAACAAAATATAATTATGGTAAAGTTATGACAGTTTTCACAGGTGCTGTATCAATTTATTTATTATGTATCACTTTTGTAGGTCCAGAATTTTTCCATCGTGATTTAAGATCCACAGAAATGATAGAATTGGAACAATTCATGAAATCAGAAGATTTAGAAGAAACAACAACTTCAGGTTTAGCTGCTACTTTAACAAATGGTACAGACCAAGATCCAAATATAGATATAGAAAAAAATAATTCTAGTCCTTATAACACAAAGAAAAATTCAAAAAATATCTTTAAAAAATTTTTCCAAAAATGAAATCAAAAAAATATTATTACTGATTATCATCAACTCAAAGGTTTTTATTTTTTAACTTTAGCCTTTGATTTTTAATTTATATAGTTATAACTAGTTTATCTTCTTTAATGATTAATATATATATGGTATAAAACATACTAAAAATTGTACCTTACAGCAGACTAACCATCCAATTTCCGTCGAACCAAAAAAAAAAATCCAAAATCCCAAAGGTCGTTCACAATGTATCAGAAAAGAGAAATAAAAAAAATTCAGGTAGTGTTTTAATTTACTAAACTTTCCGTTTTGGGAATTTTCAAAAAATCAACAATCACGTGACTGAAATTTATAGCGAACAAAAAAAAAAAAATAAGAAAAATGAAGAAAACGCCCATGAAAAAACTGGCCCATACAAATTTATACCCAGGAAGAAGAACATAAGAGAACATAAGAGAAGAGAAGAGAAGAGAAGAAGAATACAGGTTTTTTTTTGAACGGTAAGGAGTTTGTTTTCACAATGATTAGAGTAGTTTACAGAGGGTTTCCGTCAGTTAGGTCTGTTGGATCTGTTAGTGCAGTGAGGGTTTCTGTTGGTGGTGTAGGTATTTTTAACAATAATATTTTATTTTCAAGTTCACCATCTTCATGTTCAGTTAGATTCAATTCAACAGAGAAAACTTCTTTATCATCTACAAAGTCAAAATCTTCCAATACTATAGGTAATCAACCAAGTATTACCAAGATAGGGATTCCTGCTAAGCTTTATATTCCTCCAAGGATTTCTCGTTTACCTAATCCTTTTTTAAATCCAGTAAGATTTATGAAATGTATTTTTAAAAGATTAGGATTAGTTGGATTAAATACTTTACAAGTGATTGATTTTAGGAAAGGAGGTCTTAAACCAGAATTTATCTTATGGAAAAATTTAGCTATTGAGAAATTTGTTCATGTTAATAAAGCTTTTGCACAAAGAAAATTACAAACTGTTAGAAGTGAATGTTCTAGTTTTGTATTTGATGCTTTAAAAAATAGATCAAAAACTTTACCAAAAGATGTTGAATTAGATTGGAAATTAATAAAATTTAATTCAAAACCAAAATTATTAAGTTTTTATCATTTCCCAACAACTGATGGTGCTACTCTTTGTTTACAAATTGTTTATAAATTTGATACAAAGCAAAGATTAGTTTTTGTTAAAAATGGTGAAACTACAAATCAAGATAAAGATTTAATAGAATATTTAGCTTTTAATGTCGATCCATATACAAAAGAAGTATGCATTGCTGGTTCTCTTTTCGAAAGTGGTATAGATGAAAAAATTAGTCCAGAAGCTAGTCCCTCACAAAGAACAGTTTTAAATAATATGGTTGAATTTGGTGATATATATAGAATAGAACCTCCAAGAGATTTACCAAAAAAAATTGAATCATCAAAAAACTAAAGTCAAAAAAAAAAAAAGATCAATAATTACGAAAACATGTATATATATATATTTTTTAATTAATTTCATTTACCTGATTTTTGTAGATAAAATCTTCATTAAATAAACGTATTCAATCTACTAATACGACATTGCAAAACATAATATATACAGAACATAAACGGTGCTCATGTCGAATTTCATAATAAATGAGAGATGCGAAATGAAAGTTAACATGAAAAGAGAACAAAAAAAAAAAAAAAAAAATCCAAACAGTCATTTCTAAGCAAACAAAAGTGAAATAAAAGTAATAAAAAAAAAAACAATTTAACTTAACTTAAAGCATCAATCAAAAAATTCAAGAGGTTGTTCCCTTTTGATCATCAGAGGTAGCTAATTTTGCAGCTTGTTGTTTTGCAACTTCTTCAGGACTTGGCATACCTTCAACTAACAATTTTTCCAAAGTAAATTTATTTTCAGATAAAAATTCTTTTTCTTTTTGTTTTTCTTCTTCTAATAATTTTTCACCATTTTCTTTTAAATATTTTTGAAATTGTAAATATTGTTTTTGTCCTTCTTCTCTAATTATATCTAAAGGCATTTTTGGAATTGAACCTCTTTGTTGCAGAGTTGGTAATCCTAAAAATTTAGAAGCCCAATCACTTGAATTTGAAACTTGTTGTTCTTTAAATTCTTTTTCAAAATTTTTTCTTAATAAATTTTCTCTTTCTAAAAATTCTTCAGGAATTTTTTTCTTATCTTTAAAAGAATTTAAAATTGGTCTAACATCAGAAAGTGGTTGAGTTGCTAAATATTCCAAGAATGGAATTAATTTAATTAATTTATCATCTGGTTTACCATCCCAAGGATCCATAGGAATAGCATTTTCAGGTTGTAATGAATATGCTGCAGGGTCCACATCGACCAAAACCATTTTTTTCAAATCTCTATTCATAAGACTTAAATCTTTAATAACTTTCCCATCTTTATAACGACAAGATTCTTTAAATAAGGCAAATGAAACAAAAGCATGATATGGATCTAATTTTTGAATAGTTTTTTCACTATACATCATATAGTTGGACGAAAATATAACAATTTCATAATATTGAGAAAGATAACCCAAAAAATAATCTAAACCTGGTCTTTTTGCAGTTTTCCAACCTTTTGAAGAACTCCATTCTGAATGAACTAATAAATCATCCAAAGTTAAAACTAAAGTTAAAGGTCTTCTATAAGGTTCTGGAGGAGGTGGTGGTAATAATTCTTCATATGCAGGTTCTGAAAATAAACTAAACACAGAATCAAATCTTTTTTTAAAACGATTAAACATTAATCCAGGAGTGTACCCATTCCCAGATTCATCATAAAATTCTTTTTCATCTTCTTCCCAATTTCTTGATAAATATAAAGTTCCACCTAAAATTGAACCAAAACTAACAATATAAAAAATATTTGCCCATCTTTCACGCTTCAAATCTGTTGACGTCACATGCTTCCTCTTACTTTGTTGCCTTCTTTGTTGCTCATACTTGGATTTCAATTCCTCATTAAGTTCTGATTTTGAAGCTTCTTCAGCTGAACTAGAGCTAGAATTAGCACTGGAACCAGTACTTGAACCGTCCTTCTTAACTGGTTCATTCGTATCAACACCTGCCTTTGACAACAATTCATCATTCAAAATCGATTGATAGCCCGGTTTCTTCTTCTTCTCCTCATTGAAAAGAACCATCGAAGTATTATATAACCTTCTCGATGACGCACCAGTCAAACAGCGGTTAATTGATAACCTACTACCACAACCGCCAACACTAAACTGTTTCAATGAACCTAATGAACCTCTAAGTAAACTCATTTTCCTTTTTTTCCCTTTCTTCTTACTTTCTTTCTTTCTCTCTCTTTTCTAAAATCTAATCTTTTAAAAGAAAAAACCCCGCTATCATAGATATAAATTCAAATATAAAGTATTAGCCTTTGTTTTAAACAATTCTTTTTTTTATTTTTTTAACTATTTAATTGATTTACCGCTCATGATGGCAACTTTTTTTTGATGTTTTTTTCCCTCGCTCGATCACACTCAAAATTCGAAAAAAGCAAAAAAAAAATTCTCATCACAGAAAAAAAAGGTGGTCGTGTGGTTAAAACTCAAATTTGACCGTTTTGGAAAAGTTTTTCTATTAGTTGTTCGGTGCACTACCAAATACAGAGCTATATGTTGTTTTGTGGCGGCGGGAAAAAGGCGGGAAAAAGGCGGAGGTAGAGCAGGCAGTGAAAGCAGTGAAGGTGATGAAGGTGGTGAAGGTAGTCCACTTGCTGTCTACTTTGTGTCTACTGGCGGTTTAGGAGAAGTGGCGGCGTACTTTGTCACTGGAGGCGGCGGCGGAAAAGGCAGCAACAGCAGCAGCAGCGGGTAGCTACTGCCTTCACTGCCTCTGCCGCCTCAACTTTCGTTATTTAATATTCTAATAGTACTATTTTCTAGTGTTCTATACTACTATACGATTTACTTTTATTCCATTAGTTTTTAGTAGTTTCACTTCCTGGAACCACTTTAAAAGACAAGATATCATTCTGACCAACATCCACAAGATCATCTTCACTGACTCTAACTCCTCCAACACCTTCGATAACCGCTATAGTTACCTCTCCCATAACATGTCTTGCAACACTTCCTACCGAAGTACCTCTTTTCACCAAGGTACAATCTCTAAATGCATGTTGACCTGATGAACCTGTAAAAGTATTTATATTTCTTACTGTGTATACTGGAATTAAATTTAAAATATCAGCAGCTGCTTGTAATACTTGAACAACACCTGTACTTCCAAATCTGTATAAGACTAAATCTCTAATATTTTCAACCCGTTGTTTCAATTTATCATCTAATGGTTTTAATCCACTTTCTTTACCTAAATCTTCAAGTGTATCAACAAATTCTGTACCTTCTTCATATTTAATATAATTTTGTTTAGCCAATTTTCTTAAAAAAACTTCTGTTATAGCAGATGTTAAAACTGCTTTAGAATCTGGATGTTTTAATAAAATTTTTGAAACATTTTTATCAGCATCAGGATGATCAATTTTATTTAATGCTAATACAGTTGGAAATTTTTCACTCATAAATGCTCGTACTACAATAGTTATCATTTCATGATCCCATGTCTCCAATTTAGGTAAATTTGGAATCCTTGCTAAAGCTTTAGCTACTAATTTCCCAGAAGCTCCATAACCACCGAATTGTGATCTTAAAGTTTCAACTGCTGAACTTTTAGTTGCTGTATGTCTTCTAACAATTGACCCCCATCTTTTTAATAAATTATTCTCAATCCATAATCGAATTTCATCTTGTAACCATTCAATGTCTTGTAAAGGATCATAACCACGAGTTTCCTTCCCCTCGGCATCAATTGTCCCAGAAACATCAACAACATGAATTAAAGCATCTGCTTGACGTAAATCATCTAAAAATTTATTACCTAAACCTCTCCCAGTAGAAGCTCCAGGTACTAATCCTGCAACATCTAATAATTGAACTGGAACATGTCTCTTACCATTGGAACACCACCCATAGTTGGGCTTACAATATTCTTGTTTCCCAAACCTTGCACATGCACAATCAACTTGTAAATAACCAGTAGCTCTATTTGGCTCTATGGTACAAAATGGGAATGCACCAACTTTTGCATCTGCATCAGTTAAACTATTTAAAGTTGTAGATTTCCCCGATGAAGGTTTACCAACAATACCAATCAAAGGATCCCGAGGCATCTTGAAATTCCAATTTTTAGTTTCGTTTTTCTTTTTCTTTTATTTGAATTTGCTATATAAAAATTCTTCAATATATTTATTATATACTTATATTTATATTTATATATATAAAAAAAATTTTTCACGACCTCATCTATATGACAGATAAACCAATTATTATTAACATGGACTATGAGAGATAGGATTGCTTTTAAGTATAATGTTTAATAGTATCTTGTTCATCAAGCGTCTGAAATTGATTTTTAATTTAAGAAATTGTCAATTGATTAAAAAAAATATAAAAATTTGTAACTTTTCAACTAGAAACAACTTATTTAAAGAGAAAGAGGTAAATTGGAATGAATCACAAACACTTGTTCATCTAAAATCCAAGTTTCAAGGTAGATGTGTTGAGATATCATCTTTAGAAGATGTACCTCGATTACTAAATTGTTTTATGGAGTCACATTCTAAGATTTTATCAAACGCAACACATCCAATGATGTACGCTTGGAGAACAGGTACTGTTTCTTGTATCAATTCTGGAAAATTTTTTAATATCATTAATTTGAACCAAGGTTGTCATGATAATAATGAAGCCGGAGCAGGCGCAAGGATCTTAGGATTACTAGAAAGAACAAAATTGGTTAACGTGTTGGTAATTGTTTCCAGATGGTACGGTGGAACACCTCTTGGTCCTGCTAGATTTAGAGACATAACAGAAGTTGCAACACAAAGCTTGAAAAAAGGACTTTTCTTGGATGAAAATAACTCACCAATCTATAAGTTAAATCGAAATCAACAAACAACACAAAGGAAAAGGAAATAACCAATAATCTACAACCTCCCATCTCTTTTACAATTATATATATGAAAGTACTTGACCATTAATCTTCGAAATTGCCTAAAGAGGAAACTGTCTTATTATTTTACATACCCTCTATTAATAACTCCATTGAAAAGAACCAATTAGCCAGACTATTGGGACTTTAGTTTAGTTGGAATATTCTTACTTCAAAAGATGAGAGCACTAACTCTTTGTTTGAAATAACTATATATATATATAAATGCAATTTTCTCATTAGAATTTGTTTGTTGTATTTGACATTTAAAAGCATAAACCTTGAAAACATAGACAAAATGAATTTTCAAAAATCTACCAAGAATTGGTCAATGACCACCTAGATGAAATTTAATTCAAATCAATTGTAATCTAGTCTTTTTGATAATTAAGTTTCTTTTAATTTTGGTTCTTCTCTTAAATGTCCGCCCAAGCTTTTATTTAACCCTGCTCCGCCCAGTTTTCTCCCAGTTTCCGCCCAATCTCCGCCTAATTTTTTTTGCAGAGTTTCCGCCTAAAAATTCATCCCTCAAACAGTAAAAGGCTAAAAAAAAAAACAAAAAAAAAAGGTTTAAAAATAGCCCTGCGGTTTTCTTTTATAAATTCAATATTTGCAATTGCAATTATTGGGAGTTAGATTTCAAAATCCGAAGATATTGCTGCTTTTATCTTAAAAGGCTGCTTGCGATGGTAGTGGGTAGTGGTAGGCATTAGATTAAGAGCTAAAGTTATCATTTAATTAATTTTTTTTTTTTTAAATTTGAAAGATAAAAGTCAAGGTTTAATATTTAAAATTTTGCAGGTCAAAATTTTTTTTTTTCATTTTATTTTTAATAAATGTTTTGGTTGATACGTAATATTGCCATGATTTTATTGGTATGGTTGTTCTTGGTGATATCTTTTGCTGAATCTGCGTTGGTTGAACCATATGAATGTTTTGATTCAAAGATCAGAAATGCTCTGTTTTCAAATTTTGTGCCCGATGTTTCTTACGGGAAGGAGAATAAAACTTTAACTTTTAGTGTTCATTCGGATGTGTTTTCATATACGCCTGATGTCAATCTGAGTACAAATATATTCACAACATTACATTTGACAATTGGTTATACCAATGGAGATACTTCGAATCATTATCTCAGGTTATGTGATTATATAAGTTTGATTAACGCAGGAAATTCAACAAGCTCCAGTACTACTAGTACTACTAGTAGTGATAGCGATAGTGATTCTGATGATGATATATGTCCATTATATTCCGGAGAGACGATTTCCATAAATTATAGTGCTGATATTTCAAATCATTGTGTTGTTGGGACGTATTCAGTACAAATGCAGATGATAAGTTCAGATGGTTCAGGGCAAACTATTGGTTGCGTGAAAATGTATGTCACTCCAGAATTACCTAAAAATGCTACTTTGCCATTACAAGCTGGAATTGTCATATTAGCTGGGTTGATTTTGTTAATAAACAGTTTTCTGTTGATTTTCTCTCCTTATCAAGAATCAGAAGATCCTTATTTATTTTTATATTCAACAGTTTGTAATGCGCCATTACTTAATCAAATTACCCCTGGAATTGATGATTTTTTTGTCTATGTTCATTTTTCAATATTTATGACCGGTTTAAATTTACAATACCCAGGTTTTTATAAGCTGTTTATTTCATCAATTACATGGGTTGCATTGTTGACCAATGCTCTCACTCCCGATATGGAAAGTATAGAAGATGGTATTTATGTTACTTATGATGAAAATGGATTAGAAACTTTAGCATTATATGCTACAAATGATTTTCAAGGTAACGTATGGAAAACTTTTATGGTTGTATTATCATTTTTAATATTGGCAATAGTAGCTCTGGATCAAATATTTGTTGGTTTCTCATTTTTGACTAAAAGGAAAAACTCTTTTAATTGGAAAAAAAATTTATATCACATTATTGGATTAGTTTTAAGACTTTTCTTTTTCATGTTCACAATGCCATTTTTAGTAACAAGTATTTATTTATTATCAGGAATTGGTAGTTCTGCAACAAGTACTTATCATGGGAAGAAACCTGAGATTTGGGCAATTGTTTTATCTATTTTATTTTTAATAGTATGGGTTTTAGTAGGATTATTTTTCATATTCAACTATATTTTCCCTACAAAGAGAAATAACAAAAATAAACAAAATTTGTATACATCCATGAAATTAATTTCAATATGGGGAGGATTATATCATAAATATGAACCTTCAAAAATTTATTACTTTATTGTTGAACTTTTAGAAATGCTTTTTTTATCTATTATTATCGGAGCATTACAAGATCATGGAGCTGTTCAAGTTATAACGGTTATAATTACTGAAGGAATATCATTAATGGCAATGCTTTATTTTAAACCTTATTATCTTAAGACAAAGTTAAATGGTTGCAAATTGGTAGTTGCTATTGTAAAATTATTAACTAGTTTCTTGTTGATTCCTTTTGTTATTGAATTACAAACTAGCGAAGAGGCCATGACTATTGTTGCATTTGTTCAATGTAGTTTACATTTACTGGTTTTATTTTTCATTTTTTTCATACCCGTGATATATTGCCTTATATCTACAATTCAATCGATTATTAGAGTGAGAAATGGAGAAATAGTTTCTTTTAATCCTTTAAAAAGTGGGAGTGTTGAAAAGGAAATTAAAATACCTTATTTTGGTGCTGATACTGAAAGTAATAATTATGATAAAACAAATAGTCATATTTCATTACTGGAAATGAGTTATTTTGAAAACCGTTTACATTCCAATAGTGGAGGATTATTTAGAAACCTGTCAATCTCGACATCAAATTTGGAATTAACAGATAATAGAGTCTTACCACTAGTGGGTATATCAAATATTTCATATGGCAATAATGATAAAAGTGCAAAGTGTGTTGACTATTCCGTTAGAGAAGCAGATGCTTTCTTTACGGGTAGAATTTTAGAACCTGATCCTGAAGTTAAACAGATATGGGAACTGAGAGAAGAAAGAAATACCAATATGGTTCCTTCAACTAATAATAATAATAATAATAATAATAATAACAGTAATAGCATCAAGGGGAAAAAAGATTTATTTAAATTAATATTCAGAAACAAATATCGTCGTCCAGTTAAAGGTTTTGAAGTTGAAAGACCAAGACAGATTACTATAGGTGCTGCGAATGTTGGAAATTTGTCCAATACTACTAATACCAATCCCCACAAGACCGAGTCTTTGGCAACACGAGACGAAGATGCCGAGGATAAAAACGATGATACCCGCGTCAACGCTACACCAACGTACTCCGCTCATTTCACAGAAGACTACGGCGACAAATTTTCAACAGAAGAAGAAAACTAACTTTCCCTTAGCTGAACACCACCACTTGAACACCACCACTTGAACACCACCACTTGATACCCTCCTGCACCAACATCTTACACCATTTACACCACACACACCATTATTTTAGAGGTCTTACACCACTTAATACATCTTACACCATTTGATTCCTAATTAGGCGTTTTGTTTGTTTTGTTCACTACTTTTTATGTGCTTTTTTGTTTTTTTACTTTTTTACTATAAATAATAATAAGCAGCGCTTCCGTATACCGTAAAGGCAAGAAGAGGATGAGTTCGGAGTTTATTAAAGTAAAGAATATATAGAGGTATTGGATTAAGTTAATGGGTTATTTAGTGTTGATATATTGTAGTTATTAGAACTGGTTTTAGTAGAGTTAAAAACTTTTTTGGTTTTTTCAACTATTTGATTTTATTCTTTAAAAAAAAAAGAAAGTTTGAGGTTTTTGCTTGCTATTAAGGTAAAGTCATCACTTGGCACATGTGCTTTTAATTGCGATGGATTCAGTGGTTAATAATCTTTTATCATCATGGGACTCGGTAGTTAATCTTGGAGATGCTGATTTTGGGAATAAGGATAAGAGAAGGCATTCTTTTTTCGGGATCAAAAACCCTTCAGGTGCATCAATATCGGAAACAGATAATAATAATAATAATAATAAAGATAACGGTAATAGTAATGGTATGGGTTCAATACTGAGTTCCAAGAGTTTGCAGTTACCTCATGGTGATGGTTCATCGACGTCGCTTTTTGGTTCGTCATCTCAATTGACGGATAAGTTGGTGGAAAGAATTATATCAATGGCTCTTCCAGCTTCTTCGGAGTCGATATCAGCGCTGGAAAATATTTCACAGCGACTTGAAATGCAAAAGACAAGGCCTTCATTTTCAGTTCCATTGATGTCAAAAAATTTTTTACAATTGAATTCTCGGCTTTCAGTGCCATTTGAAATGATTGATGAAATTATAAAGTTGATTTCATGGAGATCACAAACTTACACATTAGCAATCCTACTTATAATAACACATATGATAATTAATCCGATTTTATTCTTAGTATCGCCATTAATATATATATTATTCGGAATAATGGTTCCCGCATATTTGAAACATCATCCTCCAGAAAGTTCAATTTTTTTCCCAAAGAATAATCCAGTGCCAGCAAGAGGTTTACCATTATATAAAGTCGTCGAACCAAAACCTGTTCCTGAATTATCTAGGGAATTTGTATTGAATTTAACCGATTTACAGAATCATGTTCTCTTATATGTGGTTACATTTGATTTTTTGAATTGGATTGTATTAGAATATTGTTATTTCAAAGATGAAGCAATTTCTGCTTTGGTTTATCTAATATTATTGATCGCTACACTGTTATGTATGACCTTGATCCCAATAATAAGTATTCCTGGATTATTGAAAATTTTTCAAATTGGATCAATAATATTACTTTGGAGTGCAGCAATATTATTTCATCCTTATTTTAAAGATCAACTATTTTATTATATTTATTCTGAAGAAACAAGGTTGAAATTATTAACTTTGACAAATAAAGTAGAAAACTTTGTGAAACAAGAATTCACATTTGTTGAAGATCAGGAAGTACGAGAAGTAGAGATTTTTGAGATTCAATATTTGAATTCAGAAACGAAAAATTGGACATTACTTTGTTACTCACCTGATCCTTATGTTACTAATTCAGAAATAAGAATTTCAAATTTACCCTTAGAAGGAACACAAAGTTTACAAGTTGTTAAGCCTCCAGTCGATTGGGAATTTGTACCAAGTCTTTCTGCGGTAAATTCTGATAACTCTAATAATAGCCCACAATCAGCGAAAAAGAAAAATGAACTTCACTGGAAACTAGATCTTAATCCGAAAGAGTGGGTTTCTAGAAACTACTTAGATTCAGTCATTGATATCGATGATGATGAAAAATGGTGTTATGATTTATTAACAGATGAAATTTCTCGCGATGGGGAAATGAAAAGTGACAAATTTAGAAGAAGAAGGTGGATTAAACAGTGTATAAGATCTTTCCAAGTACAAGAGATTATGAAACTTTCGGAGATGAAGCAGAAGAATCTAATTGCAAAAGATGAACATCTAAAAGAAAAAGGAAAGGGAAAGGATAACAAGAATTTTATTAAAAATACTTTATCTTCTTCTGATCCAGAAGATTCAGAAGATCATTTGTTGGATGGGGACGGAGATGATGATGCTTCAGAACATTCCTTACAAGAAAGTGTTAAAAGTGTTGCTGAAGGAAGCATTTCATCGTTTGGTGTTTAGGGCATTATGGGGCATGTTTGTGAAATGACTTAAAGAAGAATATATCATTCAGCATGGAAAAAGGTTAAGGTGGTCAAAAAGAAATAATAATTTTTTATAAAAAATTAATGGAAAAAGAGAATATTTTACGATTAAAAAAAAGAAAAAAACACAGTATCTATTAACTTATTTTAATACTGTTTTATATTAAGAATAATAATATACATAAATATATATATAAAAAATGTATTGTTCATTTCATATCACATCTCATTGTTTTCCAAAATCCATAAAATCCATTAAATTTAAACCGCTAATTTTCTTTCCAGAATCATTGTTTTGTTTCTTTTTATCTTGTAATAAATTACTTAAACTATTCAATTTTTTTCTTTTTTTACTTCTTTCCTTAGCTGTTGAATTTTTCTTATTATTGACATTATTAGCAGTATCGCTTCTTGTACCAGAATTACTATCTTTTGAAGCATTCCAAGTAGCTATAAAAGGAGTAGAACTAGTAGTTTCTTGCAGTTTTTCAAAAATAGGTGCATTTTTTTTATTTTCCAAAGATGAAGATGGTTGTAAAAGTATATCATCAAAATCTATTCTATTATCGCAATGTAAACACTCGTATCGTAAAACCCGTTTTCTTGGTTTCCATTCTTCATGATCTTTATCATTAACATGTTTGTTGGATAATGATTTAACATTTTGGTTTTTTTTAATTTTTTTCTTATTTCCAATATAAACTATTCTAGTCTTTAAATTATAACCTGGAATTAAAAAAACTTTACAACAGGGGCATATCTTAACACAGAGCTGTTGTTGTTGCTGTTGCTGATGTTTCTCAATAGCATTCTCGCCAGTATAAAAGGGCAAAATGAAATTCTTTTCTCTATTGTACTTTATTAATTTTTCATTAATTTTTGAAGATAACAGAGCTATTGTTAATGAATGTGATAAGTTCACATAATGTAATGAAGTTGATGTGGTTTGATTTAATTGATTTTGCTTATATGATGTCGATAATGATGATGAAGAAGAAGACACCTGTAAGGGAGATGAGGGAGAGGGAGACACAGAGGTCATCTTCAATTCTAGGTTCTTAATACTAGTTGAATATATATATTTATATATATAAATTATTATTACATAAATTTTCTTAAAAAATAATATAAAAAAAAAAAAAAAAAAAAAAAAAAAAAAAAAAATTAAACATTGTTGATAGTGATATAGTTATACAACAAAGAATATAACAACCGTTTAAAATCCCTTTTCTAAAACCCAGAGTAACCAAATTTCCCTTCCAACAAAAACAGCAAACAAATTTAAATAGAAATCAAGCTGATGACAATAATTTCTTGATTTTTTTGGTATTTCCTTGGCTATTTTTTGTTATTTCTTCTAATAATCTTTTTCTTGTCTTTATAGGTGACTTTAAATTATTAGAATTTTTATCTTTAAAAGGTGAATTTTTTTGGCTTGAATATGTAAGTGCTTTTTTCAAAGGAGAAAATTGTGGTGATTCAATTTCATTTTCTTTTTCTTCTTGAATATTTATTATTCTCTTTAATCTTGGAGATCTTCTCAAGGAAGTAATGGATGTTAAATTATTAACCGTTGAAATAATGTTTTTATTATTTAAATTTCTTGGGGATTTGGATTGAGATAAGGGACTATATTCAGGGGTTGGATATTCATATTCTATGTTATTATTATTATCTTTAAAAATTTCAAAATTTAATTTTGTAGGAGGTGGAATTGAATTAATAGGTAATGACAGTACTGATTTTAAATTTAATGAATTTTTTTTAATTGTCTTTGGTGTTGTGTTTAAAATATAATTAATTCTATGTTTAGAAGGAGTATTTGGTGGTGTCATTAATGTCTTTTGTGTAACTTTAATTTCTGATTTTTCAATTAAAAATAAATCAGGAATTTCTTTTTGTAAATATTTAACCCATTCATCACAATCAGCTTGAATATGAAAATCAATAATATTATCCCATGAAGTAAGTGGAACACAATTTTTATTTATGAAAATAACCATTCCATCATTTCTTTCATGAATTTTTTTAGCTAAATTTTTTACTAATTTTTTAACACCATCAACTTTTAAAGATGTACCAAAAATCAATAAAATTTGTGGATTTTGTTTTAAATCATATTGTAAACCTTTTGCAATATTTTCAGCATAAGGATGATTTTCACCATATAATATAATATTTGGTCTAAGTATTCCAACTGTTATACTTGACATTCTTTTCCCCAGAGCTAAACGACGATCAAATTTTTCTAAACAACTTGGACAATCTGGAGTTTCACCATCTTGTAACATTTCTCTATATTCATTTGACCATTCAAATGTTTTAAAACAATGAGTACAAGATAATTTATTTAAATCTCCATGTAATTGAACAACATCCAATTCTTTCCAATTTAATTCTGTTCCAGTATTTAAATCTAATTTTCTTTCAATTCCATCAATATTTTGAGTATAACATTTAATTAATTTTTTTTTATCATAAAGTTTTTTCAAAAATTTATGAGTATCTGTAGGATTCAGTTTCATTGTATGTGAATATAAAGATTCCATAAAAGTACAAAAAATTTTTAAAGTCTCTTCACTTCTAAAAAGTGAAATATCAAATAAATCTTTCCCCTTTACAATACAATTTGGATGTTTTGTCTTTACCATATTATATAACCCTTCTGAAGACCTAAAATCAGGAATCCCAGCATTACAAGATATCCCTGCTCCAGTAAGCGTCACTATCTTCCTCGACTTCAATATCAGTCTAGATATTAAAGATAATTGACTTTTGTCGCGCTCATCAACAGCGTCTAATTGGTGTAACTGAATTGATCGCATCTTTTCTTTTCTTCTCTTCTCTTTCTTATAAAAATAAAAAATTCTTTCTCTTTTCTTTCTCTTTTCCTCCAATTGGTTTTTTCTTATTTAATTATATTTAATTATACATCGGCGGTTATTCAATTAAACCCTTTGTTCAATTTTCCTTTTTTTTTTCTTGATATCTTTAATTCTCGATAAATCATGTATTATATAAAATGCAATTAAAAAAGGAAAAAAGATGGTGTTTCGTTTGCAATGTCATATACCCGATTAGGAAATAGATAAATAGCAAAAAAAAAAATCCAAATTTGTATTCTAGTGCACTACTGTGTTTTAAGCGTTTACTTAATAGAACACGAACGGAACTAGTAATAATATAAATACTACTATATAATCTATACAATTTAATTGAATAATAATAAAAAAACATATTGAAAACAACAGCGGTTAGTGTTTGGGAAGCTTAGTTTTTAGTCTCTATGTTTGGAATGCAAATATCCAAGTTTCCAAGTATTTAAAATGCCTATAATTTACTGTAAAAATAGTGTAATGATTCCTGTAAGTAAGATGCAGCTTGACCACGATTTCGAGAATCTTGATGAACCAGCACTAGAGTCATCTGGAATCGCGGTAGAAAAAGAAGAAGATGTATGTGGTTTTGAAGACGTCAAGATTGAGCTATAGCTTGAACTAATGCTATAGCTAGAGCTAGAGCTTGAGCTTGAGTTTGAAGTTGAAGTTGAAGTCGGTACTGCAGATGATGTCACTGCAACAGTAACAGAAGTTTCTCCATCAACTAATTCAATAAACTCTTCAATGGCTTCTTCTTCATTCCCATTAATGGTACCGCCTTTAGATTCTATTGAAGACCAACTCCCACTTTGATCGCTATAAGAATACTCTTCACCTGTGGAATAATCTGCAATAATCATTTTTGAAACATACATTTGAAAAGGAACATCATCATAATCTGTTTCACCACCAGCCCATTCTATTGTACCAACACTATTACTTGGATCTCCTCCTGCCCAAAGACTTACAAATATTGCCATAGGTGTTTGAGGATAACCTTCTGAATTATTTGCAAAAAGTGTTCTTATTAATACATCATCAACATACCATTTTAAAGAATTTTCATTCCAATCAATAGTATAATTATGGAAACTTGTTCTTGGATCACTAATCATTGAATAATATTGTCCTCTATCATAAGTAGTAGTATTTCCTTTAGAGAAAAAATCTGTTTGTACTTGAGTACCATCACCACCTAACCATTCAATATCAATTTCATCTAAATCATCAGATTGTAAAAAAACAGATGATACAATACCTGTACCATTAGAACTTTTAACTATTGCTTCAATTCTACCAAACATAATATAAAAATTCGATTTTATAGCAGGATCATCATACCTTTCTTCAATACTTAACTTTAAACCTTCATCTGTATAAAAAATCCTATCTGATTTCTCATATGAACCAAAATAATCAGATTCAGATGTGAAATCCAATGATATTGCAGTTGATAATGCTGCATCCGGTGAACAAGTGGTATATATAAGTGGATTGCATGCAGATGTCGACGACGAAGTCGACGATGCCGATATCGATTTCGTTGAAGCTGAAGTTGAACTTGAAGTTGAAGTATCCTCTAAATTCGTCAAAGAACTCATCGGAGACTCTGCAAGGCATGTTGCCAAGAAAAAATTACCAGCATAAAGTATAAAGCGAAACAAACCCAGTTTCGATAGTTGATTCATATTGATTTGACACAATAGTAATAGTTAATTATATACAGATCATGATTTACATGAGTTACATGAGTTACATATATATATATATATACATTCCAATGGTTTAATGAATAACTTCTAAAAATACCAATATTTCACCAGCTTAGAGAAGATTATAGACAAACCGGTAAAATCCCCATACCATATCGATACATACCTCATCTCTTGTCTTGTTAATTTTCAACCAACCCATTTTCCGTTATAGTGGAAAATTCTTTAGTACCGCTAAATAAAAAGATGCAAACGCGTGAAAAAAAATGAAAAATTACGTAAAATTTAACTAGACGAGTACTAAAGTCTAGTGTGGTACTAAAGTTGAATAGTACTATATATAGTATTACTAAAAATAGGTTAGAAATTCTTGAACAAAACATTTGATTCATCTGCTTTTCTTTCGTTAAAGTTTTTTTTAGGTTTTTTTTTTTGTTCTGTTGTTGATTTTTCGTTTAAGATTGATATGTTTAAATTTTTAACTCTTTGTAATTCTTCTTGGAAATTTTTTTCAAAATTTTCCTTTGATAAAGATTCTTGTTGTTGATGATTTAATTGATTTGGAAATGGAGGAACACTCATTATTGCATCTGAATCAAAGATACATTTACTTTCCTTTCCCTGTCTAAACCTATCAACCCAATAAATTGCAGTACCAACTTCATCATATTTAATTTCTCCAGTTTTTTTAATTTTTTTGTATTTACCAATTTTTTTAGCTATAGAAACTAAAAGTTTATCTATATCATTAGTCGGATGGGGCAAAAATTTTTTGTATGAATTTCCTGTGGGATCTTGCTTATTTAGCAAAAATAATAAATAGTCAGCAACAATAACTGGATCAACTAAGTTGGGTTTAACTGTCCCAACTAGGGATAAAGTAAGCATTGTTTGTGAATCTTTAACTGTTGGTAAAAATACACCAGGAGTATCATATAATAATATTTCCGGTTTGGAACAAATTCTAATGATCTCAGATGTTGCCCTTGTGATACCTGGTTGAAACCCAGTTCTTGCCACTTTAGTCTTAACCCCAGGTAATCCTATTCTTCTTAAAGTATTTACTAAAGTAGATTTACCTACATTAGGCATACCAATAACAATCATCCTTAAACCCAATGGAGGTGGCGGGTACATTTCTTCATATTTAGACTTGCACAGATTGATAATCTTCTTCATATCAGACGATTTTTGAGTATCAATAACCATAAATTTTTCTCTATCTTCATGCCATTTCCGTAATAATTTTAAATCAATTGAACTTAAATCTTTCTTGGAATATATTATGATCTTTTCCTTCCCTTGTAATGCCCTATCTAATAATAGATTCCGAGTGCTGATAGGTGCTCTTGCATCTCGCACTTCTAACACTAAATCAAGTTGAGGTGCTAATTGCGTAAGCTTCGTTAAAGCTTTAACATGATGACCTTTGAAATCAGCTAATGGTATCCTAAAATCAGGAAAAGTTTGTCTCGCTATAAACGGTACTTTGGAAATATGAGCCAGTACTGACATCTCTCTCTTTCTCTCTATCTATCTCAAACTTCAATACAAATAACAATAAATTCTATACTTGATTTACTTCATCTCATCTCATCTAGATGAAGAAGATGATTATAATTTTTGTATTACAAAATAAAATAAAAAAAAAATTTTTGAAATTTTTCTACTTTTTTTTTCTTTTCTTTTTTTTCAAATATTTTCTACGGTATTAAAGATTATTTTAATTGAAGAAACTATTATAAGATCAAGATGCCATTAGTGTTATTCACCGGGTTCCCTTCATCTGGGAAGTCTAGATGGGCTAATTTGTTAAAAGAGAAATTAAATGGGAAAATTGCGTCATTAAAACCAGGTGAAGCTGGCTCAAATATGAAGGTTATACTTCATTCTGATGAATCGTTAGGTATATCTCATGATGAATATAAAGATTCTAGAACAGAGAAATCTCTTAGGGGAACACAAATGTCTGCTGTGAAAAGAGATATTTCAAAAAACACTATAGTGATATTGGATTCGCCTGCTTATATTAAAGGTTTTAGATATCAGTTATTTTGTGAATCAAAAGCATTATCAACTTCCTACTGTGTTATTCATGTTATGGCTCCTTCTGAAAAATGTTTTGAATATAACTCTCAGAGACCTTTGTCGGAGCAATGGGATGAAGAATTGTTAAAACATATGATTATGAGGTATGAGGAACCAGATGGTAATAACAGGTGGGATTCTCCATTATTTAATATTGCATATGATGATACAGAATTACCATTCACAGAGATATGGGGAAGTTTAATTCTTTCAAAAGTTCTTAAACCAAATAATGCTACTGTTTTGAAACCAGCAACAGAACTGAATTTCTTACAGAAACTAGAAAAAATTACATCAGAAGTCATCAATAAGATTATACAGCATCAACAATTACAATCCATTGGTGGTGATGTATTGATTGAAGAAGGATTATACGTAGAATTACCTCCCAAAAGTGTTAGTCTTGCACAGTTACAACGGATAAGAAGAACATACATTGGACTAAACAGAATGAGGACTGTTGATAACGATAGGATAGGACCTTTATTTGTTCAATTTCTTAATAATTCTCTTGCTGAAGATGATTAGATGATTACATATATATGTATATTTTTAATAGAAAATTCCCCACTATAAATAATAATACTTTCTTCAAATACATATACAACAATTTCCTCTATTAATCTTACTATATACAAATTTAATTATCATGACGTTCAACTTCTTCAACCATTAACTTCAAATACGAATTAAACACATCGCTGAACTCATTGTACAACTTGATTTCTGGGTATATATCATTAATAAACCTCATGTATTCTTTCTTATCATTAGATTTGTATATATAACTAATGACAAAATCCCATGGTCTGTTATCTGGTTTTTCAAAAACATCAGTTACAATGTCTTTTGTAGAAATATCGTCTTGATAAACTTCTCGAAGAATCTTGTAAAAAACATCAAATTTTCTAGCATTACCATATATTGTTAATAATATTAATAAAGATACTTTAGACTCATTATCTTTTAAAAATTGAAACTTTTTGAATTTCAACAATCTATATATTGTATCAATTTTTTTGGAATATTTTACAGAAGTTCCAAATATTGAAAATTTTTCGTTGAAATTGTTTAAATTATCCAATACATATCTCGGTCTTATGAATTCACTTGAATTAAAATTTGAACCTAATATTAATAAATATGGAACTATCTTTAAATCCCATTCAATCAATAGTTGGTCATCACTTAATTTCACAAAATCCAAAATTTCAGCAAATTTGTTAAATTTCAGTGAAGAAATTGATTCAATATCATCTTCTTTAAAATTATCAAAGCTTGGACTTTCTATTAAGACTTTACAATAAGATATCAAGTCATTGGTGTCCGCTTTTAAATATCCTGTGGAAATTTTAGTTAATAAATTATCTCTTATTAAAACAATGTCAAATTTTTTAGGTAAAATCTTATGTAACAACAATAACATTTCATGTCTTAGTTTAAAATGTTCATCAGTTGGTCCAGTAAGTGGGAAAAATAAATTGAAATTTTTGTAAAAATCACCTTCTTTAAGTAATGATTGTGCCTCTCCAACTGAAAGTTTCTTTAAATGATTTATATATGATGTAAGAACTAATGTAGAAAGATCATTTAAACCATGGAGATTGAACTTATAAATTTTGGCAATTTCTGATGCTTTTAAATAATCACCTTTAGCGGATACTTCTTTCAAAATTTTTGTTAAATTTTCCAAATTTTCAATTTCTTTTCCATTTGAAATTAAATAATTAGATTCCGAGTTGATCTGCGGTAGTATTACCGTTGTTGCTGAAGAATAGTACCTTTTCCCATGGTTGGACAAGCTGGACAAGTTCGAAAAGCTCGAAAAATGGGAAAAATCGGATAAGCCAAATCGTGGTTGTAATCTTAAAGTATGATAATGTCTTATGCCACTAAATATATCATCATTCATAGAGCTTTCCCCTGCCTCTGCCTCGTACAAATGTTGATCCTCGGGACGACACCATAGCATCTCCAAGTTCAACTCTTTTCTTCTCCTTGGTGTCATAAAATGTATACTGATATCATCGATCTTAGCATCAACCATTATCCATGAATTTGGTAAAACCCCATAATCGTTATTATGATAACTAGAGTTTTGTTTCAGTTTCTTTCTCAATTTTTTCTGTTTCTTAACCATCTTGTTATTTTTAACAAATCCTTCAACATCAGGAATTTTTTGAAAATTCAAATCATGTTTAATAAAATTCATCAATTCTACAGTGGCTTTTTGTAAATGTTTCTCTGATTTCCCTGAACCAACAATCATAATTTTACTTAAATACCCATTCCCATTTTCAGCACCCCCAGTATCTTCTCTAAGATCAAATATCTTCAAATCATCTATTCCTAATTTGTTATTGATCAATTCAACAATAGGTAGTAATGAATCAGGAGAATCTTTAGGTAATTCCGGCATTGGTTGAATATTTTTTTCAACCAAATACGCAGAAGAAGATCTTGAAGATTCATCAGCTCGTAAGTACCAAGGAGAATCAGAATCAACCTCTATCTGTTCTTCATTCCCTCCATCATTAGCAACACCATTTCCATCCGAATTACTATTAGTAGAGTATGAATTCAACTTAGACCATACTGGCAAAAACTTCACCACTCTGGTCCTCGATACACATACGCATCGCAATTCTTTAATACAACTTTTATTAAAAACTATTCTACTCAACATGATATTAAATCCAACTTTCCTTCTCTCTAATAGAAAGACCAATCAATATTCATCTAAACAACCAAGAATTCAAAAAACCAAGAAAATTTGAAGGTCAACTTCAACTTCAACTACAATTACAACTACAATTAAATCTTAAATACCGGAAAAAATTTTCATGCACTACTATAAAATGTCAAGATGAACTTGACTTTGACCAAAAGTTGATATGTTGATTATTCAACCTCTTTCCAAGATCTTGTCGATATCAAAGCTCTCGTATTGGTCATTAGCATCACCTCTTACCCTTAGTTCGTCTCTGCCTGTTTTTGTTCCGGCTCCTTTGTTTTTTTGCAACTCAGCATCGTTCATGTACAGATTATCAAAGATTCTTTGCATATTAGAAATCAACTCTGTGTCTAGGTTGTGGTAGTTGGAAGGGTTAGAAACTTCGATGTTGATTTTTGATTTGAAATTTTGGGCATATTCATCTATGATTTTGTCAACGACTTGTTGGTTTGTTAAGATTAATTTTTGTAATCTAGTAGGAACTTCTTGGTTATCACCAATTTCTAATTCATTTATATCTTCCTGTGGTAATAATGTCAAGACAATTTTTTTCAAGACTTTGCTCAAGACATGTATTGAGGGAGAGGGATAAAATAAAAAATCGGATGAGATTTTACTCAAGTTTCCAGAACTCAAATTTCTCTCATGATGCTTGTTTGGAAGAGGTAACGAATGATCATATTCATTTGCAGTTAAATAATTTGTTTCGATTTCTGTATCTTGACCTTTATCTTTATCGAGATCCATTGATTCGACAAATTTGTTCATGGTCTCTAGCATTTCTTCTGATGGTAAGATTTTGGAAAATTTTTCATTTGCATTTGCATTTGAATCATCAGACTTGATTAAACCTGTTAATCGATTATAGTTTGGAAATTTTTCATCTTCTCTGAATGGTAACCTAACTAAACTAAAAGCGTATATCTTATCTTCAGAATTCTCTTGCAGTTGTTGAGTGCTAAAGTTACGTTTTAAAGATTCTTTTAAATTATCTTCTTCGTCTTCTTCTTCTTTGACCATTTTTTGTAAATTTTTTGGAGATTGAGAACTTGTATGAGCCTTAACCTTAGCCTTATCAGTAGCCTTATCACTATTTACTAAAACCGGTATCAACGCACCCATATTAACTTCAGAATCTTTCTTTAAAACATATCTAACTATAAAAATAGATTCCAAATTTATCAAAGATTGGCATAACGAATTAAATGCTAGCACATCGCGTACAGAAGCATTTGAATTATTTGAAGATAACGTCTGTGAACCTTTATTAACCACAAGAATGGATTCTCCGGTTAGATACCATGGAGGCAAGTCGGATATTCTGATAATTCCTCTAATATCAATTCCTGGGAATGTTCGAAACTTCAAAATTTTTTCCAAATTCTTTGTCAAGGGTATCGTTGATTTGCCATATTTGTAAGCCCTCATTATTTCTGACAAACGAACAAATTCAACGTCTTCTTCTTCTTCTTCATCTTCTTCCTCTTCTTCATCTTTCATAACCCGCGTTTGTTCTTTATCTTCTGTCTTTTCTCCATCTGGTTCTTCGCTTTGTGATTTCTTATGAATATAGTAATCAGTTATATATTTCAAAGAATGTAATTCTCCCAGTTTGGAAAGGTCTCTTTCATTAGGATAATAAGCATAATTCTTAGCACTCATGCCTTGCTCTTTTTTAATAAAAGGATACCCTTCAACGGCAATACAAATTGATACAATATCTCTATACTGATCGTATTTGAAAGAATTATTTTTATCATCATCATCATCTTTTCCAAAACTATTCAAGAATTCAAAATTATTATTATCAATTTCGTTTAAATCACAACCAATCCTCAACTCTCCATCAAACGTCTTTGTTGGTTTATAAATTCTCGGTACTGCATTTTTCAAAACTTCAATTTGCAGTATAGCTTCTCCACCTGTTATAATTGATGAATCATTATTGAAAAATTTAAATAAATTTTCCCAATTCTTTTCATTCAATTTTTTTAAAGAATTTAAATCATTATCGTATAACCCATGATCAACAGAAACTAAATAAAGTTTTGCATTATTAAAAGATTTCAAAATTTCTGGAATTGCTAATTGATAATCTTGTAAAAAATTTATCTTTGACTTATTGTTTGTTAAAATCATGAAATTTATCTTGGTAAATGCATTCTTGTTCAATTTCCTATCTTCAGTCATTGAAAATGCCACCAATAAACTCTTAATCAAATCACCTTCAACTTCTTCATCTATTTCAGCTGGATTCACCACTAATTGATTTTTCAATTTTTTCAAATCTTCAAAATTAGCATGTTTCACTGGTAATAAAATTGAAATATTTCTATTCTCTAATTCAGTAGCTAATGGATTATTCGTCCCCACAGAATGACTAGCTATAACACATATTTGATCCTGCTTCTTCCCCATGATAATCTTAGTAGATACAACATCAAACAAGTATTCTAAGATATAATCCAAGTCACTCAACGATCTACCATTATTTAACTCACCCATCAGAGGTGATAAATCAATAATGAAAAATGTAAACTATTCAAGAAAAAACTTTAACGTTAATAACTAATCATTAATACAGACAAACTCTTCAACATTAACTTACCTCCTTATCAGCCATTCTATCTACCCAATAACTAACCCCATAACTCTTTTGTTCCTCTTGAAAATATTAATAATATCAATTTACTGTTAAATGGTTATAATTTGTATGTGTGAAGATGCGGATGCAAAAATGTAAATGAGAAAAAAGATACGCGTAAAACAACATTTCTAATGAAGGTATTAAACATTTTTAAAGAAGAAGCAAAATACATTAAAGAAAGAAACTTGGTAGGTGGTAGAGGTTAGTGGGAAGTGATGGTGCTGGATCTAGAGTTGGAGTTCAACAAGCTAAAGTTGGAAATCAAAGAATGGGAGCACAATTTTACAATGACAAATAATGGTGCTAAACCATCTTTAAAAGATATCAAGTTAAATTCTGAAATACAGCTGAAGTATAAGCAATACAACAAGTTAAAGAAGCGGATACTGCTGTTGTCTCTGCAGTCGCCGCTGGTGCTGGATTCACAAGGGGTGGTTTCAGTGGGAAAGCAGGAGCAAGATAATAATGGTTTTAAAACCCCTACTAAAAGATTGAAAAATGGATATGATAAAGTTATGATCTCTTCTCCTTCCAATCACAAGAAGAGATCACCTTTGAGAAAACTGGATCCTGTTATTGATAAATCCGGTGAGCAAAATGATTATGAGAGTCCCAACTCGATCAAGTCGTCGCCTTTCAAAATTAAAGAGTTGGGTCCCACTCCTCAACTAAATGGTCGGGTTTTAAGTATATTTGATATTCCATTAAATTCACCTGTAGTGACACCTGTGAAAAGACAGAAAGGAACAATGTCACCGAGTAAGATATTGGAAGATCAAGAAGAGTTTCAGCAGGGTTCTGTTAATAGTAGCAGTGATGATGAACTGGATATTCAAAAATTAATTAATAAGGAAAATAGAGCAAAAACTGAGCCTGAACCAATTTTTAAAACTCCAATGAAGAAGAGACAACAGATTGAGTTTATCAAGACTCCAATCAAATATTCTAATAGTAAGTCTCCTTTGAAAAAGAAATTTATGGAAACTCCTCTATATTTAAGGAAAGACGTTGGACATGTAGATGGTAATGTTACAACGGATTTTTGGAAATCATCACCAAATTCTAAAGATTTAAAGAATCATCATATCACATTATCTAAAACACCTTCTCCAAATTCAAATTCAAATTCAAACTTAAACTTAAACTCAAACTCTGATTTAAAGAGAAAATCAAATGTATCTTCAAATAATAGTGTTTTACTTGACGTTGGATCTTCTCCAATATTTTCACCTCAATCTAGATTCTCCAAGAGGAAAAGTCTTTATGAAATGATTAATGAATTGGATCAGATTCAAACAGAAATAACCAATATAGATGATGTTGAGGATGAAGATATTAAGAAATTAATTATGAGAGAGAACGAATTATTAATAAGGAAGAAAAATGACGCTAAAATGGCAGAAAATGATGATGAATGGAATATACTAGTTGAGCAAGAAGCTCTGGCAGGAAAACAAGATGAAATGAATCTGAAAAACACAGAAGAATCTTCTAATGCTATACAAAATTCCAAGCAGGATGAAACCCTACATGTACACAAGAAACTGAAAACTCAAAAGAGACAAACAAGAAGAGTCAAATTACATTCTAGAACTGGTATAATTGCCAATCAACAAAAAGATGATTATGCAGAGGTAAATATTCATGAAAGATTAAAAGAAATGAGACAAGATGATATAGATCAGATGACAGCAGACCTGGAAGATATTGAAGACGAAAAGGATCTAGATGTATTAAATAATTTGGAAGACGATCTTTCCTCTGGTTCTAGTTCTTATACTTCCTCTTCTTCATCTTCTGAAGATGATGAAAAAGATGATGAAGAAGTAGTATTACGTAGTAAAGCCAAAGATATTAACGAGAAAAAGGAAAAATTCAAACCATTGAATACGAATTTCGTCAGGATGAAAATACATTATAAAAACAGAGGAAAGTTTAGAAAAAGGAGGTAATAATAATAATAATAATAATAATAATAATAAATTCTGGCATATTATGATATCATTTAAACAATCTTCATTATACAGTAGATACTCTATGTACTTAACAATTGTAACATACCCTCAATTTGTTGTGATTCTTTTGCCTTTTCAATTTCCTGTTGTATTTTTTTAGAGAATGCAATCACCAATTCTTCCAATATTGGGGATTTTTCAATAACGCTACCATACATCTCTAACACAACACCGATATAATCACTTACGATATTCACACTTCTGACATCTTCGATTGCTTTTAAAGACCATGTTAAAAGTGGTTCTAATTTAGTCTCATCTCTATCAGCCAATGCTACTCTAATTTTCCCTCTATTTTTCAATTCTTCTAATACAGTTATTGTTAATTCTCTGGACATTCCTGGAATAAAAGCATTATCTAATGCTTCTGACCACTTGAATGCATTAAGGCTTTTTTCAAACGGTTTTAATTTCTTTGTTTGTGTTGTCTTTAACTTATCATTAACTATATGATGTTCATATTCTCCATGATATTCTGCTCCTCTCATCATTTTTTGAAATGCTCCCGATTTTGTTGAAGTTTTAACACCTTGTTTCACTCTTGGTTCAGTCTTTCTTGTCCTTATTGCCAATAAACCACTGCTTAACCCAACAACAAAATGTTTATGATTTGGTGATACACCACATCCTAATACACCTCCACCAAATTTCCAACCAAATTTAACTTCCCAATTTGAAGATGAAGAATCGAAAACTTTTACATGACCATCTAAGGATCCTGCTAATATTCCTCTTTCTCCAGCATCAGAAAGACATGTGACAGTCTTGGTAAAATTGGTCATATCTCTCAATTGTTTCCCAGCGGTTAAATCCCAAATTTTTATAGATCTTCCACCACATGATATTAAATTTGTAGAATTTAAAGAAAGTATATCTTCAACAGGAAAATCTTGATTAAATTTTAAAATTGGATCATTATTTGTATTATTCACTCTAGGATCAAAAACTCTTACATATCCATCATAACAACCTGTTGCAACTAAATTACTTCCTGGAATAAAATTTGCAGACCTTATATAATCTTCATGATTACCAAATACATTTATAGGAGCCAGACTATTTGAAATATCATATAACCTTGCAACTCTATCATCAGAACCCGTCAACAAATTTGTTAGATTCGTTGGATGAAACTTTGTCACGTGAGTAGGATGAGATGAAGCATTTATACTAACAAGCAAAGTTCTTGGCTGTAATGCATCAAATACTTGAACTAAACCAGTTTGATCTCCTGCAACCAATAATTTACCATCATTCCTAAACTCTGCACTATATACAACATCTTTAAACCTTGAAAATGTCTTGGCAACTTGCCTTGTCTTCGAGGAAAAAACCTGAACTCTTGTCGAAGAAGTAATGGCAAAATCATAAGGAGAAATTGGATTGAAATGAATATGTGTTATCGAATTATGCTCTTTAACTAATTGAGTATTGGTAAAACCTCTCCAATACCTCTGCTCCGGAGTCGTCTGAGCTGGAAGCGTCAGGTTCCGAACCTGAACAACTCTTTTCTTAGAAGACGACATCACTCTACCGTCACTTGGATATCGAAAAAAACAATGGAATCAACTACAACCCAGTCTTCTAATTCATCTATATTATGAACAATCATTAATACCATCTTTTAGAAATTTTTCACCTTAAAAGAAAAGAAAAAAAAAAAAAAATTTTTTTCCGGAAAAATGAAAAAATAACCAAATTAAGAAATTTTGCTTGAAATTTTTAAAATTGCCTAATATGGAAGTCATTTGTTTTTTTTAGGGGTATTATTGATTTAGAAGCAAGAGATGGTAGAGATGGTAGAGATTAGATGATGAGTTTTCTTGGTTTTCAGCAACTCTTTTGGTTCAGCTAAAATGTTGGTTAAATCTATATGTTTTGGGAACCTTTATTTTCAGTTTAGTGTGGTTAGGTGAAGTAGAAATTACTTTAAAATTAGTATAAATGAATTAAATAGATTGAAAATATTTACCATATATTTTTATAAGATTTTTATATATACTATTAAACCCTTTATTCCTCTTTATTCCCAATAACAAAAAAAGTGAAAAAGTGAAAAAAAAAAACTGAAATGAAATAAAATGAAATGAAAACCTTTAAATTACAGAAAAAATGCTAAAACTTAATACATTGGAAAAAAAATGAAATAAATGACGAAAAAAAAATGAAAAATGATTTTAGTTTATTAAACCGGAAGAATTATTAATTGAAGAAGATACGTCACTATCTGGTTCACTTGCAGTAGTTGATTTTGATGCTGAATTATTGCTGTTAGCATTTGCTGACAGACTTAATTTCATTTCGAATGATTTTAATCTTAATCTCTTGGATATGGACTTTCTGTTTTTCGTTTTTTCACCCAATATATCTTCTAATTCTCCACTATCGCTATTACAACCCTCGTTATAAGTTGTATCTTTTAAATTACGTTGACGATTATCTGAGATTTCGCTGCTGGTGTCACTGATACTTCCATGATCGCTGGAGTTATTGCTGCTGTCACTTCTGCTACAACTGCAACTAGTACAATCATTTATATCTGTACAGTTTCTATTAAATTTTGAACTTAATAATTCAACTTTATCAAATGAAGATTTAAAACTTTTGGAAACAAATTTTAAATTAACGTTAAATTTCAGAGTATTTAAATAATTGATAAATAAATAATCCAATATTGATTCTTCAGAAATGTTAGCCAAGACATGGGATTGATAACGTAATGCTTTAAAATCTTTAAGTTTTGGTTGTGAATCAATGATTTTTTTATAAAGTCTTTTAGAAATTGAATTTCTATCCAAGAGACTTGAATTTGTAACTGTATATGTTGATTTGGAATTTTTAGGATTAATTTTATTATTTTTATAAAATGATAATATACTATTTTGTGAATTCATATTAATTTTTTTTTATATTTTGAATTTTCTTTCACATCATCTTCAGAATTAATATCTTCTCCAGAATTATGATTTTGTAAAAAAATATCAAATTTTGTTTTTGAATTTAAATATTTTTTCTTTTTTTTAATATAATCTTCTAATTCTAATTTCCCTCTTTCTGAAAACATAGCATATAAACATGCTGCATAAACATTCATACAAGCTCTATAATAAAAATGCCTATCATTATCAGGCATTCCACTATTCAAAATCTCTGTTGAATAAGAATATAATATCCTTGAAAAATATTCAATTGTGACTTTATTGAAATATTTTGACAATGGTTGTATTATACTAATATCATAATTGACTGGATTATTAAAATCAAATTCATAATTTTTATTACTGAAATCAAGTTGTGTATTCAACATCATCCTATTTTATTTGAATTGTAATTTTATAGTTTATAGTACCTGGTGAATGGACTTTTTTCTTTAATTTTCCTCTTTATTTATTTTTGTAGATTTGATAGGTTATATAGAACTGGTGATTTTGGTTATTTGACTTTGACCAAAAAAAAAAAAAAAAAAAAAAATGCTAATTGAAAATAAGAAGATTATGCAGCCTAAAATTCAAAGAAGGCGTTCCCTCTATGTTTATATACAGACGCAGTGAAAATTCAAAAATAAAAATTAAAAAAAAAAGAAAAAGAAAAAGAAAAATGGAAATGCTGAATATTGACTTTTTTACGGTCATGTGCTAATCCAGTCTTAACATCCTCAAGAACAATCACCAATTCCCCCTATGAAAAGATACAGATATGTAAAACAAAACCCAAAAAAAAAAAGAAATTTACAGTTTATTCAAGAGAATCTTCTCTTGCAGATCGCTTAATTTTATGCACCAACTTCCAAATATAGTACCGAACTTCTATTTACAGTACTGTAATTGCTTCCAAAAGAGGAAAACTTTGGTTTAAAGTTTATCAGCAACAGAAATTTTTTTAGAAAAAAAGAAAGGATAAAATTTCTTTTCGGGCTGTTTATTATTAAAACGACGATCCTTAAAATATACTTTTTTTTTAGATGACTTTTCAAGTGGTGCATACATACTCTAGTGGTGTTATCACAAAAACATTGAACATGATCTAAGCAGATGTTTGGCCTTAAGTGTCCCGTTAGCAATTTTCATGGACTTGGCCGCTAGAGATGGGTCCTAATTAAGATCTAGATTAATTGATACCTATAACATTTATTATACATACTACTTACTAAAAGTAAATTGAACGGTACATCGGATAATAATCACTGTATAAAGAAAAGGGAAAAGGAAAAATAGTATTAAAAAAAGAAAAAAAAAATTTTTTTTTCTTTGATGTATATTGAACCGTTTTAAAAATTACTTATCGCTTACTCTTCAAATCTGAGAGATGAGGCGCACAGGGATTAACTGAATGTACCCCTCCTTGTAGTGAGATAAAATCGAATCTCTTTACTTAAGGTGAACTGCGAAACTTAAAAAAATCTGCAATTGTTAGCGAATAGCGAATTTTTTCTTTTTCTTTTTTTTTTTTTTTTTTTTTTTTATTTTTATTTTTTTATTCTTCAACCTTTTAACTTTATACCAAGAAATCAATTTGCATATACATGAATAATCTCTATTGTTTTTTTTTCAGTTCCAAAAAGAACCCCGCATTGTTAAAATCAAATTTTCATGTTAAAAACATTCAAGAGATAAGAGGATAACCAATGATCATTCTCGTTAATCTTCAATTTCTTCATGTGAAAAAAAAAAAAAAAAAAAAAAACAAAAAGAAAAAAGAAAAGAAAAGAAAAATAAAATAAAAGTTGTCACGGTCATCGTCATCATAGTCGTCATCTTCATCGTCATCATCATCCGATAAAGAAAAAAGTTGAAAATGTAATTTTTTGGTTGGTTCGTACAGCAATTAAAATACCCGTCTTGTTGACACGTGTCGTGTGTTTTTTTGTAAAAAATTTTATTTTTAGAGTTTTGGCAGATAGTACCGTGAAATAGTATGCCAAAATATCAAGTTTAATACCCTGTTTTATTTTTAACAATGGCCAGTTTTATGGGTTCAATTACAATCAATTAGTATTATTCATTTATAGGTATAGAATAGAGGTTTAAAAAAAAATTAAAGAAAAATGTCAATTTCTAATAGTAAGTGTTTTGTTTTTTGAGGGGAATTTATGAGATTGAGTTTTAATTGATTTAATTTGAGTAAATAATAGTTTGCTAACATGTGTACTATTTTTTTAATTTATTTTTTTTGGCTATAGGTTCAATTTGGGCTCCATTACCGTCAACTACAAGAGCATTTCCGACTCATTTATCGTACGATTTGAAATCGGATAGGATAGCTTATGCTTCTGGGAAGTCAGTGTTTGTACGCTCGGTTTCGGATCCTAGTAAATCGATTCAATTCATTCAGCATAATGCGCCTGCATCAGTTCTGAGATTTGCACCATCTGGTTTTTATATAGCAAGTGGCGATGAAAATGGTAACGTTAAAATTTGGGATTGTGTTGGTGAGGATCTTATTCTTAAAGGTGAGTACCCGATAATAAGCGGTAAGATAAATGATATTGCTTGGGATGTGGAAAGTAAAAGAATCATTGCTGTTGGTGATGGTAAAGAAAGATTTGGACATTGTTTTACATATGATTCTGGGAATTCTGTTGGAGAAATCTTGGGTCATAGTTCTCAAATTAATGCTGTTGCCATTAAACCCAATAGGCCATATAGAGCAGCAACTGTTTCCGATGATGGTGGTTTAGTTTTCTTGGCTGGACCTCCTTTTAAATTCCAAGCTTCTGTTAGAGGTCATCATAATAATTTTGTACGTGATGTTAAATATTCACCAGATGGTAAATATATTGTAAGTGTTGGTTTTGATAGGAAAATAGTTGTTTATGATGGTAAAAATGGTGAATTTTTAAAAGAAATTGAAAATGATCATCAAGGTGGTTTATTTGGTGTTGATTTTATAATTGGTCAAGATAATAAATTTGTTACATGTTCTGCTGATTGTTCAGTAAAATTATGGGATATTGAATCTGATAAATTAATTAAATCTTGGAATTTAGAAAATAAATTAGAAAATCAACAAGTTGGTCTTGTATCTACCAAGGATTATATAATTTCTTTATCACTAAATGGTAATTTAAATTATTTTAAAATTGATTCGGATGATACAAAACCTTCAAAAATTGTTAAAGGTCATCAAAAATCTATTACTGCTTTAGCTACTACAGAAAATGGAGAATATATCTATACAGGTAGTTATGATGGAAGGTTTTGTAAATGGTCTCTTGACACTGGATTAGCACAAGATATCGAACCAGGTGAATCCACTCTAATACATAGTAATTTAATTGTTGGAATCAATAATTTAAAAAGGGGAAATGAATTAATCAGTGTTGCTTGGGATGATACAATTAAGAAAATAACCAATTCTAAATTTAATGGTTCTTTAAACATTGGTGAACAACCAAGACAAGTTGCTTCTTTTACAGATAAATCAGTTGTTATTACTGAGACAAAATTAATTTTGTATGACAATAATGGTAGTTTAGAGAAATTAAAAGAAATTGAATTGAAATTTCCAACTACTCCAGCATTAGATATTTGTTCCAAATATATTGTTATTACTAATGCTTCTAATAATCAACCAATAATTTATGATTTTGAATTAAATCAAATTGAATCAATTAATTTACCAACTATTGTTTCTAAACCAAATATTGCCAAAATTTCTCCAAATGAAAAATTTCTTGCAGTTGGTGATATTTTTGGTAAAATTTTTTTATTTAATTTAGAAACACAAAAGATTCAAACTTCTAGATGGTCATTTCATACATCTAAAATCAATAGTATTGCTTGGAATGAAGATAATGATCATGTTGTTAGTGGCTCTTCAGATACAAACATTATTGTGTACAGTGTTACTTCACCTGGAAGAACAATCAAGAGTTTAAATGCCCACAAGGAAGGTGTTAACGCTGTTAGCTGGATCTACAGAAATGGTGATGATAAACAACAAATTATCAGTGGTGGAAGTGATAGTACTATTAAGCTCTGGGATATTAATTTCTAAATACATATATATTTTTTTGATTATTTTTTTCTTTCGTTTTTCCATTTAAAAGAAACTTTACCATTTTTATCAACTGATTTTTTTTTTGAACCCTTTTTCATCAACTCTCTTTGTTGATCCATTTTTTGTTGTAAATTTTTTAATTTCAGTTCTCTTTCTAATCTCAGTTTTAACAATTTAAATTTTTTCAATTTTTTTTCATCAAATAAATTTTTATTATAATCTCCAAATTTTTCTTTATAATCTGATATTTTATTCATATCTTTTTTTTCAAAAGAATTTTGATTATTTTCTCCTACTAATTGTTCCAATTTTAATCTATTTTCTCTTTTATTCAATAATCTTTCATCAGTACCAAAATACTCCAGTGGATCAAACTTTAACTTCTCCTCATTCGATCCAACAAATACAACATGTTTCCCTTTACTATGGAAATTCAAATTTTTAGATAATTTCTCAATAGCTTTTAACTCTTTTGTCCGTATCACATTTATATAATTTGAATCTTGTGTCTTTAATAATGAAACCTCATCATTCCCAAGACTCTCGTTACCTCTCTCCGCAACAACTATACCTTTCCCATCACTCCTATTACTAACCATCGAATGATAATACTCATCCTCATTCTTATTAGCAGCTTTAACTTTTAAAACTTTAAGCGCCGCTTGTTTCTTATGATAATCATCTGCTCGTAACTTATAATCTTTCTTCTTCTCCAAAAGTCCCCACCGTTTCCTCTCCTGAGGCTGAGATCTCTCTCGATGCTGTTTCTTCTGAACATTATGAACTAACCGAACCATCTTCCCTACTCAAAAACTCAAATACTCAAACACTCTATTTTCTTCTCTTGTTCTTTTACTTGTTCTTGTTCTTCTTTTACTTGCTTTAAAAATTTTCAACACCTCAATTTTTTTTTTGGTATTCTGGAAACGACTTTTTTTTAAATGATGATTTTAAAAATGGGCAGAGCTTTGAGAATACGAGTTACCAAGTTTTATATAAGTTTAATTAATTAATCCAATATATATATATTTATATATATATTTGAGTTGAAGGATTTTTAGAGGATGCCGGAAGGAGTTGATTATAGTCGGATTCCACTGGGGCCTCCTGAGTATAGTGATTTAGAGCAGGATGGGGGTTTGTTGTTTGAAGAATTTGAGATTGAGGAACCGCCGATGGAACAAGGTGATTTTCAATCTGGATCAGGTTCAGGATCAGGTTCTGGTTCTCATTCTGGCTCAGGGTTTGATAATTTACCGGCGGTTAATTCCGCGGTTAATCTGGCGGTTAATCCGTTAAGAACTATTACAACCAGTAATTTTTTATCTCGACTGGAGGAGTCTTCTAGGAGGATAGCGAGGAAATTTAATTCAAATATATATACACCTGTAACAAAGATACTTGATCCATTTTATGAGATGTATAAGAATTTTTCATTATACTTTGATAGTTATTTGTCCAAAATTGGGAACCCACTTATTTTGAAAAGGTTATTATATGTTTTAATTGTTGCTTCTGTGGTGTATATAATTACAGCATCTGGGTTATCACCAAATGGTGGTCAACTGCTTACTGGAGATTTTTATAATCAAACACAGTTGGGTGAATTTATATCTAAAAATATTAATGTCAACTCTATGGAAGAAACATTGGAATATTTGTCTTCGATTCCTCATATTTCTGGGACAGCTGGTGATTTAACATTGGCAAGATATTTCCAAGATACTTTACATAAAAATGGAATATCTTCAGTTGAATTTTTAGAAATTGATTCATTTATAAATTATCCAAATAAATCAGTTTTACAATTGTTGGATAAAGATGGAGGTGTTGTATATAACGCAAAATTATCGGAATTTGTAAATAACAAAGAACTGGATAATGAAAATATTAATAATAATAATAATAATAATAATGATAATAATGATAATGATAATGATGATTTAACTAAAAAAATCAATGAAGATACACATATAGAATATAAATCGTTTAATCCTGGTTCAAAACTGGGAGAAATCAAATCTTTTCTTATTTATGGGAATTATGGTTCAAGAAAAGATTTCCAATATTTGATAGATAATAAAGTTAATTTAAAAGATTCTATAATGATGCTTAAATTTGGTGGTGGTATAGAAACATGTACCAAGATCTTATTGGCACAAAGTCATTCTGTAGGTGGAATAATTTTCATAAGTGATCCAAATGATCAAATGTTGAATTTTACAATGAATTCAATTCAAAAAGAAAGTGTTGGAATGTCATTGACTTCACCAGGTGATTTATTGACTCCAGGATGGGCTTCGTTACAAAATATACATAGAACATCATGGGATGAATCTCCATCAACTCCAAAAATCCCAACTTTACCGATTTCTTGGCAAGATGCTATTCCTTTTATTGAAAGTTTGAAAGGGAAAGGTATTAAAACTAATAATTGGGATTTAAAAATTGATGATAAAAATTATGAGATTTGGACTGGCTCTGGAAACTCAAATAATAATAATATTGAAGAAAAAATTTTTTTACAAAATTTACCATTATCAAAAGAGAAAAAACCAATTTGGAATGTTATTGGTAGAATAACTGGTAGAGAACAATATCAAAGAGGAATAATTATTGGTGCACAAAGAGATTCTTCATGTTTTGGTGCAACTACAAATACTGGAACTACAATTCTTATTGAATTGATTAAATTATTCACCAAATTACAAACTAAATTTAATTGGGCACCTTTAAGATCAATATATTTTGTTTCATTTGATGGAACTGATTATAACTTGGCTGGATCCACTGAATGGGTTGAGGCACGTACTAGAGAATTAAGAAAAGAAGGTTATACATATATTGATTTAAGTAATGCTATAACTGGTGATATATTGGAAATAAATTCTCATCCAATATTGAAAAAAATTATAATGTCAGCATTAGAAGAAACAAATGATCCAATATCAAATAATACATTAATAAAAGAACAATTTGAAAAAAATAATTTAAAGATAAATACTTTTAAAAATTATGCAAATAAAAATTATCTTTCATTTCAAACATATTTGGGTATACCATCTTTAGAAATTAAATTTAAAGGTAAATCATTTTCAAAAAATTCATGTCTTGATACTTTCCAAAATTATAAAATTAGAGAAATTGATCCTGAAATGTTAAATCATAGAACTTTAGTCGATTTAATAGCAAAAATTATAATTAAACTTACTGAAGAACCATTAATACCATTAGATATTTTAAGTTATGTTTCATCATTGGATTATTATTTAAAAGATTTAGTATCATATTCAGAAACAATAAAAGGTTTTGACAAGAGAAAAGAAAAACATTTACAAACAACAGGTTTTATTGCTTCATTATTAAAATTGAAAAGAATAGGTGAAGAATATCAAGGTTGGATTAAACTGTGGCATGAAATAATTGAAAGTGATGATCATCAAGAACCAAGTCTATTAACCGTAAATAGATGGAATTGGAACTTGAAATTATCCAATTTCGAGAAAAACTTATTACTCCAAACTGGTTTACCAAATAGACTGTGGAATAAAAACGTTATATTTGGTCCTCAATTATGGAGTCCAGAAGGTAAAGACGCTGAAAAATATGAGTATGGTACTTTCCCAGGTGTAAGAGACCTGTTATACAACGAAGATTGGAAAACAGCTCAAGAACAATTGGACCAAGTAACTGAATTGATAGGAATATCCGCTGACTCTTTCATCGGATGATTTAAACCCCAATTTCTAATCAAAGAAGTATTATCGTCGTTTCGTATCTTAAAAGTCGCGTCTTTGATTTATTTTAATTTTTTTTATTTTTCTTTTTAAATATTATTTTTTTATTCATTTTTTTTTTTGGTGTACTTTTTGATAAATAGAATATTATATATTCGCCTAAATATATATATATATATGTATATATATTGAGTCGAGTTGAATCGATTCTTGTTGATTGGAAAATAAAGAATTCAGTCCATTGATGTTATTCGCCTTTAAAAATTGTTTAATAATTAGTATTCAGAGATCCATAGTATATAATAATAAGAGAATAATAGTAGTAGCAATGTCAAAGCATCACCAGCAACAAACTTTAGGTCGGTTTTTCTCATCTTTGAAAAGACCAGAAGATGCGAGGCAGCAAAAGGTGGATAAGTTGATTAATAAGAATAGAAGTAATGATGATGATAGTCATAATGAGAATGAGGTTAAAGAGGAGGAATTTTTGGGAAAGGAGGAAACTGAAGAAAAATTATCACTAAAGTCTGAATTAGATTCAAATGATGAGCAGGCAAAGAATGCTAAGAGGATAAGTAGTTCTAATGATGCGTCAACACCACCACCTTCGTCGCCACCTCGTGTTCATAAGAAACAGAAAATTGCCAAAACTGAAGAAGAAGAAGGAGGAGAAGAAGAAGAAAAAGATAATGGTAAATTGACTTCGACTGTGGAGGATACTGATCCTCCATCTTCTACTGAACAATTAGAAGAAGATCCATACAGTGATACCGATTCAGAAGATAACAATAAACCCATATCCCATTCAAAACCGGTAATACTTCTAGAAAATAGCAATGTTCAGAAAATTGAAGTTACAAAAACTGAAAATAAGGAAAATTCCATTTTGTATTCTGATCTTTGTGAAATATATGATAAATTAGAAAATGAAAGTAGTAGATTGAAAAATTTAAAGATAACTTCAGAATTTATTGAAAGCTTACTTTTATCTGATATATCTCAAAAATCGTTGACTGAGACTATATATCTTTTAATCAATCGTTTAGGACCAGATTATGAGGGGTTGGAGTTAGGATTAGGTGAAACTATCTTATTAAAAGCATTGGGCGAGGCAACTGGTAGAGAATTGAAATTAATTAAACAAGAATATAATAAATTAGGTGATATTGGTCTTGTGGCTAAAAATTCACGTTCTAAACAACCAACAATGTTTAAGGCAAAACCTTTGGATATTTTATTAGTTTTCAACAATTTGACTAAAATTGCTAAATTAACAGGAAATCAATCACAACAAAAGAAAATTGGTATTATTAAATCAATGGTCAGTGCATGTCAACCTAATGAAAGTAAATTTTTGTTAAGGACATTAGAAGGGAAATTACGTATAAATTTTGGTGAAAAATCGGTATTAGTTGCCTTAGCTCAAGCTTTTATTTCATATGAATATAAAAAATTAGGTAAAAAGAAAATTGATCCAGAAGTTATCACTAAAGCTGAAGATGTTATGAAAGACGCGTTTTCACAACTTCCAAACTATGGAATTTTAATAGAGACAGCTTTTAAATATGGGGTATTGAACGTAGGGAAACATTGCTCTTTGAGACCTGGTATTCCTTTAAAACCGATGTTAGCAAAACCTACAAAATCGATTACTGAGATATTGGACCGCTTTCATGATGTTAAATTCACTTGTGAATACAAGTATGATGGTGAAAGATGTCAGTTGCATTTATTGGATGATGGATCAATCAAGATTTTTTCAAGAAATTCAGAAGATATGTCTGAAAGATACCCAGATTTAATTGATGTTATTCAAAACTTGAAGCAAGTAAATTCCGATTTGAGAAATTTAATTTTGGATTGTGAAGCAGTTGCTTATAATAGAGAAGAGAAAACTATTATGCCTTTCCAAGTCTTGTCTACTAGAAAGAGAAAAGATGTTCAGGCAAAAGATATTAAAGTTAGAGTATGTCTTTTTGCATTCGATTTACTTTTCTTTAATGGAGAACCTTTGATAACCAAATCACTATCCGAGAGAAGGGAAATTATGAAGGAAAATTTACATCTTATGGAAGGAGAATTTGAATTTGCTACTTCTATGGATACTTCAAATATTGAGGAAATTCAAACATTTTTAGATTTATCAGTTAAAAATTCCTGTGAAGGGTTAATGGTCAAGATGCTTGAAGGAAAAGAAAGTGCATATGAACCTTCTAAACGTTCAAGAAACTGGCTCAAGTTGAAAAAAGATTACTTACAAGGAGTAGGTGATTCTTTGGATTTGGCAGTGATTGGTGCATATATTGGTAAAGGTAAGAGAACTGGATGGTACGGAGGTTTCCTCTTGGCATCATATAATCAAGACACTGGTGAATACGAAACTACATGTAAGATAGGAACTGGGTTTTCCGAGGAAATGTTGGCAAAATTGTATGAACAATTAAAACCCACAGAAATCCCAAGACCAAAACCTTTCTACGTGTATGACAACAACAACTCAAATGCCGTTCCTGACGTTTGGTTTGAACCATCAATGGTCTTTGAGGTGCTCACCGCAGATTTGTCTTTATCGCCGATCTATAAAGCTGGAGCGTCTACTTTTGGTAAAGGTATTTCATTAAGGTTCCCAAGGTTTCTTAGAATAAGAGATGATAAAAATGTTGATGATGCAACCAGCAGTGAACAGATTATTGAGCTATACCAAAAACAAGCTAATGCTCAAAGTTAACTCTAAACTCATTCATGCTCTGCTACCTTACTTCTTTCACATCTGTATATTTATATAAAAAAAGAAAAAAAATTTTCAATAAATAAAGTCTCTTATCATATAGCTTTTTATCTTTATGAAAAATTGTAGTTTCCTGCTATAAAAAAAATAAGAAATAATACAAAAATGAACTTTGCAATTATATATAATATACTATTATTAAAACATGTTTTCAAGAAGTTCTCAATGAATGAAATCAATTCTGTGTTTGACCGATTCAAATATTTGAATAGTAATATAGAATTGGATTTTGATTTATATATTTCTATAATTACAGTATTGATTGCCAAGAAAAATCTATTATTATCATCTACAAGAACGGCAACAACTTTGTTGGAGTTAGAAATCATTTTGGGAAGGGTATTGGCAATAGGATATACCGTAGTAGATATCAAAGATATAGAAAATGATGATTTTAGTGATGGTGAAGGTATTTGGATAATAAAGAATTTGGATAACGTGGCGACGTTTTACCAAAAAAAATTGTATGATTATTTACAATGTCATCAAGATAAGAATGTGATAATATTAATTGAAAACGATTCAGGTATTGAAGTTGAGCTAGTAAACGAATTAAATGATAAGATATTATTCAGGCAATTTCAATCGTATGAGAATAGTAACGATAATATAGATGAAGTGTTACAACTTACATTGGCGAATCCATTTCAACCAGAAACAGGTTTACATAACTCTAAACAGATTTTTCAAAATTTACATGATTCAATAAAGACGATAACCATTGTCCCCGAGATTAAGAGATACTATAATGATATTATAATATTTCTTAGGAACCATAGAATGGTGAAAATTAACAGTCTTAAAAATATTTTAAAAGCAGAGTTTGAAATAATGCTTCGAACCTTGTGTGTAATAAATAGATTGGGTTATTGTATACCAATATTGGTTAAAAATTGTGCAAAAAAATTTTTCCCATTACACTTAATTTTGATAAGCCGATATGAAGAGGAAACAAGTTTAGTTTATGGTAGTGATCCAAAGATTGTGAAGGCTATATTTGATAAATGGGATAATGATTTGGTTGTTGAAGATGCATTGGGAAGAATTCAACCGCCACTTTGAAACATGCGTAGTTATTTGGGATAAAAATGTATAGGGAGGCTATAAAGGAATAAAATTTTTTTGCGGAAGTAATTCTAAGAAATATTATTACGAATCAACATTATTAAGCTATTTATGAGAAGAAGGGAAACAAAAAAATAAAAAAAGAAATAAAAAAGAAAATTTATTGCAACTTTTTATTTTGTAGCTAAAGCGTCCCTAGCCCAAGTTGGCAAAACGAAAGAAGCTTCATGGATTTGTTTATTGTAGTATCTGAACAACTTTCTTTCAGTTTCAGGATCTAATTCTCTTAAAGGTTTTTTGACATTAGCGTTTGCATCTTTAGAACAAACCATGAATCCAATTTGACCAGATGGGTAAGTTGGAATAGTACAATATGCATATTCTGCAACTGGGAAAACTTCACCGCAAGCTTTCTTCAAATCCTGAATGATTTTCAAGTGCAACCAAATGTTTTCTGCTTGAGTGGTAATAACACCTTTGGATGTCAATGCATCGTTTAACAATTGGAAATAAGGTTTTTGAAATAATGATTCAGCAGGACCTTCTGGATCCGAAGAATCAGTAATGATAACATCAAAAGTATTCTTGTAGTCATCCAAGAACTTGAAACCATCACCAATGTGGACCTTAACTTTTGGATGTTTATAAGATTTGGACATATCAGGCAAGAATTCTTTGGAAACTCTAATAACAGCTTCATCAATGTCGCATAAAACAGCTTCTTCCACTGATTCGTGCTTAACAACTTCTCTTAAAACACCCCCGTCACCACCACCAATAACAAGAACTTTCTTTGGATTTGGATGAGAATTCATTGCCAAATGGGTGATCATTTCCTGGTATGAAAATTCATCTCTTTCAGTAGCCTGAATAGCTCCATCCAAGACCAATACATTACCATAATCTGTAGATTTAAAAACAAGAACATCCTGATACTTGGATTTCTCAACATGGAGAATTTTTTCAACTCTCAAAGCCATGGCCTGACCAGGCCACATGGTATTGGAGATTTCATAGAACCAACCGTCTAAAATCAATTTTTACAAGTTAGTAGGATTTTTCATTAAATTAAAAAACAACCCCCTACAATTTCTCAATTGCATACCTTTAATTGATGGGTGACTTAAAGTTTCAGCCATATCTACTCTCTGATTTTCAAATTGATATAAAGAACAAAAAAAACAAAAAACAAAGAAAAAAAAATTATATTAGATTTTTATTAAATCCACTTTTGATGAAAATTCTTCACCAATTTCTCTTTTTGCCTGAAAAATTCGAACCCATTTTTTTTTGTCTGCGCGGGGAAATTACTGGAAAAACTGGAAAAATTGGAAAAATTGGAAAAATTGGAAAAATTGGAAAAACTAAAAACTGGAATAACTTTAGAGACTTAAAAAAAATGGGCCATAGAACGACCAAAAAGGATCAAGGAATGAACCCAAAAATCAGAACAGGCGGAAAAACCTCTTCATCCTCATCAAGTGTTTAAAGAGTTTCGGAAAAAAAGAAAATTAAAGTTTATTAAGATTGGTACTAAACATTAAGACCAGAAAGTTGGTTTGATAAATGCAAATGGAAAATGGATAAACGAACAAATATATACTGAAAACTGTCAAGATTGAAAAAAAATGAAAAAAATGAAAAAGGAAAAAATGAAAAACGAAAAAAAAAAGGTTTTAGAAAAAAAGATGGAGAAAGAGAATGAATTAGAGTGAGTTTAATCATTACTGCATTTCCATTCTGCAAAGACAGACCAACCGGTACCATCATCTGTTATGATCAATGCTCTCCATATACCATTTTCTTGCACCAAGATATCCAAGACCCATTCTCCGAATGGGAGGGAAGGGTCTGTCTGGATGAATTTGGAGATCTTACCACTTGGTGATTGGATTGCAATCTTAGGTCTTTTCATATCTGGCATTTGGATTGAAGTCAAGCCTTGTGAAGGAAATTGATTAACTATAAATGTGATTTTTTGTTGGAATTTAATATTGTACATCTGGGGTGATTTAATGTATAAATCTTGTAATTGGGAGTGAATGGTTGGATATCTTTTAACAAATTCAATATCTCTGTAAATACCATTATGATAAATTGGAACAGTCATAGCTATAGGATGAATGTTACTTAAAGTCTTTTGCAGGCCCTTTTCACCAGCAAATATTTGAACAAAAGCAGTAGAGAATTTTGACGGTAAACATGCTTTAACTTTAACAATTCTTTTACAATTATTTTTCCAGTAAACTTGAGCTAATGTACAATTATCTTTTTCAAATTCTTCTGTTCTAATATTTGCAAAAACCTCAACATCAATAGGTAATAACATTTCAAATTCCGATGTTTCTAAATCTCTTAATCTTATTAAAGCATTGTTGAATTTATGTGGCTTCAAACTATTATAAAAAAATGAAGGAAATGTAGCAGGTGTTGAAAGTGCAACCAAAGTATCTATTGGTGGAACAATATGCTGCTGATCTATAATGGTTGGAATATGGCTATAGATTAAATCTAAAGGTTTTGTCAAAAAATAGAAAGATTCATTGCCTGCATTTTTATTGTTAAGCCCATTATTATTGAAAATTAAATTAATATCATTTGTTAAATTAGCTAGAGCAACATCGATAAATCTCCATTCACCTTCAATTAATACCGCTAACCATGTATGATTTGGTATTAATTTATCCGAATAAGACTCATAAAAATTGCTATCTTTAAATGGATGTTTCAAGTATCCCAATACAATATCTGTTTTCAAATTCAAAGCATTTGCCATTAACTTGAATAACCAAGTCAATTGATATGAAGTTGCATGCTTATTATATATTATATCTGAAATATCATTTGGTGGAACTTTCTTATCGAATGATTCAGTGATCAATGGGTCCTGAATTACAAATCTTTCTGCACAAAAGATAAATAAAGCTCTCAATTTTTCTAGAGGTAATTCAAACTCGTTCCCAATACTATTAACTGCAATTGACTCATAAGTTTCAAATTTGTCTATAGATAGGTTTCTAACGTATGTATCAACATGGTATAATGGAATAGAGTCTATGTTATAATTGGACTTGTAAATAACTTCATTGGTGTTGATATTAGTGGTTATATCATTGTAAGGCTTCAAAATTAAATATGGATTTTCTTCCAAGATTCTTTTCTCACGTTCAGCTTTTTCCTTTGGAGATATTGATCTACATCTTTCTAAATCAATTAGTTTCTCTTCTTGAAGTGACTCTCCTCTTGGTTTGAAATGAGAGTAAAATTTGTCATCATATGCCTTATTCAATGAGTTTATAGATCCTCCTTTTGTCATGGACATAAAATGAATTTGTTGATCTAAGCTTACTTCATCTGAAACTTCGTTTTTAAATAGTTTTTTCAAAAATTTTGGATGTTTTGATTTCTTATTGACAAATATTTGATCCACTATTTCCTGCTGCTCTTTTGAATCAATATTACTTAATCCTCCTCTCAGTTGAATATTTCTTAATTTGGAGTCTTGTTCTTCTAATTGAAGTTGATATTTATGCCTTGCAAAAGACCCTGCAGAGGTTGCACTAAAATCAGAATGACCAAAATATGAGGATCTCTCCGTATCTGTTGAAATTGCTGAGTTGTTATATGGATTCAATTGTTGGTGCAGCAGTTGCTGTCCGCTTCCATCACTAGATTTAGATACTTTTAAAGTGTCTGGGTCATAAGGTGCTATAAAACCTTCTTGTTGTGGAATAAGGTGCTGTGATAATTTTGACAGGCGCAATTGTTTTATTAATGAATTTTGATTAATGGCAGATCTTACTGGTGAAGTTTCCAGAGAACTTGTATTGAAATTGTAACTTTGAGAAGTATAACTTCCTCTATCCTGTGAAGGCGAAGAAGTTGGAGATGGATAGTTCATTAATCTTTCTGTTGAGACTTTTAAAGGTGTTGTATTTTTCTTAGGTGGTGGTGGTGGTGGAGCGTAATCATTATCATCATCGCTACTCTCTTGTAAGTCGTTATAGTTTTGGATCTGGCTGTAGTTTATACGTGAATTATTTGGTTCTCTATGTTCATTGTAGTTTCTTCCAGATCCATAAGGTCTTGAGAAATCATCAACTGAATAATACCTTGGAAGTGGATTTTTAGCAGCCTCTCTGTAACTCCTAGATAATTCCTCATGATAAGTCTGTAATGTACAATCTGCCAATGAATCATCCTCTTCTTTGTCTTGAAAATCTTTTAAATGATTATTAACGTTTGAAATGGAGTATGATTGAGGTAACCCAGAAGTAGAATGTCTTATCGGTAAATTATCCTTCTTTGGTCTACTTCCATAATCTGTAGTTTTGAAATTTCTTCTTGAAACAGCAGTCGGCTTTGATTCTCTAACAGAGCTTAAATCCTGATAAGACATAAATGATGGCATTTTATTATTGAACTTACTGATATCGTTCAAGCTTTCGCTTGCTGTTAGCTGTTGATACAGTTGTTGTTGTTGTTGCTGTTGCTGTTGTTGTTGTTCCTGCTGAAGTTGAATATTACCGAGACTATTTCTATTTTTCACTAATTGCGTGGCAAGACTTTGCCTAGATGATGACTGGAATGGTAAAGAAGAGTCCACTAATTTGACATAGTTTGAAGGAAAAATACCCTCCATCTTATTTCTTTTCAATTTACCATACCACCATTTCCCATCTCCAAAGTCCGAGACCTCAATTAAATCACCTTCCAAAATCCCCAAGTCCGTTTCCTCCTCTCCCGACCAAGAGTAAATAGCTTTAGCACGGCAAGGAAGCTGAATCTGAGCTGACATAATTCAGAGAAATGTCGTTCGCTCTATACGATATATAAAGTGAATTGGCTGCTGGTTGCGTCAAAACTTCAAAAATCAAAATGATATTCTTGAATACACAAACAAAAAAAAATAAAAAAGAAGAAGAAAATTTTTTTTGGCACAACCAGTCTCTTCTATATGTGAATTTCTTACTGCTCAAATAGCTTGAAAAAAATCTTTGGTACCTATATTTTGAAAGACGAAAAAAAGTTTCGATATTTATTTGCTTATTCCATTAAATGAATATTTTATAAATTTAGAAAATTAGAGCTATGCTTTAAAATTATATACTAACTTATTACCTGAATCGACGATCTGATCACTTTTAACTAGGGAAACGAAACTTCATAACCAAAGGGTTCCAGAGACCTAGATCTTGATTCACGCCTACTAGATGATATGCATGCTCCTACAGTAGCTGGTCAAAGTTCATGTTCGAAAAAAAAACTTTTTTACCTCTTTAGGAAATTTGTAAACATTCATAATAATGTCCCAAAGTACATACATATAACCTTTCTCTATATACAACTGATAGTTGACGGCATCGGTGAGAGGATTGCCTGACTAATTGGCTATTTTGATATTTTTTCCTTATTTCTCCCCGGAGTCAATTACCCAGCTACCGTTGATCTTATTTTGAAAGACCTTGATTACGGGTAAATCCCAGCCTATACCACCTGTGCCTATACTAGCACCAAATCGTGGAATCACATAGCACTCTCTTCTAGTGGGTGAGACATTTTTTGGAGCATAAGGATGGCCCAACGGTTTCGAGTAAGTGACTAAACTGCTGTTCTTGGCGATGTTTGCCAAGGCTTTCCCAGTAATTTCTGTAAGAGGCTTCATCCGTAATTTTGTAAGTTTTTTCTCTGATGAGTTAGAACTTAGATTTAAAGATTGATATATCAAATAAGGTGGTGGTAACTCGCCTGAATTCACTATTACTGATCCAGGATGTATATAAACATAAGGATCAATGTTTTCGTCTTTTGATGATTTTGACGGGAATAATGTAATGTAAGGAATGTTGATTATATTTGTCCTGTTAGCGATGGTAACATCAGATGACCCCAAGTCTCCTCTAATTGCAACCTGGTCAATGAATCCTGATGCTATCATTTGCTTCAATGCTGAGAGCTGGGTTTTGGAAGGAATTCCAACTTTGAAATCAGCTTCATCGGTAACCTTGGCTAAAGCAATATTTTCTTTCTCGGTGTTCACTTTGACAATGAACATAATTTGTTTTCTTAACTTGATAATCTCCTCCATAACTTTTGGTCTTAAGAAATTATCTTTAAAAAACTGAAGTCTATCTTGAAGAGGAATATGATCAACTGCACAAACACAGGATAATAATCTTAGTGCATCACTATTCTTATCTAATTTACTAAATAGTTTTCTCGACAGATAAAAATCTTTTCTCAATTGACGTTTGGCTTCTTTGTCTGTGTTATCTTCATCCATTTCATTGTCATTTTCACCCTCATTAGAAATACCTAATTCATTTTCATTAATAAATGGATCACCAACAGATAATGCAGATACAATAGCAACTACGTAGGGTAAACAACTAAATTGATTGCTGACAATTAACATTTTAGAAAAACGTGGACTCAAAGGAAATAAACTCATGGTTTTACCCAACTCTGTAATATTTCCATCAGTATTCAAGGCCCCCAAGTATCTAAGTAACTTTTCAGCCTTGCTCAAAGTAAATCTATCAGGTGGAGTAGGAAATGGGAAATTAATAATGTTATCAATCCCCATTGATTTCATCGATAATACCACTGTCTCAACTGGCATTCTTAAAATCTCGGGTTTGCTAAATTGTTCAAAATCTCCTTCAAAAACTGCAGAGGAATATAATCTATAACAATGACCAGGACCAGTTCTACCAGCTCTACCGGATCTTTGGTCAGCACTAGCTTTCGAAATCCAATCAATTTCAAAACTTTGAACGCCAGTGTCTTCGTTAAACTTTCTTTCCTTTGATCTTCCACAGTCGACAACGTAACGAATACCGGGAATTGTTAACGAAGTTTCTGCAACATTGGTAGCAACAATACAGATTCTACTACCTTTTGGTGGTTCTTGAAAGACCTTCATTTGTTCCAGAGTTGGTAAAAGCGAATACAATGGTAATACATATAATGGTTGGTTTTTAACTTGATCAGCTGCATCTAAAGCTTCTTCAAACCCTTCTTCCTCTTCTTGGGTTTCTTGGTCCTCATCATAGTCATCTTTTTCTTCCTCGCCAATACGAACACTAAAATCTATATCTTCAACTTCTGCATCTACATGCTTTGCATTTATTTTAACTTCAGGGGCATCATTTTCTTCATTGACAATCCTGTTCTGGTTCGAATGGCTAATTCTTTTGGATTTTTTCTCAAATGGGAACTCTTTTCTTAAACGTGTAACCATATGTTTAATTTCATTTTGACCAGTTAGGAAAATTAATATACCTCCTTGAGGCAACCTTTGATGAATTTTACAAGTTTTTCTAAAAGCCTCTTCAAGATAGTTGAATGAAGTACGACGATTGAAATGTATTGAGACAGGGTACTGTCTAGCTTCAATTTTTATCATTGGAGGTGGTTTTTCAAATAAAGCCAAGTTTTCACTAAAGTCAGAAACTCTTAATGTAGCAGACATTATTACAAGTTTTAATTTCTTGTATTTTACAGGATCTTTTTCATGATACTGGTTTCTTAATTTCAATATTCGACTTAACATTCCAATCAATATATCGGTATTGATATTTCTTTCGTGTGCTTCATCAATGATTATAGCAGAGTATTTACTCAACATGAAATCAGTCATCATTTCTCTAAGTAAAACACCATCAGTCATAAATTTCAAAGAAGTATTCGGTTTTGTTGTAGAATCAAATCTAATTTGATAACCCACCTTGTTACCATGATTGCCTAGTTCTTTGGAAACACGCGAAGCCATAGAGACCGCAGCAACTCTTCTTGGTTGCGTGACCCCAATCATACCTGGTGTATCTGAATCTGGAGATCCATAACCTGCCTCAAATAAAAACTGCGGTACTTGGGTGGTTTTACCAGATCCAGTTTCACCACATAAAATTACACAGTCATTGTTATGGATTAATTCCATAACATTGAATTCTTGGGCGAAAATTGGTAACTCGGAACGTTGCTTTTGGATCTCTTCTGGACGTTCAACTTGAACATAATAAACCCTTTTTCTTGATCCTTTACCATTTGTTAAAGGAATATATTCTTCTAGTGAGATTTCTTCTCTATCTTCGGGACGATCTATTGGTTTGTAATCTATATTCAAAATTGGAGTTGGAATTGATTCTTCTGTTCCTTCCAATTTTCGCACTTCAGACAGTGCCCATTCTTTAAACTGAGATCCCTTTTTACCAAAGTGAGGTTTAAATTTGGAAACTTTTTCTTCTTCTTCTTCTTCTTCTTCTTCTTCATCTTCATCTTCATCATCGTTGGATTCTGACATACCTGATTGTGATTCAGCCTCAGAAATTTCCTCACCGGATTCATTTTCTTCGCTATCTAACTCTTCAGTCTCTTTGTCTTGATCATGGGAATCTGATGACTGAGCTTCTTCTTCTTCTTCTTCTTCTTCTTCGTCACTAGATGAAAGAAAATCCTGTTCGGCCTCTAAATTTTTCGCTTTTCTTTCCATCTCAATTGTCTCAACTGCAGAGTTCCATTTTTTCTTTTTTTTCGGTACTTTGACTATATTCTTGAAAGTAAAGCTGATTCCAGAATTTGGCCTATAATCTTGTATATTGGAAGAAACAGTATCTGTTGATTGAAAATTCAGATAATTGAAATCATTGGATTCCGGTTTTTCCTCGTTTTGGTCTTCACCATTATTAAGATTTTCTTCAAATTTTTCCATATCATCTTCATCCAGATCCCATTCTTTAACTTCCCTCTCTTCGTACAATATATTTCTAGTTCTTTCATCACTTTTTCCTTGTTTCTCTAAATTCAATGCTTCAATAAACTCCTCCCTCCTAGTTTGTCTCCCAGAACCTAATAATTTGGAAGGCTTCAACAAGGAAGTATCAAATTTTGTCTTTTGCAATTTCTCAAGTAATTCTTTCTTTTCCTCTCTTTTTAATTGATGTTCTATATACTTATCTAATCTCTTTTTTTTATTTTTTGAAATTTTTGATTCCTGTTGCTGGAAAAGCTGTTCCTCAAGTTTACGCTTCCTCTCAGCCTTCTCAGCATCACTCATTGGCTTCAATATCTCCAAATTAGGATCACTTTCCTTCCCCTCTTCCATAATCAAACCTTCATGGCTTTGTTCTTCCTCCTCTAATTTTTTAGATCCATTATCTAAATGTCTTGTAAATTGTTTTTGCCTCATTTTTTTCAAAGCTGCTTGCTTGGCAAGCATCCCACTTCGAGCCTTTTCATTGAATCTCTTTCTATACTTCCCCATTTTAACTACCTTCCACCTAAACTAAAATCAGCCTTAAACCAATTACTCTACTCTCTATCCACACTTGAATTATACTCCTATTACAACTAACTATAACTACCTCTTTTTCTACTAGGACTGAAAAATTTTTTTTTTCTTTTTTTTTCCCTATTTAATTGACCTCATCGGACATAAATAAAAAGTAGTGTTTGAAAATAACAATAAAACAGTTTTTGAAAAAAAAAGTCGCGCGTGCATTAAAACAATAGGGGCTGAAATAAATAAGAAATAGCAGAGTTTTTCAACAATAAGGCACTATGGCCGAGCGGTTAAGGCGAAAGACTTGAATTTTCCTTTCAAGGTATCTTTTGGGATTTTCCCGCGCAGGTTCGAGTCCTGCTGGTGTCGTTAATTTTTTTTAACTTTTTTTTAATTTTTCATGGTATTAAACATATCATTAGTACCGGTATTATTGATATTTATTTGATTTTAAAGATATATTTATATATATATATATATATTGTTGATTTGTATTGAAAAACGAAAGAATAAAACAAGCAAAAAGTCTTTTTTTTTTGGTTAAAGAAAAAGCAAAAACGAAAATAATAAGTACTAAATATATATGAATAAATGTAAAAGATAAAATGGCACATAAGACGCATATAATGGTAGGATCAAAAAACATAACACACAAATATAGAAGAAAATAAAAAATAAACAGAGTAAAACCACTTGTAGAATCTAGTAAATGACAATGATAAAAAAAAAAAGAAAAAAAAAAAGAAAATAAAATGTTCATATAAAAAATAAAATAAAATAAAATAAAATAATAAGAGCTTATCTAGTGCTAAAACATTAAAACCCAGTTTCCGTAAAAGATTTAACAATATAAAAATAAAATAAAAAAAAAAAAAAAAATTACAAATAAATAGATCTATCATTCTCTATTTTTACCGCCGACCCCATGAATTTTCCTTTCATGTGCTTTCATATTATCATTTCTGTTGAATTTTTTATTACAAACACCACAAACAAAAGGTTTCTCAGAACTATGTGATCTCATATGTCTCTTAACATGTTCAGGCCTTTGGAACTTACCTCCACATAGTGGACACTCATGAACTTTTTTCTTCTTCTCCTTTTTCGGAATATCATCAACAACAACTTCTACTGGTATTGTATGATCATCTTCTTCTCGAAGATTATTGTTGACATGATTATGAGGGGAAATAGGAGCTGAAACAATTATGTTATGACTTTTTGGAACTGTAAAATGATGCTGCTGAGGTAAGAAACTTGCCAGGATAGGAATGGATTGAATTGAATCATGATGTTGATGATGTGTTTGCTGAGGATTTGGATGATGATCAAATAATTGTGGAACAGAATTATGATGTATCAATTGTGGAGGAGGCATTATTGCTTCTGTTGAAGAAGGAGGAGTTAATAAATTAGATGATAAATTCACAGAACTTCTGGATCTCGATAAGAAAGCAGGATTGCCTAGCAAATAAGTTTGTGAAATGGCATGTGATGAATTATTATCACTATCTTGACTATTTTGACGATTAACGTTATTATTTGTACTGTATGTCTCAGTATTTTCAGAATCTATTAACAATGGAAAATTTGCCAAATCAGAAATATTTTGATTATTCATTAATTTATCTGCAAGTTGTAAAGACAAATCAGCAGCTTTAAAAAAATCAGGGTTACTACCAGTATTACCATTTTCACCAAATGATGATGATAAACTTACTGTACTTTTCATTCTCTTGTGATGATTTGGGAAAAAAATATTATCACCATTGGTTTTCCTATTGAAATCATCATCCATACCAGCAGTAATTTCATCACGCTCATTTTGATTATCAAATTGGTGAAGATGATGATAATGATGATTATCATCTTTTCTAATTGGTGTAAACCGCGTTTGTTCTTTGGTAAGCATATATGGAGATATTGATAACGCTGCTTGAGGTAATTCTTGTAAATTATCATGATGGTGACTACCAAGTGGCTTCACTGTAGACATTGGTGTTTGTAAAGGTGTGTGACGAGGACTATCAGTTCTAGGTGATAGAAAAGAAGGTGGAGTATAAAAAGGGTTTATTCCAGAACCACTTGCCATTGCAGGAGATGTCTTTGTATTTGAATTTGAATTTGAATTTCCTGGTATAACAGCTGGACCCAATGTCATCATTGCTGTTGCTGCTGTTGCCGCTGCTGTTGCTGTTGTTGTTGCCGCAACTGGTATAATTGCAGCTGATCCATTTGCATCCAGTGATAACCGCGAACGCGATCTCGTATGACCTTTACGTCTCGATGTCAATATCGACGATGAAGGTGTTCTTCTCAATGGGGTTTGAAATTGCTGGAAATTTGCCGAAGTATTCACCATTTGTAAAGGAGTTTTACTCGAAAAAGAAGGTCTTCTATTGGATATCCTCAGTGGGGTCTTAAGTTGTGGTAATGTCAGCTGCTGAGACTGCACCTGTGGTAATTGAGCACCATTATTATTGTTATTGTTATTACTGTTGTTGTTGTTATGAGCTGGTGAGTAATTCGATCCCGAAAGGAAAGATGAAAAAGATGATACCGTCGACGTGGAAAAAGATTCTGGAATTGTAGATGATGATAACGAATCGGGAATTGAAGAAAAATTTGGATCGAATTGAGTTCCTGGAAATAAATGCTGTGAAGATCCGGAACTACTGTTCGGAATAAAACTATTTCCATTATGAATATGAGAATCTTCGTTATTATTATTATTATTATTATTATGGGAAAAATCAAATATAGCTGTATTATTTGTATTAGCGCGGTTTGGAAAATCCACTGAAGTGGTAACATCATCATTTATTTCATCTTGACCCGATGTCCTTCGAATTTCAGAAGACTCATTTATTGAGGCAGCTTCTGATAGTTTGATAGAGGAACTCATAAACGGTCAAAGTATCGAATTATGATAGATCTAAAAAAACAATCTGAATGACAACATGCAAAATTTAGTACTTTATAATGAGAATTCAAAAAGTAAAAAAAAAAAGTAAAAAAAAAATAGAGAAAAATTGTATAAACATATATATATATTTTATATATATTATATATATAATATATATATATAATATATATATATAATTTTTTTTTTTAAATAGAATTATGAATAATAATTTTTACCAATCTCTAAATCGATAATAATAAAAGTTCTTTTTGAAGTAAAAATATTTAATTTGAATATTGAAAGAAGAAAAAAAAAAAGCGCCCAAAAATAAATAATACCTCTTTTGTTATATATTTCAACTAGGCTTTTACAATTTGCAATTTTTCTTGTTAGTGGAAGAAAGAGAAAAAAAGAAAAAAAAAAAAACTTTTTTTTTCCCGCTTGGTTATTGGTATTAATTATTTTTCTTTTTAAAAGAGAGAGAGGGTGTGTGTGTAAAAAAAAAATTTTTACCGCAACTTTAGGAAACTCTGGTAACCATTAAGATCTTGTAGCAAATGGTCTGCTAATGATTTAGAAAATATCGAATCATGAAAAAAAAAATTGTTGAGATATGTATATTTACTACAGATATTTGGGTAAAAAAAAATATGCTTAGGCGGAAGTGTAAAGCGTAAAGTGCAAAAAAAAAAAAAAAAACAAAAAAAAAAAAAAAAAATTATCAGGGCCTAGATTGGAGACTAGCCTAGCCTCGCCTCGTCTCTTCTCTTTTCTTTCTCTTGTATCTTCCCGTCTATGTCACTTTTTTCCTTCCTACCAGTCAAACGGTAGATGGAAATTAATTGAGACATAATTTTTTTTTCATGTAAGCAGATCAAAAGTAATAAAGAAAAAAAAAATTAAATTCAGTTGCCGGAAATCCAATCTCATAATTCTACAATACTACATAGAGCAAGCAAAAAAGAATTAAATCATAATTACAAATACGCGTTAAATCAATTAAAAAAAAATTATTTTTCATTTTTCATTTTCCATAAATCAATCAATAATACCACAGATCAAAATTGTTTGCCTAAAGAGGAAAAAAGTTATTTTTTTTCTTTTTTTCCCTCGTTTAATTAACGTGTTGTTTTGATTCTGAACATCTTTAAAGCAAGCAATACACGTCATATTCTGATGATGTATTGCTTAAAAAAGCAAAAAATTAAAAATAAAAAAAAAATATTTCCGAATAGTAAAACCCCTTTGACATCAGGAATACTCAATTCCTGGAAAGAATAGTTTTAGTTTGTACATCCACGACGTTTCCAAAGAAAGAAAGAGTGGGGGTGTGGGTGTATGTGTATGTGTATGTGTTAAAAGTAATACTTAGAGTGTTAGTGGTAGTGCTGGTTTGCCTAATTGAGTCCGTTTCAGGTAACAAGGGCTATTTATTTCTACATACCAGTTTAAGCAAGTAGTGTGTTAAAATCCAAAAGCCCTTGTTTTTTGGCTTTAAATTTTTTTTCTTTTCTCTTTAAATAAAAATTTAAACAACTTTTTTTTAGCATATATAGTTAAGTAGGATAATAGATATAATCATCATCTATATATAATATATATATATATATTTATATATATTAATACCAATTCTTGTTTATTTTCGTTTTTTTTTTTTTTTTTTTTTTTTTTGGCATTTGGAATTGCTTCATTTTGCTTTTCAAATTGTATCATACTGGTTTTTGTTGTTTGTTTGATTGATAAATTAATGGAAGTTTAAAAAAATATTTCTTTATTAGCGCCTTATCGATAACAACGAGAAAAAATAAAAAAATAAAAAAATAAAAAAAAAAAAATAGGTAAAAGAACAAAAGAAAGATTATTCTTTCCAAATATATGCATACATTAGATCTACTTTTCGTTCAAAATTCTTGTTGTTAGTTTCAGCGGTTAGCTTTTAGATATTGGTGCTTGGTTTTTTGAAAAAATAATGAGATTAATTGATGGGATTAATTTTGTCCTTTTGAATTTTTTAATTCTATGGGCGGGTATAGTATTTTCAATTGATGAATTTGTACCTCAAGTAATAACTTCACTGGTTCGTGATACTATATCAGATACATTATTATATTTTGATGATTCGATGAATGTGTTGAATTTGAATAATTATGTTTTAACTATTTCTCAAAATGATGGTAAAAGTTGGAAACAAATTAATCTTGGTAATGGTGAATATATATTTTCAATTATATCTGATTCAGTGGATAGGAAAAGAGCTTTTGCTTTTACAAATTCAACTAATCATTTTATAACAAGAGATGCAGGTATAACTTGGCAACCTCTTAAATTTAATACTTTAATAACTTCTCCAGATTTACAAACAAATTTTGCAAATCCTAATCTTGTATTATTCAATATTTTTTATTGTAATGAAAGTTCAGAAGATTATTTATTAACCGGTTGTAAAACTAGTTTTTATTATACAAATGATGGTTTTAAGACAGATGTTAAAAAATTGGAACTGGAAAATTTAATTGATTGTACTTTTGCTAAACTGAATGAATTTTTCACCCTGGGTGATGATTCAAGATTAATATGTACTACTCAACAAAAAGATTCATTTGATTTTGTTAAAGATACGTCATTAATTGCCACCTCAGATTGGTTTAAAACTATAGAACAAATGAATGATGAATCAGGTACTTTGGCCACAAGTTCAATAATGGAATTGAAAGTTGTTGGATCATTTCTTGTTGCAGTGACTCAAACTGATAGATATAATTCAAATTCTCATGTTGAATTTTATGTCTCTAAAGATGGATTAACTTTTAACAAAGCAGAATTTGAAGTGGATCTTGGAATCTTAATTTATAAAATTGTATCTTCTGGAAGCGATTCATTACTTGTTGCTGCTTGGCATCTGTTAAATTCAAAAGATATGTATCCAGTAGCAGTTTTATTTAGATCTGATTCTTCTGGTTTATATTTCTCAAGAGAACTAACGGATATGTTTGGATCTATTGCAATGGATAAAGTACAAAATGTAGATGGTGCGTGGTTGACAGATGTTGTCGTTGGTAGAGCTAATAACGGATATCCAAATTTAAAATCAAAAATATCTATTGACGATGGACTAACCTGGGATTATTTAAAAGTTGTGAATAACTCATTATCTTGTTCAAACGATGATGAATGTTCATTTCATCTCATGACAGATACTGTAAGAGATGGTGAAGGGAATTTTGTCACAGGTCCAACACCAGGTATAGTAATGGGGATAGGTTCTGTTGGTAAATATGCTGCACCTTTCAATGAATTGGAAAAATTACATACATATGTCTCTAGAGATGGAGGACTTACTTGGAAATATGCTCTTGAAGAACAAACTGCATATGCTTTTGGTGATCAAGGAAATATAATCTTAGCATTCCCTTATTATCATTTCGCAAAAGGTAAAAATGGTAAATCAACTGAATTCACTTCTTCAAGTCTATATTATTCATTAGATCAAGGTGAAACTTGGCGATCTTACGAATTAGATAGAAAAATTTTCCCACTTATGATAACAACAACGATTGATGGTACTTCTACAAAATTCATATTAGTTGGTTTATACGAAAATATGAGCAAAGAAGTCGTATATTCAATTGATTTTTCTGGAGCTTTTACTTCTAAATGTAAACAGTCAGATTTTGAAGATTGGAATGCAAGAGTAAATACCACGACAAATCAACAAACATGTATTCTTGGACATAAACAAAAATTCCCTAGAAGAAAGCAATTTGCAAAATGTTTTGTTGATACTTTATTTGAAGACGTCAAAGTTATCGAAGAAAGCTGTGAATGTACTGAATCTGATTACGAATGTACTGTTGGTTTTATTAAAGACTCAACAGGAATATGTCAACCAAATTTGAAAATTATTGGTCAAAATTATTGTCTTGGTAAAAATAAAAATAAAAAATTGAAACTTAATAGAAAACAAAAAATTCCAAACACACTATGTAAAGGAGATTTCAAACTACTGAAAGATGAAGTAGAAGTTGATTGTAAAGAGGCAGTAGAAGAACAATCAATTATCACCACTCAAAAATCTTTTGAAGGATCAATTGCACAATATTATTACTTGAAGCCATCGCATAACTCGTCATTTATTGATGAAACTCTATTATTGAGAACTACGGAGAACATTATTTATTATTCTTATAATGGTGGTCAAACTTTTTACAGATTTGACTCATTGGAATCTTATGATGATGACTTTGCCTTTATTTATTTGAATCCATATTTCCCTGATCAAGTTTATTTAATCACCTCAACTTCCAAAATTTATATCTCAGATGATAGAGGAATAAATTTCAGAGTTACCAAAGCACCTTCAGATATTAACGAATTTGGATTGAAAGTTTTAACTTTTAACAAAAAAGATCCAAATAAATTCATCTGGTATGGTGAAAAAAATTGTGATAATTTTTTTTCAAATGATTGTAAAGTACAAACATATTATACAGAAGATGGTGGTGCAACTTTTAGTCCCTTATTAGAAAATGTCAGAAGCTGTTACTATGTTGGTTCAGTTTTCAATGATAAACTTTATGATTTTAATGAAAATCTTATTTATTGTGAACAAAAAACTGGAGGCCAAAATTATTTGACCTTGGTTTCATCCACGGATAACTTTAAGACGAATAAAGTAACTGTATATGATAAGATTGTCGGAATTGCTGTCACAGGTGAATTTGCTGTTGTCGCATCAATCAAACTTGACGAAAAATCGTTAGAGGCACATGTAACAGTTGATGGAAACAATTTTGCTGATGCACTTTTCCCACTGAATTTCCATGTTGAAAAACAACAAGCGTATACCGTTATTGACTCTTCCACAAAAGCTCTTTTTATCCACGTAACTACCAGCTCGCAAAGGGATCATGAGTTTGGATCAATTTTAAAATCTAATTCAAATGGTACCTCTTATGTTCTTTCTATTGATAATGTCAACAGAAATACTTATGGTTTTGCAGATTATGAGAAAGTTCAAGGTTTGGAAGGGGTTTCTTTGATCAATGTAGTAAACAATGCTAACGAGGTTCAAAATTCTCAAGCGGCAAAACAATTGAAATCTATGATTACACATAATGATGGTAGTGAATGGAATTTTATTACACCTCCATCTACAGACTCACAAGGTAAAAAATTCAGTTGTAAAGGAAGTTCTTTGAAAAAATGTTCGTTAAATTTACACGGATTCACAGAAAGAGTTGATTCAAGAGACACATATTCCTCTGGATCAGCAATAGGTATGTTAATTGGTGTCGGTAATGTAGGTGAATATTTGACTAGTTTCGATGATCCATCTACAGGAACTTTTTTAACAAGAGATGGTGGTATCACTTGGAAGGAAATTAAAAAGGGTAATTACATGTGGGAATATGGTGATCAAGGTACCATTTTAGTTTTAGCAAAAAATTCGGGTACAACTAGCACAATATCATATTCTTTGGATGAAGGTGATACCTGGAATGATTATCAATTTGTGGACGAAGAGATTACTGTTTTAGATTTGGCAACTGTTCCTTCAGATACTGCTAGAAGATTTTTAATTTTTGGTAGAACCAAAAATAATGTCTTGACCTCTTACAGCATAGATTTCACCCATGTTCATCAAAGACAATGTAAGCTAGATTTTGATAATCCAAGCAAAGATGATTTTGAATATTGGTCACCGAGACATCCATACTTGCCAGATAACTGTTTATTTGGCCATGAATCAAAATACCTTAGAAGAATCTCATCTCATTCAGATTGTTTTATTGGTAGTGCTCCTTTGAACATTGCATACAAAGAAATTAGAAATTGTTCTTGTACTACCAGAGATTTTGAGTGTGACTATAACTATGCAAGAGCAGATGATGGAACTTGTAAATTAGTTAGTGGATTGACTCCACCTGATCATTCTGCTGTTTGTGCAAAAGATGATTCATTATTGGAGTATTGGGAACCTACAGGTTATAGAAAAATACCATTATCGACATGTAAAGGTGGTAAGCAATTGGATAAATGGATTTCGCATCCTTGTCCTGGTAAGGAGTCTCAATTTAAAGATAAATACAGCATTAAAGGATTTGCATTACTGTTAACGATTATTATACCAATTCTGGTATTTATCTTTGCCACTTGGTTTGTTTATGATAGAGGAATTCGTCGTAACGGTGGGTTTTCTAGATTTGGACAAATCCGCTTGGATGAAGATGAATTCCAACCAATTGAAAACAACAGGACAGATAAGATTGTTAACAAAATTGTAAAAGGTTTTATCTTTGCCATTGGTGGAGTTATTGCTTTTAATGGTTTAGTCAAGAGTAGGCTAAGAGAATTATTTGGAAGAAGTAGTAGGTATGCTTCTTTACACTCTTTTGGAAACGGTGATTTAGATGATGATGTCTTGGATGATGATTCGTTGTTTAATTTCAACGATGTTGATGATGATGATGATGCAAGGGAGATTGATAGTTTCATTGAACAAGACGATGATCAGTTGAATGTTGTTGCCAGTGGTGGGGAACAACAAGCTGATGGTAACAACGATAACATTGGTAAAAATAACAATAACAATGCAGAAAATAATGTTACTGATGCACCTGAATTTCTTCTAGATGATGATGAAGAAGAAAATGATATCAGTAATCAGAACGATGATATTCAAAAATAGGACGGTTTTTTTTTAACTTTGTCTTAATAGTTGTAGAAATTTTTTATATATTAACAAAAATGCAATATTTACTATTATCATTATTATAAAAAATAAAATATTAAATATTAAAACAGAAAAAAGTCCTCATTTAAAACACAATTATAGACGTTCTTGTTCAGATATAGTACATTATGCCACCATCTGACAGTTCTTATTAACATTAAATTTTTTTTAACTAATTCATTTCCTTTATAAAAATAAATAAAAATAAAAAAAATCATTATTCAAAGTCTGAAATGATTTTACTTTAACACCTTCAATTTATTATTGTTTGCAATCCCTTTTTGTTGGATTTCAAATTTTTTTTTTTCCAAAACAGAGAAAAAAAATTTTTGTTATGACAATAGAAAAATTACTTTGATAAAACAAAAAAAACAGTAAACACTCTCAACATTAACTTTAATGAAAGAACCGCAACGACATACTCTATAGTAAATGATTGTATATGACATCAAATAAATTTTCTTTTTTTTTTTTTAATATCGCCTTTCATTATCGTTTGAAGTAAAAAAATTAATTTTTTATTATTTTGATTAATGCATGGGAAAAGAAAAAAATAAAAAAAAATAAAAAACAAAGAAAAGAATGTGATTAATGAATCCAATCATTCCAACTTGATTCTAAATTGTGTTCCAATCATATTATTAAATTGCCTGTACTATTGAAACCATGGCTTTTAGCGTGATCTTCTGTTAACTCTAAATTTTGAGAAATTTGTTCTTGAATTTCATCAATTTCCTCATCGTCATCTTCATCATCATCATCGTCATCATCATAATCTTCTTCATCATCATCCTCATCATAATCTTCATCATAATCTTCCTTTTCATTTTCATCAGTTGCTTCATTTTTAGCGATTTTTAATTCTTTAATATTTTTAATAATGATTTCAACAACATCTGACCATTCTCTCATTCCACCCATACCTATATCACCACAAACTAAAACTTTTTCCACAGGTTTCAAAATTGTAATATGTTTAAACTCTTCAACAATAATATTTAAATGTTTCTTTGTCATAGGATGAGTATACATCAAAGTGTTCATAGCTGGTGCAATAAAAATAGGAATAGTTGGATTCCATGATCTAACAATTGAAGTTAATAAATTATCCGATAAACCATTGGCAATTTTAGCCAATGTATTTGCTGATAATGGAGCAATTAAAAAAATATCGGCCCATTTTCTCAATTCGACATGTAAAATTGGATCACCAGGTCTACTAAAAGAATTGGACCAAGAATCTGAATCTCTCCAAATTTTCACATCAGCAGAAATTTTTAAACCTTTCAAAAAATGTTCTGCTGGTTTTGTTACAACCAATTGTATCGAAACCTTATCTGGCCCATAAGTTTTTTGTAATTTATCAATAATTAAAGGTACTTTTATGGTAGCCACACTTCCTGTAGCACCCAACAATATATGTATTTTCTGATCGTCTTCTCTTTGTAAATATTGAGTAAAGGGAACAACAGGACCTGTTGGTGTAGAAATAACAGCTTTTGGTGTACTTTTCTTTGTCTTTATTGGAATGTTTTCTGTGCTCTGTTGTTGTTGTTGTTGTTGTTGCTGCTGCTGTTGTTGCTGTTGTTGCTGTTGTTGCTGTTGTTGCTGTTGTTGCTGTTGTTGCTGTTGTTGCTGTTGTTGCTGTTGTTGCTGTTGTTGCTGTTGTTGCTGTTGTTGCTGTTGTTGCTGTTGTTGCTGTTGTTGCTGTTGTTGTTGTTGTTGTGGGGGTACAATATCAAACATCACAGGCGACTGCAGTCTATTATACAGCATTCCTTCAATTGAATTTGGTGATTGAAGACTACAATTGGAAGAAATACTATTGTTTCTTGATTCCACAATAGTTTGATCAATATTGGTAGCATTTGATGTATTTGAAAGAGTTCCTCTAGTTAGGAATTGCAAATAATCACCATTTGATGAGTTTTGTCTTGATGAAAAGGGACTTATTGATTGAAAACTATTGGAGTTATTCATTGGCTGGGCACCACTCCTTGTTTGCTGCTTACCAGCGACACCACTAGCTGCACCAGTACCATTAGCGCCACCAACGGTAGATGCAAGAGCATTTGAAGAACCGCCGCCCGGAACTGTAGCTCCCATACCCATTCCAGGAGCCTGTGTGGTGCCAC
>KV454016.1:165867-213680 GCA_001661245.1 Pachysolen tannophilus NRRL Y-2460
AAAAAAAAAAAAAAAAAACTCAGGAAATCGTCTCCGTCTCCGTTTCGCTATTTTTTTTTTTTTTTTTGCTTTTTTGATTTATTTTTGTCTTCTGTATTTTTGTAATTACGCTTTTGGGAAGAGTATGTCTGATTTAAAAATTTGGTCATTTTTTTTTCTGTTTTTTTTGTTTTACTTTATAATTATTATTATTATTATTATTATTATTACGTAACGTAAATTTAAATTAAATAATAAAACAATAAAACAATAATGATACTTGTTTACGTAACTAGTTTGTAGGGATTAATTTTATGTTTGTGTTCTTTTTTTTTTTTTTTTTTTTTTTGGTTGGTTGGGGGAGGGGGATGGGAATGTTTGAATTTGATATTCTCGTTTTTGTGTAATAATAATTAATTAATTATTTAATAAATGAATGACGTCAATTTTTCAATTGTCAAATGTCTATTGTCAATAGACAATTATAGAAACTTTTCAACTTAATTTTTTTTAATGATAACTTGTTTTAGCTCTTGGTATAGAAATGGGATTTAAAAAATCATTGCTTTGCATTAGATTAAATCTTGGTTCCCTGGTTACAAATCCGTTACCATCAACACTATAGGTATAATCCCGGTCGTGTAATAACACGACGCTATTATTATTATTATTATTATTATTATTGGGATTAAAATTTGAATTAGTGTTAAATCTTTGATTTTTCTTTGTTTGTACAACATGTTCCAACTCTTTGAAAAAAATATCCGCTTCAATATTAGTATTATCAGTTGCACATGTAGTTACATTGACTTTATCTCTAATCACATTGGCAAGTGATGTGTTAGTACTGATTATTGTAGAAGATCTACTGGACAGCCTTGATTGTTTTGAATGTTTTGATTGTTTTAATTGTCTTGATTGTCTTGAAGGTTTAGGATATTTTGGAGCATATGGATTATTATTACTGATATGTTTATAATCACCGAGATATGCTGTAGAATACCATTCCTTGTATGTTCTTGCACTCTTCAGTTTTCTCAACGATGATTCATAACCAACTTCTTCTTGGTTAACATAATCATCATTCTTGTCATGTTCTTGAACATGTTCTTCAACATGTTCTTCAACATGTTCTTCAGCATCGTAATCAGTTTTAAATTCTTTTGAAGTTTCTTTTGGAAACGCATAATCTTTCTTGGAAAAAATTCGAACCGCATATTCAGCTTTCTTTGGATCTTTTAAATGTCCCATGATAACTCCTAGAGCCCCGTCTTCTGCGGCTTTCACAACATCAATAAATGTCTTGTCAGAATAATCATAATTATCAATATTATTATTATTTCCAAATGCTTTTTTCAAAGATCCAGTTGATTTTTTCTTGAAAAGTTTACTTTGTCTCTTCTTGTCTTCTTCTAAAATTTCTTGTAATAACTGCGTATCTGAAATTTCTTCAAATTCTTTATTCAAATTTGCAGGGTTGCATATATAAAGATACAGCGAATAAGGATTGACGTAAATACTATTTGCTTCTCCTTCTTCTGGATCTGCATTAGCATTGGCATTAGAATTAGCATTGGCATTAGCATTAGCCAATGCCAAGGCTAAGGCTGTACCTGAACCTGAAACTGCATCTTTGCCCAGATCACCTTCAATGCCAACAGTGCCAACAGTACCATAAGTACCATCAGTGCATTCAATACCTTCAATTGCTTGTGTTGTCTTTACTTCCTTCTTCTTTAAATGAAAATCTCTAGCAAACTCTTTTATTGACCTTAAAGATTTTTGCTTAATTAATTCACGACGGCTAGTATGGAAATTAACCAAGATTGATTCATCCTTTTTCCGATTTTCTAAAGCATTATCACAAGCTTCATAACGATAATAATGATCAGCTCGACTACGAATATATGAAATCTTACCATCTTTTATATTTTCTTGATAAAATTTTTTCTCCAATTCTTCCAGATTCATTTCACTCAAATCTTTAACTAAATTCTTGAGAGTTTTTTCATTGAATTTAATATTTTCTGAATTTTTTTTAACCGGTGATGGTACATTATAAGATTCCGTTTCTCCTCCTTCAGTTTCAATCTTTTGTGTATTAAAAGTGTTGTTAGCAACTTCATCTTTATAACTAATTTGAGTGTTAGTTGTATTAACTCTACTCAACAATGGCTTATTTTCTTTTTCTCTACCATTTTCTAATTCTATTTCTATATCTTTCTCTATTTCCAAATCTTTTCCCTTATCTTTCAGTTTTTCATCTTTTTTCTGTCTTGTACTAAATTTTTTCTTAAAATTTTTAAATGTATTAGAAGTTTTTGGAGGTGTTGCAAAAAAATTTTCTGTTAAATCATTCTTATCTTGTAAACTTGCAACTGCATAAAATTTTTCCTCTTCTCTAGAATTAAAAGATAAAGGTGTCTCCTGATTATGTAAACCTGCTGTTGTTGCTCCCAAGCTAATTGCTGTTGACTGTATAGTTGAAATTGGTGTAATACCATCGGAAAATTCTTGATTTAAATTAAGAAATGAATAACCTGTTTTAGGTTTCTTGGTATAACAATTATCCATAATATCAATTTCCCCATCATCATTGTCATTACCAATAGTTAAACCTAAACTTCTGGTATCTTCTTCTTCCTCTTCTAAATCGCCATCTGTTTCTCTAACATTTGTTGAACAAGTATCAAAAATAGAAGTTACTGTAGGAGAATTTTCAGTAACCTTGTCTAGAATCTTGGTCTCTTTCTTTTTCCTGCAAAACCAACCTTTGATGCTCCAGGAACGATGGTGATGGTGGTGTTTTTTTCCTCCTTTTTTTCTTTAATTTCTGTTTCTTCTTCACCGCCACAATTTGCTGTTGCTCTTCCTCTTTCAATATTGCAGTCACCATTTCCCCTACCTTCAACCGGTGTTGGTGTTGGAATAAGATAGTTAGTACCCATATCTTCACCGTTATAGTTTACGTCAAACGATAATCTACCTCCTGAAGAAGACAGTTGATCCAAACGTTTTATGCTTTCTTGTCTAACAATTTCAACAACGTTAATAATATTCTTGTCCTTATCCAAATATTCAGGATGATTTTTTTCTAATAAATTAACATTTTTTGATTCGATAGCTGCAGAAAGATAAGGATTGTAGTCATGCAACCTCTTCATGGTTTGGACCCGAGTTGCATCTGATGGTGATAACGATGAAGATAATGGGGGTGGAACTCTAGTACAGTAATTCAAATATGAATTATAATCATTCATAGACTTTTCTGAAGCTGAGCAAGACTGGTTGTTTTTTATTGCTGTAAGCAAGTCTGTTTGAGCTCTAATAAAACCCATAATGGTTTTTTTTTTAAAAAAAATTTCCGTCTTTTATTACTCTTAGTTTATTTTATAGCTAATTTAAATTAGGATAAAAGTGGGTGTGTGGGTGCTGTTTTTTTTTTTTTTTGGTTTTTTAGCTTAATATTAGCTATTTGGCTTTATTTTATTTTTATTTTATTTTTTTTTTTATTTCAGTAAAGTTTTGCAAATTATTAACTGATAAAAGTTCTTTTTAGTTAGCTTTTTAAGTTGTTGAAAGAAATGAAAAGATATTAAAGCATGGAAAATGAGGTCCTCTGTTTTTTATAATTTTTTACAAAAAGAAACTTTCAGCATTCAGCCTTTCTCAAACTTTTGTTACCATTGTTACTTTTTGCACCATCTGTGAGTTTTGTGTTATTTTGAACTTTAAGTTTTGTTCTTTTTGTTTCTTTCAATCTCTTTGTTTTGTGTAACTTTCTGTTAACATTCAAAAAAAAATACAAAAATACAAAAACCAAAACAAAAAAAAACAAGCCGTGCATTATTATGCATGTGCATATGTCCTGAATCGCATAAGATTGCATAACGGTTTTTTGTGTTTTAAATCACGACCAAAATTTTCAACACAGATAAACTAACTAACAAAATAACAAAAACAAAAGATTAAATTATTAACGTTTTTTTTTATTTTATTTTTTTTTTGGTTAGATCAAATTACAGTACATGGTGGTGTATCTGAAGATATTTAGAGGTGATTAGGAAGAAGATTATCAGATAGTTGAAGGATTTGGTTGAATTTTTTTAAAAAATGAAAAGTATATCGGATACACTAAAGCAATTGGCACTTCAGAAAAAATTAACAAATAATGTGTTGATGTCAATATGTAGGAACTGTGGATTTCGTAAGTAATGCATGCTAATACAAAAATACAAAATGAATTTTTTTTTTTCTCTTCTTTTTGAAAATTGTTGATTATGTATACTAACTAGAATTGGGGTTCATAGAAATATCGACACTGGCATCGAAAGCAAGATTAATTGAGAACGTTGCGTCAAGTTTAGAGACGAAATCACTTATATTCAATCCTTTAAAATCCGTAAAGAATAATGGTCATGGTGATGATAATTTTAAGATTTTGTCGATTGATATGGGGATAAAACATTTTGCTTATTGCAAAATTTCAATAAAGAAATCACAATCATTTAAAGGGAAACCAGTTATTGATGAATGGAACAAGATGAATTTAATAAATTGGTCGTCATCGGTTATACCCAGTGGTGCAACTGGAACTTTAGAATTTACACCGTTGAATTATTCTAAATTGTCTAATGAATTAATATTTGAATTGATTTATAGTAATGGGTATAACCCTGATTTGATACTAATTGAAAGACAAAGATTTAGAACTATGGGTAATAGTAATGTATTAGAAAATATTCTCAAATCAAACATCTTGGAGAATATGCTTTTTTCAAGTTTGACAACTTTGAATAGATATGATAGTACCAAATTTCAAAGTTTGTTGGTTTCATCTTCACCTTTAACAATGACAAACTATTGGGTTAATTATAAAACAATGCTGGTTAACAATGGGAAAAAAATTGATGAGAATATAAATTCTCCTCCAAATAATGCTGAAAATTCTAAAAAAATTAGAATAAAGTTGGTTTCTAATTGGATAACCAATAATATTAACAAAGATTTTGATAGAACTCCTATTACGTTAAATAATAAAAATTTAGAAAAAGAAACCCTGACAAGCAATATTCACCTACAAAAGATACTAGATATAAAAAGTGATTCAAGAAAATTGTATGAGTTTATGAATTTTTTAAAGAAACCTCATTCTTCAATTACCAATGCTTCAAATAGCAATAGCAGAGTTGTACAGAAATTATTAGAAAAGGAAAAAGGTGATGACTTAGCTGACTGTTTACTTCATGGTTTAAGCTGGTTTAATTTTGAAAAAAATAAGGACACAATTTACAAAACTTTGACTGGAGATCCTGCTAGCTTGATTGAAGTTTTGAATCAAATAGAAAAAACCCATCTACGGGAAATTGAACTATCACTTCTTTCAAATTGAATAAAACTTTTCAAAATTGAACAAATCTTATGGTCGTGTTTTGAAATATCAATTACTTTGTATTGGTATTTAATATTCATAAATGTTGGAATGGAATCCATTAACAATAAAACAACTCTCTCTTTTCATTGATAATTACTATTTAATCATTATTAAAAGAAGGAATTACTTATTGAATCGGGTCAGGAATCAATTTTTTGATTTTTGTTTTGTTTTTTTTTTTTTTTGTATTTGGAGATGAAGACCAATGTTCGTTGTAATTTACTTCAATTGTCCAACATATTGTTGGCAATATCGTCTGCATTTATGTTTTGGAAAACGCTATCGGTAGTTGCAAATTCACCTTCTCCAATAGTAGTGGTATTATCAGGATCTATGGAACCGGCTTTCCAAAGAGGAGATATATTGTTTTTATGGAATAGGGATAAATACGTTGATGTAGGAGATATAGTGGTTTACAATATGGATCATAGAGATATTCCAATTGTTCATAGAGTCTTGAGAGAGCATAAGGTAATTCCTACAGATGAAGAAATTGAAAAATTTAATAAGAAACAAGGATTAAAGAAAGATAAAAATTCAAATCTTAAAATTCCAAAAAATAAAAAAATTAAAGAATTAAAACCAAGTCAAAAAATATTGACTAAAGGTGATAATAACCCTTCTGATGATTTACCCTTATATGGATACAAACAAATGTATATAGATCGGGATAATGATCTTATTGGTTCAGTTAAAGGTTATATACCTTTGGCCGGATACGTGACCATTTTGATTTCAGAAAATATTTACTTTAAATACATCTTAATTGGGTTGATTTGTTTGTCATCATTGTTTTCCAATGAATGATTATATTTCACAATATTCTCAACACACAAATTCATTCCATTTGAATGATCCCATTATATAGTTAGATAGAATTTTTTTTTTTTGAAAAAAAACCAAGGCTAAGTTCTTACCACAGATGGATCAATTCTTATATGTTCTTTACCTTATTATGCCATTTCAACAAAATTTTAAATATCCAAATTAATTTTTACACCAAATCTTTAATGAAATTGAAGAAAGAAAGCATTTTTTTTTTTTTGTTTAATATTAATTTTTGAAAATAGACTGAATTAAAATCATAAGGATTGTCTTCTTGTCTGTTGTTCGTTATTCGTTATTCATTATTCATTCGTTGTTTGTAGTTATTTGATCTCTCGTCGTTGAACATTTTAAACGATAATCAATTTTTACAAATTTATTTTATTTTTATATTTTTATTATTATTATTATTATTATTATTATTATTATTATTTGTTCTGTGGTAATAATAGACGGTTATTAATTACCAACAACATTTGATAAAAAACATCAATTCTCGGGAATATCATATCAATCTCTCAGTAGAGGTTCTTGGTTTTAGAACTTTTGTTGTTTTTTTTTGTTTTTTTATTATTATTATTATTATTTGGTGGTTTTAATTGTAAGGTTGATCAAGAATGTCACTGTCAGAGAAACAGCATAGTTACTTTTGTAAAGAGTGTAATAAAGAAATTAGAATCAAATCGGTGAAAGATCATAAGTATAATGTACATAATAAGAGGAACCAATTAAAGAAGTTGAATAGTAAATTACAAACATATCGTGATATAGTTGACAAGTTGGATAAAGAGAGAAGAAAATTGGAAGAAATTATCGATGCGGAATCGGGATTTTCTTCAAAGAAAGGAAACTATGTTGAGAAAATTGATAATGATAATGAACCGGATTTGAAAGCTGATGATAGGTATAATGAGTTAAAAGATGGACAAACACGAAAAGATGATGAAGATAAAGATCAAGATAAACAACAGACAAATTTTGAAATTAGCCCATCTTCTATAACAACTTTAACAAAACCTTTATATTCATTAACCTCTCATCAACAAATCAAAAACCTTAATAAAGATAGTGATAACAAAAAAAAGGAAACCAACAACCAACGGAGCAAAGAATTAGTAAAACCACAAACCTCATCAGTGCGAACAACTAATTACGAACATATGATACAAAATAAAGAAATAGATGAAAATCTGGAAACTCTCATTAATAAAAATTCTGTAGTTCCAATATCATCATTAACACTGATTGTTGAAAAAAATGAATCGAATAGATATGTTGACTCTAATACCAGTGATGAAATACTTAAAAAAGAGGACATAGTTGTTGGTAGAAGTAAACGCAAAAGACCAGTACGCTAGAGACTCTAAATAAACTTTAGTTTGTAATTATTATATAAATATATATATATATATATATATGTATATATATATATAGTCAAGACAATTTATTTTTATTAAACTCAATTTTGGTTTTCCTTTTTTTTCTTTCTTTAAATAAAAGAAAAAAGAGTAAAGAATAAAAGAAGAATAATCAAGAACAAAAAAAAAGGTTAAAAAGAATTGAAAGCAAAGAAATAAAGAATTAAAATTAAAAATATTTAGCTGTTACCTTTCCAAACATTTTCAAAATAGTGTTTAACAAATGCTAATGGATGATCATCATTTTGAGAACCCATAGTACCAATTCCTGGAGAGAAACTTGTAATTGGTAAGATTAAAACATCACTGACTAATTTTGGAACATCTAATTTGGTAAAATCTTTCCATGTTACTTTTGAATAAATACCACTTTGAACATAATCATTAAAATAAGTAAAGATAACATCTGTCCAAACACCAGCGCCTGTCCATTCCATTATATCCAAATTTTTAGTTCTTGTTGTTTTTGAAGGATCATTTGTTTGAGATAATTTTAAATCATTATTTTCTGCTTTTTTCAAAGTGAGTTCAGTTACTTTTGCCACGATTTCTCTTAATATTGGATGACCTGGTTTAGATTGTAAAACCCAATTTGCAAATTGAAGTCTTCTTGCATAATGTTGTCTCCAATCTGGAGAATCTGGATCTGAAGAAATTCCAATAATCATTCCAATCTCTGATGGAGCAACATTTTCAGGAATCCAATTTGGTACTGGTTGTAAAGGTAAAGTATCAACATCCAGATAAACACCACCTTTTGCAAATAAAATTAAATAACGGAAAAAATCCATTTTTAAAATAATATCTGGTAATAATTCATAAGCTTTAACAACATCTGGAATTTGCATATATAAATAATGAATTATAGCACTTGCAGTATCATCATTAAATAATTCATGTACAAAACCTGGATTTTTTAAAGCCCATTGAGTTTCACCTTCTTTAAATTTTTCACCAAATCTTTCATCATTTAATCCATATTTCCAAGATTGCCAAATATAAGCAGGAAATTTTTTATTTTGATCATAAGGAAATAAAAATGCTAAAGTTTCTCTTAATGTTGAACCCAGTGGAGGTCTTCTTAATTCTTTTAATTGTTTTTCTAATTTTTGTCTTTCTTTTTCTAATTTACTTAATCTTTCATCTTGTTGTTTTAATAAATCTTCTGTTATTTTTTCTAATTTTTGAGTAAATTCTTCTTGTTGCTTTTTAGCATTATTACTATTTATAAAATCTGGAGGTATAATATTAGCACTTTGCTTTAAAACTTCTTGTAAATCCGAAGATTTATTAGAAGTAATTTTAATAACTGTTGTTATCACAATAATAATAGAAACTGCTATAAGAAGCAATTTCCTCAACGTCACAGGTTTCATAATATTCTCCAAAAAAAACCAAAAAAAAAAATGAAAAAAAAGGTTTATACTTCAACCGAATTAAATCTATCTCTATTTGAATTTTAATAAACTTTTAATATAGTTGAAAACTTTATGAAATTCGTAAAATCAAAAATGAAATTTTCCATTTAAATAAAAAAATAAAAAAATAAAAAAATAAAAAAATAAAAGAAAAAAAAACTCCCCAATAACCAAATGAAGTAGAAATTCACTAGCAATCAACTCAACCAATCTACAAACAATTAACAATAAAAAAAAAAAGAAAAAAGAAAAAAAATTTTAATTGATTAGATTTCACCACATATAATTAATTAATTAATTATAGATAAAAAGTGAAGTATTAATTATATTAGTTTAAAGGTATTAATTATTATGGTGAAAAAAAAAAAATTCCAAAAAAAAATTAACAGAATAAAAAAATTACCCGAATTGGACATTTGCATATTTCAAGCACGACTTTTGTTTTGAAGAAAATAATTAAATTTTTAGGGGCTGAATGAATGACGTAATCAAATATGTATTTTTTACACTACCTTCGAGATGCATTTTTTTGTTATGAGCTCACTACCTTTTATAGTGCACTACTTTTTACCTTTTTGTAAAATCTGAACTACCTTAGCTATCTGTACATCCTGCACCATCTCTTGAACTACCTTTTTGTATTAGTTAATTAGTAAATATTGACCAATCTTCGATTTTAACTGATTGTAAAAAATGGTTTAAAACTTTTGAAGCTAAATTAATTCTTTGTGATGCCTTGTTATGATTCTCATTATCTCCTTGATCTAATGTAAATAAATCGTCTAATTCTTCTTCACTTACTATGGGGACATTTATGGTACATAATAAATCAGTTGAAATTTTTTCAATTCTGATTAATCCTAATAATATAACTAATGTTGGTTGATTTGATCCCTTAGTTGTACGCCCCCATTTTTTAGCTGGCTCAATACAAACTGCAGTAAAGATATTATCATTTCTAAATAATGAAAAAAAAAATTAATTAGTACTATATACATGTAAAATCAAGCGTTTTTTTTTTATATTATACTTACGGGAAATTTTGTGATTTAAAATTTTCTATTTTTTGTAATTTCCATTCATTTTCTCCTCCATTATTGTTTAAACTTGAAATTTCCTTAGCATGTGTATAAATTGATTCAATATCATCCTTACCTGGATCAACAATTACTCTTTCCATTAAATCTATAACAATTGAATCATCTTTATTTAATTCTGAATAATTTAATGTATTTGAATCTGCAACTAAAAAAACTTCTTGAGTATCTGGTATTTGTCTTAATTGTGATGCATCAACTAAATTTTTTGGTAACTCTGCTGTAATAGCACCCCCATATAAGTGATGTTTTTCAAATATCATTTCAAAAAATTTTTTTTTTGCTTTTATTAATAAAATATATATCTAATAATATCTATCTCATTCTCTATAACTTTTAACTAAATAATATTATCGGAAAGAAGTCTAGTTAAGGGCGGTTAATTGAAAAATCAAAAATTTTTGAAGCAAAAAAAAAAAAAATTGCCAATTTGAGTTTTTAATTTTTTTTTCTCTTTCTTTCTTTATTAATAGAATTAATTTATTTTGTAACAATTTTTTTATTTTTGCTTAATTTATTTGATTGTCTTAATGGTTTTTAATTTAATTGCTAAATACAAAATTGTTTTAAAATTAAATATATAAATAATTATAGTTATTTTTTATCCTATTTGATTCAGGGCCAATCTTGAAGCAAATTTTGATTTTTATCGCATTGTGTTTGCCTCTTTGGCCCAGTGGTAAGGCACCTCACTCGTAATGAGGCGATCGTCGGTTCGATTCCGACAAGAGGCAAAAAAAAATTAAAAAATTAAAAAAATTAAAATTTTCAAAAGATACTTTTTTTATTTATTCTATTTAGTTAGGTTGCTATTTATCTTTTTTTAGTAGCTTCCTTATCAGCATAGATTTTTGCAGTATAAGGTTCTTCAAATAATAAAGCTAATTGGTATTGTGAAAAGACAACAAGAGTTGCCAATAATCCAGCAGGTTTACCATACCATAAAGCAGTTCCTAAAAAACATAATGAAGAACCATTATACATTGGATTACTGCAAACGTTAAATGGGAAACTTACGACTCTTTTTGACATTAATATTCCAAAATAATCTCCAAGATAAGTACCTGTAATACCTAATTTATACATTGAAGAAACAACTAATATACTTCCAATAGAAAATATTATTAACCCTAAAGATTTAATTAAATTTTCATACTCTGGTTGTAAAAATAATGAAAATGTTGGTTGTTCACTTAAAGCTTTATTATAAAAATCATCTCTAATTAAACCTAAACTGAAAATTGTAAAAGCTAAAAAATAACATCCATTTTTAGCTGATCCAAAAATTTTGGTTAAAAAATGTGTCTTGTGTTCTAATCTTGCCATTATATTCCAGTAAATAGGATTGAATAAGATTAAACCAATAGCAACTAAATAAAACACACAGAAAAAATTTCTAGTTAGTTTTAAAACAACAAAAGAAAAAGAAAATTTTTTTTTATTTTTCTTTAATACTTACTCTGTAAATTTCTATTAGTAAAATCAATATCATTTATCAATTCAAAGAAAAATTTATTAGCCGCAGAAACCAATTCTTCAATTTTAAATTGATCCATTTTAAATTGATCCATTTTCAACAAAGCAAATCAAACCAAAGAAAAATAAAATAAATAAATAAAAAAAAATCCTTGAAATTTTAGTTATATATATATATATATATATATATAAATAACCAACTTTACAATTTCTCCCCAACAACTCGGGTTGGTTATACCATGGGGAAAAGGTACTTGATTTCAATCACTCCCCGAAGCATGTGATAATTAACCACTTGCTTCTTACCAAACGTGCACGACCTTTGTTATGCATGTTTTTTTGTTTTTTGTTTTTAAATCGTGCGGCTGTTTTTATTATTAAAAAACGAAAAATAATTTGGTCCTGCTTCTAAGTTGCATTGTCTTTTCCCGATTTGGTAATAATGGAATGGGTATTATTCATTTGGAATATAGATGAGTTTGTGAATTATGTTCTTTTTCTTTTTTATTGAGGCATTCAATTTGTTAATCTGGTATTGATTTTTTATGAAAAAAATGTTTTGAGGCTCTTTTAAAACTTGGACTTTGCTAAAAGAAAACCCTATATATATATATATATATATATATATATATGGAAGATTGCAGGTTTTTTATTCAAAAATTCTTTTTTTCTTTTTTTTGCTTTTCCATTTTACTTTAAGTTCGTGATGCAGCCTTGTAAGAACTTTAGCAATGAAATGAGTGCTTTGGGTGATGATGTTGAAGAAAACATGGCAAAAAGTTTTAGGATTCATATGTATATGTTTCTTGATTTGAAAAAAGACTTGTTGTTGTTAGGATGTTGCTTGGTTGTTACCATTATAGCTTCACTATCTCCTACTGCTATGACCATATTGTTGGGGAAAGTATTTGGTGTTTTATCCAGTTATGTAGATGGGGAATATGATACTTTTGGAGATTTTATAAATCATTTGAGACTTAATTGTTTCAGTATTTTGGCATTAGGTGCTCTTACTTTGATTTTTTCTTGGATAATGATTACTCAATGGATGAAATTAGGTGAAATTCAACAAAGAAGAGCAAGAAAATTATTATATGCATCTTTTTTCAAAAAAAAAATCTCTTGGTTTGAAGAAAATTTAGAATTAAATGGTGATATTGTTCAAGTTAATAGATGTTTTGAAGAATTAAGATGTGGACTTAGTGAATGCAGTGCATTGTGTTTACAATGCATCTTTTCAATAATTGCATTGATTTTAACAAGTTTTATATATTCTTGGTCATTAACCTTGATAATATTAAGTTCAACCCCTTTGATTTCTTTTATTGCTTATTTTTTCACTAGATTAATAGAAAAACATACAGTTTTAGAAAATTTACAAACAACAAATTCAGCAAAGATTTTAGATAAATATTTAACATCTCCAAAGATAATCAAAATTTTTGGTACAGAAAGTAAAGAATTGCAAAAATTTATTATTTCAAATGGAAATTCTAAAAAAGAATTTGAAAAATTATGTTTATATTCTTCATTAAATTTAGGTATCTTGAGAGCATTACTTTTAACAATGTTTGTCCAAGGTTTTTGGTATGGATCATATTTAGTTAACAATAAAAAATTATCAAGTGGAACCGTATTAACATGTTTTACTTGTTGTTTAATGATTGCAGAAACTTTTAATGGAATCACAGAACAATTATTAATTTTCCAAAAAGCAAACATTGCTTTAAAGAAAATTGTTAAATTTATTGGAATTGAAAATTTGAATTCATCACAACATGGAAATATAAAAGATACAATTTCATTATACCCAAGACAAGTTGAATTTAATATTATTTTTGAAGATATTAATTTTTCATATGAATCAAGACCAGAAGTAATGGTTTTAAAAAATTTAAACATCTTTATACAAGAAAATCAAACAACTTTTATTGTTGGTAAATCAGGATCAGGGAAATCAACATTGGCATCACTATTAATGAAATTTTATAAATTACAAACAGGTAATATCTTTATAGGTGGTTTTAACATTAAATATTTAGATTCAGATTGGATTTCTGATTTTATTACATTAGTTCAACAAGATGTCACTTTATTCAAAGATACAATTAAAAATAATATTGCTTTAGGGCTTGCTTCAAGACAAGAAATTAATAAAGTACCAGAAAGTACATTAGACGAAGCTATTCAAATGTGTTTATTACAAAAAATGATTAACGATTTTCCTGAAGGTTTAAATACAGAAATTGGTGTAAATACTGGAGTTACACTTAGCAATGGTCAACAGCAAAGAATCGCTTTAGCTAGAGCCAGAATAAGAGATACTCCGATATTAATACTTGACGAGTTTGTTAGTGCTTTGGATATTGCTTCTAGAGAATTATTGGTTAAAGCTGTTAAGGCTTGGAGAAGGGGTAAAACTACAATCATAATGACTCATGAATATTCCCAGATAGATGATGATGATTATATTTATGTGATGGAAAATGGATCTGTTATTGAATCCGGATACAAAAAAGAATTATCTTGTTATGATAATGGAGAGTTTAACAAACTTTCAAATTGTGAACAACAAAATGTGGTCAGCAATGAAAATAATGAAAATAATGAAAATAATGAAAATAATGAAATGGAAAATCCTTTTGAAGATGAATACAAGAGTGAACTTTATTATAATGAAAGCGAATATGAGACTCTTGCTTCACCTTCAGAGCAAGTTCAAAACAAAAATGAAAATCCATTCTGTGATACAGAGTCCTTAAAGATTTACAATAGTAGGACCACTGCAATTAATACAATTGAAATTGAAAATGATGAAATATACAATAAAGAAAAAGAATTCATTTTGACTACCGTAGGAAGAAGATTGTCATCAAGCATTTTGAGAGCTTCAAATTCATTTTTTGCTTCAACACTGAACCACGAAACTCAGGATGATTCATATGATATTGAAAAATTGGCTCTAAAAATGACTAATCAACAACTTGAGCCTACATTTGCTAGATCAATGAAGCAAAAAAATAAAACTATCCTCAATAATACACAAGAAGTTAAAATCTGCAATGAATCAGAAGCAAACGAAGAAAACAAAGAAAACTTGATGAGTTTATTAGAAATTTTCAAATTTATGAATAAACGCATAAAGTCAAAAGGACTCATTTTCCTTGGAATCTTGTTCTCTATAGCTAATGGTGTAATAAATCCTATGTTTTCCTGGGCTTTTAGCCGGTTACTAGTTGGGATTATTCCAACAAGTGGGAATAACTATGACAGCCTGTACTTATTAAAATGGGCTTTAATAGTTGTATTATTTGCTGTTCTTGATGGCTTAACTTCTTTTTTGAAAAGATTTTTGTTAGGTATTGCAACGGAAAATTGGATATTTCAAATAAGAAACGAAGTCTATGAGAAGTTATTACAACAGGACCTAACTTGGTTCTCGCAACAACTGACCAAACCGGCCGAAATCTCTGCCTTAGTATTAAATGATGCAAGAGATTTGAGAAACTTGATTTCCGAATTTTTGAACATTTCCGTAACTGTTGTAGTTATGACATTACTAGGTCTAATCTGGTCAATTGTAGAAGGTTGGAAGCTATCACTTGTTGGAATTTCATTGATACCAACGTTTATCTTAATCACTTTGTGCTATGGAGGTATTTTACTGTCAGCAGAGAATAAGTACAAATCTGCAATAGCTGCATTAGAAAATCTCATGCATGAAACAATTGTTGGTGTTAAAACTATCAAATGTCTTCGATTGAACTCTTATTTTTGGGCTAAGTTTGATGAAAGGTTCTTCGAGTTGGCTAAAACCGGAAATAGAAGAGCAATTGGTACTGGATTTGGAGTTTCGGTTTTTGTGTTATTATGCTATCTGGCTCAATCCATCTTATTATACTACGGGATGAGGTTAGTTGGTTTGGGAGAATATTCATCTTCACAGTTGATGAAAATCTATACATTGCTCTTATTTACCATTATGAGTGCCTCTCAGTTGATTAATCAAGTTCCTGATGTTGCTAGGGGTAAACGAGCAGGAAGTCATTTGATTAAATTGTTATCTTTGGAACTGTCAGTTACAGAATTTTCAGGGAAATCAAAACCTGAATTTAATAGCATTAAACATGATTGCACAATCATTAGGTTTAACGAAGTCAATTTCTCGTATCCTTCCAAGCCAACAGTTCCAATATTGAAGAAAATGGATTTTCAAATAAAAGTTGGAGAAACTGTTGGAATCATTGGGGAATCAGGTTCTGGTAAATCTACAATTTTAGCTTTATTAGCAAAGTTATTTTCAACAGATCTGAATGAAATATATATCGGGGATTCAGATATAAATGATATAGACACAAAATATTTAAGAAGAATGATTTCTGTGGTTTCGGCTAACGCAATGTTTTTTGAAGGTTCTGTTGAATCTAATTTAACATATGGGTTGTTGCTGGAAGAATATACTCAAGAAGATATTGTCAAAGCTTTAAAATCAGCAAACATTTACGATTTTGTGATATCTTTACCTCAAGGGTTAGAGACAATAATTGGAGATTCTGCAAACTTGTTGATTTCAGGAGGACAAGCGCAGAGACTAGCTATTGCAAGAGCGTTATTAAGGAATCCAAAAATTTTAATCCTAGACGAATGTACTTCTGCGCTCGATGCTCATAGTACTACGAAAATAGCTGAATTAATTAGGGACAATCTAAGTTTCAACAAGAACATTACCACTTTAATCATCACTCATTCTGAATTTTTAATGAAAACTGCAAATAGAATTTTATGTCTAAAGGAAGGGGAGATTTGTGAAGAAGGTTCATTTAATGAATTATACAGATCACGGGGGGAATTATACCGCATTGTTTCTGCTGGCAAGAACAGTACCATCACTGACATAACCACCTAGTAAATAGTTATATATGTTTTTTTTTCTTTTTTCTTTTTAGAGTCTTGATTTACGGTTTGTTCATGATTTAGAAGTTTCTTTCCATTATTTTTATCTTCATATTAAAAAATTTGAACCAATGTATAACACATAAACATAGATATATAAGGAAGTAAATTCAAACATTTTAGCAACTTTACACAAAGCAAAAAAAAAAAAAAAAAAAAAAGAAAAATCAAATAGCTGCAAAAACAGAAGTCCCAAAAACTAAGTTATAGCTCGATATTGGGTTTATAAATGAACACAGATATAAGGAACTTCTACATCCTCACCTTCTTTATCATCTGTACAAATTTCAAAAATTAATGTCTTTTCGTGTTCCAGAATATCTTTCTTTGAAACCTCTTTAATTAATTCAGTTAATTTTAAAGGGTATCTATCGTTTAATTTTTTCTTTGGAAAGAAAGAAGCATATAATAATGAAACCCCATACGATAACATTGTTATTTCTAATCCTTCCTCTTGTTGAAATTTATCTAATAATTCTTTCAAAGTGATATTACCCTTGATATCAAATCTATCCCAAATTTTATCAAATTTCTTTCCATTATATTCACCTTGAGGAGATTTGATTGGTTCTGAAAATCCAATAAATGGTAAAGCCAAATTAACAAATCCATTTTTATATTGTTCAATATCATCTTTTCCAGCAACTACTTTATATAATTCCAAGCAAACTAAACCTGTGACCAATGCAGTTGTTGTTGCAATTGCAGGTATAATTCTTCCTGCAATGAATTTTGTCTTTTGTTTATCTGCTGTTTGTATAGAATAATTCAAAGCTCTACAATTAGATGCAGCAGCAATAAATTCAATGTGATGATTTGTATCATCATCTTTTTCAAAACTGACCGGATTTAATCTATAACCAGCTAATGTTGAAGGTGAAGGTAATGAAGCTGCCAAATTCTTAAGTTCAGCAGAATCCAAGTCTGAGGAATTACTCGAAGGATCTGGTTCATTATCATTTGTTTGAATTTTAATATCACTTCTAGGGGAAAATGGTTTAATTTCAATTTCTGAAACAACTTTATTATAAAAACTTCTATCAGGTTCACCTTGATCACCTTTTAAACCATATATATATGCCAATAAATTAGCACCACCAACAACAAAATGGAAATGGTCATCATTATTAATATCAAATTCTAAAGGTTCAGGAGCTCTTTTTGGGCCTGACCAAAAAGGTGCACCAGTTGATGTTGTTGCATCCTTTGGGAAGTTATATAACAATTGTTTAATTTCATAATTAAATTTTTCTTGAAATTCTAATCTAGCCCAACGAATACATTCTTCAAATGTATAAGGTCTATTTTTCAAATATTTAAAAATTGTTTCCAAAATACCTTTAACATCACCACTTTGTTTTAAAGTACTTTCAACAAAATTTGGTTGTGAAAGGTATAAATTAACATTTTCAGCAGCATCTGCAAAATAACCTTGAAATAAAGATTTTGCCCAAGCAATTGTATGATCAATTTTATTTGGGAAAGATCTTAAAGTACATAAAGGTATAGATTTTTCTGGAGGATCTTGTGATGAAGAATATGATTCTGTTAAATTTGGAATAACAACTTGAGTATTTCCCTTAGTACCTAAAGTACCTGATTCCAATAAAGGTTTCTTAAAAAAGACACAACGACGATCAACATAAGTTCTTGCATCAACATTATCCAATGCATTAGTAACAAAATCCAAACTTTCCCAAAAATCGTTATTAAAAATATGTTCAGTATCTGAACCCACTTTTTCTAATCTTGATTCAATATGACCAATTAATTCAGGGTTCATTTCAATAACTGCAGAAGCTGCACATTCTGATTTATTTTTACCAACATCTTTTGGCCTAAATAAGAATTGTCTATTTAAATTAGATTTTTCAATTGAATCCATATCTGTTATAATAATTTTACCTTGTGGTCCTGAACCAAGTCCCATCATTGCCCAATTTTTCAACATTTCACAACCAATTGCACCTGAACCAACCAAGAAAACTTTAACATTTGCAATTTTTCTTTGAAAATCCAAACCAAATACTGCTATTTGATTATCATAACGGGATCCAATTGGTTTACAAGTTTCTTCATTTCTTAAATATAAATCATTTGGAGGTAATGATTCTAATGAATCAAAATATAACCATTGTTTAATTGGAGAAAATTTCCCCGAGCAAGCTTTTAATACTTCTTGTGCAACAAGACCACCAAAGAATGCGACAACACCTGGTATATCACCTCTTGCTTGATATGATAATTCTTTAATTAAATTTTCATCAATTTTTAAATCCAGAGTAATTTGATTTTTTTTTGCTAAATTTTGAGTTAATTTCACCAATTCAATTGCATCATTTTCATTATGTGGTCTTGGTAAAATTCCATTATTATTTGTTATAAAATGATGTAAAGCTTGAAATCCTAAATGTAATTGAGGTGGTCTATCAAATTTTGCATAATCAGAATAAAGAAATTCTGGATTAATAAGTTGTTTTGATAATGATTCAAATGAAATTGTTTTTGGAACTTTAACTTGTGTAAAAATTCCACCTTTTTCATAACTACCTATTGAATTATCAAATTTAATTTTAAATGCATATGGACCTAATACTTCAACTTGATATAAAGTACCATCATTTAATTTTTCCAAACCTTGAACTTCAGAAAATTTGACGAAATCACCATCTTCAAGACCATGACGATTATCATCCAACATTGTTACAGTTCCATCTGATTCTATATCTGAAACAATTCCTTGATGAGGTTCTTCACCAGTTGGATCCAATATAACAAATTTATCACCAAAATCTACAAAGACATTTCCAAATAAACCTCTAACTTCTGTAGAAATAAATTTAATTCCATTTTTATGAGAAAATTCATTAATTGTTAATTGTTGTTGTAATGGTAAATCTGTAATAACTATAACTTGGAAATTTTTTAAAGTTGTCTCAGATAATTCTGAGATAACAGAAATTGGAACATAAGAATTTAATTCAGCTAATTTAGTCGCTGTTGATAATGCTCTTGGTTTACCAATATCTGATTCTGATAAAAAAAATTGACAAGATATATCTTCAAGTACTACATCATTTGGATCATATAAAGTTAAAGATTTAACTCCGGCTAAGGCCACATTTTTGGCAATTTCAACACCTAAACCTTTTAATCCAATAATTAAAACACTTGATTTTTGCATTTGAAGCATAGCTTCTTTACCCAAAACATACAATTGTCTAGAATATAAACCTTCATCCATCTTATTATCTTCAGGTAAATCTACTTGCATCGTATTAGAGTCCTAAATTATTAAAAAAAAAATAATTTCCCTAAATATTATCAATTTGTTAGTACCAAATCAAACAAAGACCTAAAAAAATTAAAAAGCAAAAAAAAAAAAAAAACAATTACTTACACTCATCTTCATCAATCAATCTGATTAAAATAGAAATTGAATAGAGATAAAAACACTTTACAAATTATCAAGTTAAAATTTTTTTTTCTCAATTGTAAAAGTATATTTTAAATAAAATAAAGCTTACTAAACCTCTTTTACCAATTGCTTCAATTATTATTAATATTTAATACGAGCCAGCAAAGGAAACAGAGCTTCAAAAAAGAAGAAAAAAATCATTTTTGGAAGTGTTTTGAAAACTCAAAAAGCCCAAAAGGGTAATTTGTAGTGCTGATAAATACAAAAAAGGTGAAAAGGTCGTTTGGTTTTAGTACAAAAAGTACAGAAAAGAGGAAATAATACTGTTTCTGAGCCACTTTTTCTACAATAGGAAATCTGCAAAAAAGAAAAACGAAAAAGGCAAAAAAAGTCACGTGTAAATATTTACACGTGACTTATGCACACACGCCCACACCTTCACATTCACGTTCATTTTTTTTAAATTAAAAGAGGCGTGGATATAGTTACCATTAAACCCCAAATTAGTAATTTTATTTTTTTTGCCCGCAATAGGGGTTTTTGACTTCCCAAAATAACTAAAAATTAAAAAAGTTTCCGGTTTTGGTTTTTTCCCCTTTTAAATTTTTTTTTTTTTTTTTTTTTTCCGCTTTCTCTTCTAGAACAGTTTATTTTTTGTAATAAGTAAAAGAAGTAGTATTAAATATAAATATAACTAATAATAAATTTATTTTGCTAAGTTGATTGATTCTTTTTTATTATTATTATTATTATTATTATGATCATGTTAAGGAGATTGGCTTTATCTAGGAACGTTTTTGGAAGTGGTTGTTTAAGTTTTCGTAGGGGACTTGCTTCTGTTTCTACAGCAGTTCCTAATACTAGAACTTCAGTTTTACCAAATGGATTAACTGTGGCAACTGAGTTTATACCCAATACATCAAGTGCAACTGTTGGAGTTTGGATTGATGCTGGTTCGAGAGCAGATGTAGGAGATAATACGAGTGGGACTGCTCATTTTTTGGAGCATTTGGCTTTTAAAGGTACTCTGAATAGATCTCAATATAATTTAGAATTAGAAATTGAAAATATTGGTGCACATTTAAATGCTTATACTTCAAGAGAAAATACTGTTTATTATGCAAAAACTTTAAAAGATGATATTCCAAGAGCTGTTGATATTTTATCGGATATTTTAACAAGATCAACTTTAGAAAAAATGGCTGTTGAAAAAGAAAGACCAGTTATAATAAGAGAAAGTGAAGAAGTTGATAAAATGTATGATGAAGTAGTTTTTGATAGATTACATGAAGTTTGTTTTAAAAAACAACCTTTAGGAAGAACAATTTTAGGTCCAATTGAAAATATAAAATCTATAAATAGAGATGATTTAAAAAATTATATAACAACAAATTATAAAGGTGATCGTATGGTTTTAGTTGGTGCTGGATGTGTTGATCATGAAGAATTAGTTAATTTTGCTCAACAATCTTTTGGTCATGTTCCAAAATCAACTCAACTGGCTCCATTAGGTACTCCTAGAGGGAAATTACCTGTTTTTTATGGTGATGAAGTTAAAATTAATGATTTATCATTACCAACATCTCATGTTGTATTAGCAGTTGAAGGTGTATCTTGGAATGCACCTGATTATTTTACCGCTTTAGTAACCCAAGCTATAGTTGGTAATTGGGATAGAGCCATGAATTATGGAAGTAATTCACCTTCTCCATTAGCATCGTCTGTATCAAACAATGGTAATCCTTTAGCTAATTCTTATATGTCATTTTCAACTTCATATTCAGATATTGGTTTATGGGGGATTTATTTGGTTACAGATAAAAATGCAAATTTAAAACCTTTAATTGATTCTGTTCTTCAAGAATGGCAAAGAATTAGAAATGGAAATATTTCAAATGATGAAGTAGAAACTGCAAAATCTCAATTAAAAGGTTCTTTATTATTATCATTAGATGGTTCTACAGCTATTGCTGAAGATATTGGAAGACAAATTGTTACAACAGGTCATAGATTATCACCAGAAGAAGTTTTCCAAAGAGTAAACAAAATTAATAAAGATGATGTAATTGCTTGGGCAAATTGGAAATTAACAAATAAACCAATTGCTATTGCTGCTTTAGGCAATGTAGAAAGTTTACCTTCACATGAGTATATTACTAAAGGTTTACGTTCTTGAAAATTTTTTTAATATATAAAATTTAAATCATGTATATACTAAATAAAATACTATATAAAAATATATATATATATTTATATAGTAAAAAAAATTTAAAAAAATTAAAAATTAAAAAATTATTATATTATATATTCATTAATAATAATGTTATAGATCATGTCTTCTAGTATTAATATTGATTCAATCATTGAAGATAAAGTGAATCTATATGAGTTATTAGAACTTGATGGTTTAAATTATAGAAATATAACTGAAAAAGAAGTACGAAGGCAATTTAGAAAAAAAGCATTAATATATCATCCAGATAAGGATCCATCAATAGAGGCAAGAAAGAAATTTGAATTAATTTCTATAGCATTAAATATATTAGTTGATCCTAATTTAAAATCAAAATATGATAATTTTTTAGAGAAAGAGAAACAACAACTGGGTAAAGATGAAAAATTAAGTAAAGAATTATATGATTTAAAAATTGAATTACAAAAAAATGAACAATTTTTTAAAAAAAATTTATTTGAGAAAACACAAAGATTACAAAAAATTGAAAGATTAAAAGAAGATGGACTTAATAAAAGGAAACTTAAAGAAAAAGATCTTTTATTTATAAGAACAAATAATGATGATAATATAGATAAAGGAATCGAAAATAATGATCTTCCATTAAGACCAAATAAAAATTTTCAACAAGTTAATACTACTACTACTAGTACTAGAGGTACTATACCTTTAATAAAATTAAAATGGAAAAGAAAACCAGATTTGGTTGACCATATCAATGAAGAAACTATTATAGCAATAATGTCAATATTTGGTAAAATTGATTCTGTAAATTTATTAACTTTTAATAATAAATCAGAAAATATTAGGTATGATTATTGTTTGATACAATATCATGATTTATCATCAGTTCACGCTGCTTTAAATCATGATTATTCAAAAACTTCAAATATTTGGGATAATTCTGGTTTAAGAAAATTAAGCAGTTTACTACGAAATTGTGAAATTTATAACGATAATGACCACAAAATTAATAAAGAAACTAATAGTTTAAATTTAAATACAAAAATTTCTAAAATTGATAAAAAAAATCTTTATTATGAAGATTATTTTGAAAAAACTATTTCTAAAATGTCATTTTTTGAAAGAAATAAAAATTTCATCTAACATATATATATATTTATATGATTAAATTTCTTAACCTAGATGGAAAACTAAATATTCATATTATTTCTAGTAATTCATCATCATTATCAAATAATACTTGATTCTATTTTCAATTAGGTTAATAAAATCGTACTAAAAAAAGAGCGATACGCATCATAGCCGATTTTTTGCGCTTATAGTTATACGCACTCAGCGTACGCGTATATACACGATATCAGCGATACGCTAGTTACGTTTTATATGCTTATCAAATGCGTGCGCACATAAAGCTGTTAGCGTACCGCAACGGTATACCACAACCAGTGCACCGCAGATGCCCTTTTAATGCGCACCGCACAAATGGTTTGTTTGTTTTCATTTTTACGAAAACAGTTTTAAAAAAAAAACATCTCTCTTTTATATAATTGTTAAAAGTAAAATAAATAGGTTTATATATTTATATAATTCATTCATTCATTTAGTTATAGTTTAACAAATCAGTCATTTGGGGGGTTTAGGAAAAGAAAGAAAAAAAATATAAAGATTAGAAATAAGGGAATTTTACGTTTAATAGCTATAGTAAATATATATGTATAAACAACAAAAATGTCATTCTTTCAGAATTTGTAAGTTTTAAACTCTAAGAATTTTAAAGGCAAAAAAAAAAAAACAACAAAAAAACAAATAAAAGGTAAACAAGATTGATTACTAACAAAGTGTACAATTGTACACCGATTTTATAGGCATTTGAACAATAATACGAACGGTCATACGATAAAGACAAATAGAGGGTTTAAGAAAGCTGGGGGTCAAGCTATAGGTAGTCTTTCACCAGAACAACAGCTGCTATCGTCACCTACATATCCACATCAACAACAACAACAACAACAGCAGCAGCAGCAACAGCAATCGAATACGAATACGAATACGAATACGAATATAACCAGTCATAAAGATATTAGGAATTATGCCGAGTCTACATTAGGTTCCGGCAGTGCTCTTGCGCAAGCAGTTAAATTGCCATTGGATGAAGATGTTAATGAATGGATTGCAGTACACGTTGTAGATTTTTATAATCAAATCAATATGTTATATGGTACAATCACAGAGTTTTGTTCTCCAACAACTTGTCCCAGAATGATTGCAACACCTGAATATGAATATTTATGGCAAGATTCTACTTCTAGAGATAAAAAACCTGTTTCTTTAAGTGCGCCAATGTATGTCGAGTCATTAATGCGTTGGATTCAAGGGTTTTTCGATGATGATAATGTTTTCCCTTCAAAGATTGGTGCACCATTTCCACCAAGGTTCCAAACTCTTGTTAAAACTATAATGAAGAGATTATTTAGAATTTATGCACATATTTATTGTCACCATTTTGATGAAATTACTGAATTGGGCTTACAAACCCATTTAAATACTTCTTTAAAACATTTCATATTGTTTTCAAAAGAATTTGATTTGGTTCAAGATAAGGATTTTGGACCTTTAAGAGAATTACTTCAAGCAATGTTACAAGATGATAAAAAAACTCCCATCTAAATTTTTTCCAATATGTTTGTATTTCTTCTTCTTCTTCTTTATACTGCTATTTCTTTTTCTTTTTTCTTTATATATATAAATTCTTGTTCAACTAACTAGATAATAATAGTAGTAGTAGTCGTCGTTGTCATTATCGTCATCGTTATCATTACCGCCATTGCCCATTACAATATAACGGTACGCCCAGGTCCGGGTAACCCCACCTTACCTTTCTTTTCCTCGAGAAGCCACCGGAAGTCACGTCGGAAATCCTGAAAATTCTTTCATATTTTTATATTTTTTATATTTTTTGCCGCCAGACATTTGGCGGGGGATGAAAAAAAAGATTTACATTTTACCCGCACTGCTTTGAGTCCGTCCACCCAACAACCGCAACTGCATCATCCTCACTCGCGCCTATCTTCCCATAAGTTTGAACCCTCGGAAACTATTCACTTATTTTGGACTTTACCAGCAAAACACTGAAAACACTCAAAAGCAATCAATGTAATTAAAGTGCTAGGAATTTTTTTTCTCGAAACTTTTCCCCGAAAAGTCCGGAACTTGTAAAAACGGACCGAGGATTTGCGGCCGGAAGTGCAATTTAGGTTTCTTTGCAGCGACTTTTCTGTTCTGTCCAGCCTTTTTATGGCCTTTTTATTAGTGGATTAAAAAAAGATGATATAATTCTATACATTTTTGCAAATATATATAGTTAAATTATAATTCTCGTATTCATCAAAGGTTGAAGAGTGGAAGCCATAGATTTGAATTATATTAATAACGAGAGGAAGTTAAGTGAAGGAAAAAAAAAAATTATATATATATATATATATATAAAAGAAAACGAAAGAGGACAGAATATTAAGAGGTTAGAAGTTGCCTAAAAGTCATCATTATCTTTTTGGTAAAGAAAGATATATAATATATATATAATATATAATATATGAAAGTAAGAAAATAAGTTGAAAGAGGTTTTTGCAAAAAAAAAATAGATAAGTTTTTTTTTCTTTTGGAGACGGATTTTAAAATAGTTTTATTGATAAAATATATATTAGGTTTGAAAAATGTCAAAAAATCATACAATGGATTCGAATATAACGAATCCGACAATGTCTATATTGTCTCAGAGTCAACAGTTGCAGAATCAGTTGCAATTACAACAATTGTTGAATACACAGCAAAATCAGCAACAACAAATACAGCAGCAGACGAGGTCGTTTAACTCTGCGAAATCTTTAGAATCAGCAGCTAGTTTAGTAAAAAGTTCTTCACAAGGTGCTGGTCAACAACAATTACAACAAAAAAATTCATTACATAAAGATCCAAGAGATCCATTATCTATTCAAATTCCAACAACTGCAAATCCTACAGAAGTTTTAGCAACAAGATTTTCAACATGGAGATCCATTATTAAGGCATTGATTGTTTATTTAAAAGAAATATCAGCAGTTCACGAAGAAATTGTCAGGCAACAAATTAGATTACAGCATGCTTTAAGTTTCCCATTTAACATGCAAGGGGTGAATGGTGAATTATTTCAACCTTTTCAACAGCAACCAACTTCAAATCAACCAGATGAAGTAAATATGGCTTCTAAATTTTTCTTACCATTAGGAAATGGATCAATTCAAGATTTACCTTCTGTACTTTTCCAATTCCATACTACAAATGCTTCAATGGCTTCCAAAATTGCTAAAGAATTATCAGGTTCAACTATACCAAGATTAGAAGAATTAAAAAGAGATTTATTGGTAAAAATTAAAGAAATTAGAAGTTTACAATCAGATTTTAAAAATAATGTAACAAAAGAACAACAACAATCAAAACAAGAATTAACAAATTTTCTTAATGCTATAGATATGTGTAAATCAAGTCCATCACTGTTACAACCAAGACATGATCCATATCTTTTAAAAATTTCTTTAGATAGACAAATTAGGAAACAACTAACAGAAGAAAATTTCTTACATGAAGCATATTTAAATTTACAAGGTTCTGGTAAAGAATTAGAAAAAGTTGTTGTTATTGAAATTCAAAATGCATTAACTGTATTTGCTAAATTATTGGGTGAAGAAGCACAAACTGTTTTTGATATTTTGATCACTAAATTAGATTCTGGATTTTTAACAAAAGATCCAACTTTTGAATGGGATGATTTTATCTTAAAAGATGCAAATTTTGTTGATCCTAATTTACCAATGAGGCATAGTAGTGATATTGTATACAGTCATCAAAATGATCCATTATCTTTTGAAATTAGATCAGGTTATTTAGAAAGAAAATCGAAATTTTTAAAATCATATTCAAGAGGTTGGTATGTTTTAACTCCAACTTTTATACATGAATTCAAATCACCAGATAGAAAGAAAGATCCATACCCAGTGATGACATTATCAGTGGATGATTGTCAAGTTGCAGAGCATTCAAAGAAAGATAATAGTGGTGATAGTTGGAGTAAATTTGTATTACATACAAAACAAAATGGATTAATTCATAGAGGTCATAATTGGGTCTTTAGAGCAGACTCTTATGAATCAATGATTAGTTGGTATAATGATATAAAGAAATTAACATCATTACCTACACCAGTTTCAAGAGCTCAAATAGTTGCTTCAAAGAAAAATCCTTCTGTTAAAAAATCTTCAATAACTTCAAAGATTTCAGCTCCATCCTCTATGCAAAGTAAAAAAGGTGATACTGTGCTATCTATTCCTGTATCTAATGCCCATTTACCAAATAAAGCTTCTTCACCAATTCCTAAAAATATGGTTGGTCAGGATGCTGTTATTACTATAGATCAGGAAAGTAATAGCAGCAACAATAATAACATTAATGAAAATAATTCAACTAATATTAATGGTCAGCAGACACAGCCATCATCTAGTGGATTTCAAACTATAGAAGCCGAACCACATACACAAAAAGAAGAAGGAAATGGACATTTTTCTAGAATTTCACAAGACTATTCAAGAAATAATAATATAAACAGCACGACGTCCAACTCCCCACCAGAGAATTCATTGAATATGGGAATGTCCGTGACAACAGTAAGTTCAGACGTTGATCGCAGTACTTTATCGGACATTGATATCCGTAAAGGAGGAAAATAGATGATCGCATTTGATTAATCTGATCTGATCTGATCTGAAGCATTTCAATAAACCAATACCTCTATTTTTTTGAGATACAGAAATATTGTCGTTGCGATTTGGCTGGTGTCTATCAAATTTAAGAGTTTAGCATTTTAATGGTATTTTTTTTTTTTTTTTTTTTTAAAACCTTGGTAGAATTGTTTGAAGCTGCTTTTTTTTTGCCTTTTTTTTTTTATTTAAAACTAAATTATAGAGTACTTTCTTATTGTTTCATCTTTATTTCTTTTTCATTGTGGAGGGGTTTTTGTCGCTGATTTTGGTTAATTTTTCAATATCTGTCGCCATTTGTATTCTTTTCTTTTCTTTTCTTTTTTTGTCTTTTTGCCTTTTGATATCGTTTTATTTTTCTGTTTCTTAATCGTATAATATTACCATCGATATCTTAGTGTTATTACTACTCTAATATTTATCGCTGTTTGTACTGAAATTCCAATTCCAATTTGTATTATCAATCGATTCTTTTCAATAGTGAAAGTGAAAAATGGTGAAAAATGGTGAAAAAAAAAAATTTTTTTTTTTTTTTTTTTTTAGATAAGAAAATAGGCCTTATCAAAAAGAAGACAACGATATTGATTTGATACTTGTTCAATTCAATCTATAGTGAATTGTGAGTTTAGTATGTCATCATTTTCGTTTGATTCTGAATTATATTCAAAGCTGGATAGTGCTAGCACTAAAAAGAATGGATGGGTTAATTATATAAAATCTCAATTTTTGAATCAGCCTGTATGGTTTACCACTGTTTTAGCAATTGCTTTAATTATTTATGTATTCTATTCAGTGATAAAAAAAGTCTTGGGGAAATTGTTTTTAGTTCCTCCTTACAATTGGTTGGAGAAAGTGGATAAAGCTTTAAAGTCAAAGAGTTTGAAAATTGCTAATACTAATAAGACAGGTTCATATCGTAGAAGGTTTATATTAGGTTCGACGAATCCTGCATTATATTCTACTACTAAAACCATTCAAACTTTGAGAATTGCACAGGTTGATAAGGAAAATGAAGTGGAATTCAAAGAAAATATCAAGATTAAGTATCCGGATGATGCAACAAGAAAGAGAATTTATGGGTTTTTCCATCCTTATTGTAATGCTGGTGGAGGTGGTGAAAAAGTCTTGTGGAAAGCAGTGGAGACTACTTTAAATTTCAACTCTAAAAATATTGTTTTAATTTATACTGGTGATGAGGAATCTCCTAAAGATATTTTGATAAATGTTGAGAGACGGTTTGGATATAAGTTTAATCCAAAGAGAATTGTCTTTATTTATCTTTATAAGAGATATTTGATTGAACCCAGTACTTGGCCCTATTTCACATTGATTGGACAAGCAATTGGAACTTTATTACTCTGTTATGAGGCATTGTCAAATGTTTGCCCTGATGTTTGGGTTGATACCATGGGGTTGCCATTTTCATATCCATTGGTGGCATTAAGTGTTAAGATTCCTATAATTACATATACACATTTCCCAATTATATCCGGTGATATGTTGGGTAAATTGAATGTTTGGAGTCCAAGAGGTTTATTTAAATATTGCTATTGGAGTTTATTCATGTATTTATATACTTTATGTGGATCTTTTGTTGATGTTACAATGGCTAACTCTACTTGGACTTATAATCATTTAAAAGAAATTTGGCGTTTTAATAGCGAAGCAAGTATGGAAAAAGTTTACCCACCTTGTTCTACTGATAACTTACTTAAAGTTAGGAAAAATGATAATGAGGAAAAAGAGAAAGTAATAGTTTCATTATCACAATTTAGACCAGAGAAAAGACATGATTTAATTTTAGAAGAATTTAGTGATTATTTACAAAAAACCGAATCAACTGAAAAATACAAGTTAATTTTAATAGGATCAATTAGATCAAAGGATGATGAAAAGATGGTAAAGCATTTAAAAGAGATGGCAGACACTCTAAAAATCTCATCCCATGTTGAATTTGTATTGGATTGTGGATACGATTTATTGAAAGATTATTTGACTAAATCTGAAATTGGTTTAAATGCAATGTGGAATGAACATTTTGGAATTGTTGTGGTTGAGTATATGGCAGCAGGACTAATTCCTTTAGTTCATGCAAGTGCTGGACCTTACCTTGATATTGTAGTTCCTTGGGATTTGAATCAAAATGAACAAGTTGATACGTATAATGAAGAAACTAGATCAGGTTTTTATTTTAAATCGAAAAAAGATCCAGATTATGGTAATGACCCAATTAAAAATTCTAAATTTCCTGGTCTATCACAATGTATATTACAAATTGAAAAATTATCACAAATTGAAAAGACAAAAATTTTAACCAGAGGTAAGGAAATTGTCTTGAATAAATTTAGTGATGTTGAATTTGATAATCAATTTGAAAAAGTTTTGGAATATTCAGAGAAATCAGAGACTTTTAAAAGAGTTGATTTGAGAGATAAGGTTGAGCAGCTTTATTGAAGAAATAAAATTGTTTATTTTCAAGAAATGAAAAAGAAAATGAAAAATTTATACATTTTAAAAAACTATATATATAATTTTTTATCAATTTCAATGCTCAAGATATATGAATAGTTCTTAAAAAGAAAATTTGTAAAACCAAGAAGAAAGAATGTAAAATTATCATTATTATTATTAATATTATTATTCTCTCTATTCTATTACTATAAGTATTTCTTTTTATTCTTTTTTATTTTTTTTTTTATTTTTCATCTATACGTATACTTCTTAATCATTCATCTGGATTAGCAATCCTTAGTCGATTACCAGTTTCCTGAGAGGCATCGGGCAAACTTCCAATGCTTAATCTTTTAGTTCCTCTTTCCAGTGCAGCTCTTTCTTCATTAGACATAAACACATAATCATTTGCTGTGGAATCATCATCTGTTGATGAATTTGAATGGAAATTTTTCCTATTCAATGCATTTTCTGTAACAAAATCTGTTATTATTTGTTTTGTTGATTTTTCTAAATCTTCATTTTCTTTTTGTTTTTGAGATTTCTTTCTATAGTAATAGAACAAGAACAGCAGAATCAGTATTAACAGCAGACCTACAACGGATCCAACCACTATTCCTGCAATTGACCCTCCACTTAAACTTTTCTTTGAAGATGAAGTTGACTTATTTGAATCCAATGATGATGATGGAGATGTTGCCTGTGCGGTTTCTGTCACCACAGACTCAGATGCAGAATTGGATTCAGTGACAACCACTAAGGAACTTGAGCTTGAGCTTGAGCTTGATGACGTTGATATCGAAGAAGAGGATGTGGTTGTTGGGGTCAGTGAAGATGATGATGACGACGATGATGACGATGACGATGATGAACTTGAAGAAGAGGAGGATGAGCTTGAAGATGATGTGGAAGTTGAGGATGACGATGACGATGAACTTGACGAGCTCGATGAACTTGATGAACTTGACGAACTTGATGATGAGCTACTTTCGCTGGTGCTGCTACTACTACTGCTGCTGCTATCAGATGAATCCGAGTCATCACCCGTTGTGTAAACTGAAAAATAATCTGACCCACCACATTTTTCATATGGCCAGCCGGCACAATCCGTGCTACAATTACTATCATCATCTGCCGAACCCGAAGGAGAAGTGTTACCGCAATAACAGTCTGTACCGTTAATCATTGCGGCAACAGAGTAATCGGAACATTTCTCTTCACAATATGACGGCGATTGATATGTATACTCGTCATTATAAGTTAACGATGATTCAATAGAGGAAGCTTCATAACATCCCAAATATGAAAAAGTTGCTCCTGATATTAATGGCGAGTGAATTAAAAGTATTCCTAATAAATTTCTTATTTTAGCACAATGCATATCAAATCAAGTATTCTGGGCATAAAAGAAAAAAGAAAAAAGAAAAAAAAAATTGAAATTGAAATGAAATTGAAATGATTTCAAAATTATCAGTAAATGGATAAATAAAACACCTTTGGAAAATGCTTGAGACTTTTATTCTCTTTATTCTATCCTGTAAACAATAAAGGATACAAATTTAAAAATAAATAAACGTAAACGAAATTGGTATAAAAATAAAAAGAAAATAAAAAAAAAAAAAAAAGGATATATAAATATATCACTTCAGAGAAAATGGAATGTTGCAAAATGCGAGCGAATGAATCAGTCAATAGGACCTAAAAAATGAAAATGAATGAACGAAAAAACTAAAGCGATTGTCTATTAATATCTTGAGCCAATTGATACAACAACAAATTCCAATTCAATATGATAGATTATAATTATATATATATATATATATATATATATTTATTTATTTATTTATTCAATTAGAAGAAAGAAAATTAAAAAGAAGAAAAAAAAAACTCCAGCCAAAAAGCCGATTTTTTTAGCAATCAAAGCAATCAATATCTAATTAATATAACTATTACTACCTCTAAAACTACTTTTCTTTTCAACTCTTTTATTTCACCATGATTTAAAACCTTCTTATTAAAATGGTAAACAAATATGCATGCATGTACACGCTTATTGTACCTTGCATGCGTCTCCCTGCTTTTGGCTTTGAAAATTTTTTTGGAATTTTTTTTCTTTTTGGCCAGGATTCTGGGCTTTTTCTTAGTTCTCCCGGGGGAGCTGGTGGGCGGTAGATGGCGGGAATTGTGAGAACGGCGGGAACGGTAGGGGGGGGAATCTTGGGAAGGAAAACCGTATTTTTGATTTCTTACTTCTGGCTCTGGCTCTGGCCAGATTATCATTCTCCCTTGGAAGCCCCCCTTATTGTTGTGTTATTATTCCCTTTAGCGTATATAGAATTACCTAGTCAACCAAACCAACCCAGCCCCCTTATACGTTTGATTTAATTTGGTTTGGGTTGTTTTTTTTTTTGGTTTTCTTTTTGACGTGTCTTGACATGTATTTCTATCGTTTCCGGCGCGAAAATCCTTCTACTTAGCATTTTTGGTTGGGCTAGCCTTTGTATTTGTACCAATGTCAGCTTGTTGCTTAATGCTTGATGTTTTTTAAGCCAGTTTCAAGATGGTCGGAACTCCAGTAACTGAGAAAATCATCTATGCCGTGCCTGGATCGATAATCAATTAATCTCTAATTGTAAATATATCCATACCATACCAACTGCTGACACAATAGACAACAATGTGGCTCTCTGTCGCTTTGTGTCGCTTTACGTCGCTTTATGTCACTTTATGTCACGTTTGTCGCTTTTTTTAGTCGTGTGATATTTGCTCAAGTTCTTTTGATGAGGACATAAACATTTCAGAGAATTTTTCAACCACGGGAAGAACAAGAGCATAATTTGGTGGTTGAAAAATTTTGATTCACCAAGAATAGGTAGATAAGTGGTATGAGTGAAGGAGATCAGCAGAGGCAATTGCATGGACAAGGTATTCCTGGTTTGCAAAATGAGTCTGCTGGGGCTGTGGGTGCCAGTTATGGTTCTAGTGGTATTAATGGTTCTAATGGTATTAATGGTTCCAGCGGTATTAATGGTCCAAGTCCTGCATCAGTAGATATAAGTAAGATTGTTAGTGAGAGTGATGGATCTGTTTCAGGTATTTCTAAAAACTTGTTTGATCAAGCAGTTCTAGGTAATCCTTATTTTGCAGCAGGTGGTGGATTAATGTTTCTTGGTGGTGCATTGGCTTTAATGAAATCTTCAATTACAAGAGGTGCAGGTTTTGCATATAGACAAATGATTGTTGATTTGGAAATTTCTTCAAAAGATAGATCTTATAATTGGTTCTTAGCTTGGATGTCACAATTTGAAGGTAGAATGTCAAGACATTTGGCAGTAGAAACAAATTATGCACAACGTAAAAATGGATCTGTAGAAACTGATTTTTCATTAGTACCAGGTCCTGGAAATCATCTTTTAAAATATAAAGGTGCTTATATGTTTGTTAAAAGAGAAAGGTCTGGGAAATTATTAGATATGCATAGTGGATCTCCATTTGAAACAGTAACATTAACAACTTTATATAGAGATCGAAATTTATTTAAAGAAATTTTAAATGAATCAAAAAGATTAGCTTTAAAAGCAAGTGAAGGTAAAACTGTTATTTATACACCATGGAATAAAGATTGGTTACCCTTTGGACAACCAAGAAGTAAAAGATTGATTGATTCCGTGGTTTTAGATAAAGGAATTAAAGAACAAATTTTAGAAGATGTTAAAAGTTTTCTTAAAAATGGTAAATGGTATCATGAAAGAGGTATACCATATAGAAGAGGTTATTTATTATATGGTCCTCCTGGAAGTGGTAAGACAAGTTTTATACAAGCATTAGCAGGTGAATTAGATTATGATATTTGCCTTTTAAATTTATCTGAGGCAAATTTAACCGATGATAGATTAAATTATATAATTAATCATATTCCAGCTCGTAGTATCTTATTATTGGAAGATATCGATGCTCTGTTTAATCAAAGACTGCTGACTTCTGAGCAAGGTTATACTTCAAAAGTAACATTCAGTGGTTTATTAAATGCATTAGATGGTGTTACATCTGCAGAAGAAATAATGACTTTTATGACTACAAATCATCCAGAAAAATTGGATCCTGCTTTATTAAGACCTGGAAGAGTGGATTTTAAAGTGTTGATTGATAATGCAAGTGAATATCAAGTTCAACAATTATTCATGAGATTTTATCCCGGTGAAATTGAAAAATGTAATGAATTTATGAAAAAATATAGAGCATTACATTTAGAAACACCAATTAGTACTGCTCTGTTACAAGGCTTATTTGTATACAATAAACATAACCCTGATGGTGCAGTTAAAATGATTGAAGTTTTAACTGATCCTAATCATAGTTTTTAAATCCTGCTAAATATTGTACATTTTTTCCATTTTTTGTTTATAGATTAATTTTATTATACAATACAAAATAATAAAATAAAAATAAAAAAAATCATCCTCTAAATTCCCTAAATACCTTTAATTTCAGATCGTTTAAATGTTTCAGTAGTATCTCACTAGACCCATCTCTAATTGCCGATTCTTTAGATTTTTCTAATAATCTATGATAAAAATTCAAATAGTTGAGATAAATCAATAAATCACTAGAATCATTCTTAATATTCATCTGTGTCTTTGACCTTATAATCTTCTTAAATTTAGTTCTTGGATATTGATTAGTCTTCCCCATGTCCACCCTCTATATGATTATCCCTTATTCACCTTATTCCTCTTATTTTATCAAATCACTGATGGTGATGTCGTTGTCGTTTTAATCACTTTGTTTTTGTTTTTGTTTTATTTTATTTTGTTTACAAAAAATATTAAGAAAAAAAGTATTTTAATTTTTTTATATAATAATAATACAAAAGTTTGAAAACAAACATTACGAGAAAAGTTTTAAAACTAATTACAATTACTATAATATAAGTTCAATATAAAATCATATAATTTTAGTAGTAGTATATATGAATATATACATTTATATATAGTTTAAGCTAAAATTTCTTTAAGAGCTTTAGCAACAGCGTCACCGACTTCACTTGTTGAATTTTGACCACCCAAATCTCCAGTTCTTATTCCAGCGTCCAAGACTTTCTTAACAGCTTCTTCAAGAGCATCGGCTTCTTTAACTAAATTTAATGATAATCTTAACATCATTGCAGCAGATAAGATTGTAGCAATTGGGTTTACTTTCCCCTTTGGTAAGTCTGGAGCAGAGCCATGACAAGGTTCATATAAACCAAAAGCTGTATTTTTATCAGGTAATGAAGCTAAAGATGCAGATGGTAATAATCCTAATGAACCTGGAATGACAGAAGCTTCATCTGAAATGATATCACCAAACATGTTAGAAGTAATAACTATTCCATTTAATTTGGTTGGAGATTTAACCAAAATCATTGCAGCTGAATCAATTAATTGATGTTGAACAGATAATTGAGGAAATTCTTTTTCAATTGTTTCTTGAACAGTTTTTCTCCATAATCTTGATGAAGCTAATACATTTGCCTTATCTAAAGACCAAATTGGTAAAGGAGGATTATTTTGTAAAGCTAAAAATGCAGCCATTCTTGTAATTCTTTGAACTTCTGGAATTGAATAAGCTTCAGTATCAGAAGCAAAACCTGAACCATCATCTTCTTTTCTTTCACCAAAATAAATACCACCAACTAATTCTCTAACAACTGTAAAATTTGTTCCTTTAACAATTTCTGCTTTTAATGGAGATAATTCTAATAAAGATTCTGAAGCAAAATTACATGGTCTTAAATTTGCATATAAATTTAATTCTTTTCTAATTTTTAATAAACCTTGTTCTGGTCTAACATCACCTGTCCCCCATTTTGGACCTCCAACAGCACCCAAGAGAACAGCATCTGCATTTTTTGAAGCTTCAAGAGCCTCATCGGTTAATGGAACTCCAGCAGCATCAATAGCAGCACCACCAATCAAATGACGTTGAAAATCAAATACGATTGTAGGATTAACTTCAGTAATTGCATTCAATACTTTTAAAGCTTCATCAATTACCTCTGTACCAACATGATCACCAGGTAATACAACAACAGATTTCTTTGATATTGACATATTTATTTATTTTTTTTTTTCTATTCCTTCTTAATTAAAAAACAATAAAAATCTTTTATTTCAAAAAAATTATTTATATAATTAATAATAATCGTTCAACAAACAAACAAACTCTATATAGTTAGTTAGATGGTTAGTTAGTTAGTTGGTTCGTTGGTCACCAACCGGCACCAACTCCGTTAAAGGCCCTTAATAAAATCATTTTTTAAATGAAAAAAACAAAATTACTTAAAAAGGAAATACTCTAAAATTACCTAAAAAGGGCAATACACAGAAATTACCTTTTTTAGGAAAATACATTTTGATTACCATTTTAGGAAATAATTTAAAACTACTTAAAAAGGAAATTTTTATCGATATTTTTTTTCAGTTTTAAGGCAGAAAAGTAAAAAGAAAGAAAGAAAGAAAGCTAGTTTAGCTATATATGAAATGAATAATAATTGTCTATTTATATTTGTTCAGCTATAAAAGTATCGATATCAACTTCGGGTAAGGCGGCGTTTCCGGCTAATGAGACTTGTTGTTGAGCTTTCAGTTCTCTTAACTGCATTCTCTTTAATTTGCTTAAAGGTCCCCATCCTTGAACTGGAGGTGTTAATTGGAAAGGTTTTAAAAAACTTATAATTGTTTTAAAATTTTGACCCATTGTAACAATTTCATGAATTAAATCTTCAACACAAACTAATCCCAAATCTCCAAATTTTTCTTCAATTAAATTATTATCATTTAAAGAAACTTCCTTCTTAGTTGTATTATCATTTTCTGTATTTTCTATTAAAACTTTTGCTCTTTTTTGAATTAAATTTCTTATAGTTGATAATGATGGTTTCCCTGTGACAATATATGGAGAACAAAGTCTTAATAATGGTTTGATTGTTGGGGTTAATTTAACAAAAATAGCCGAATAATTATGATTTAATCTTAATAATGATAAAATTTTTTTAGTCTTGGATGGAATCTTTGCTCCATGTGGACCAGGAATTCTAACTATAAATAATAATCTTGGTTTTTCATCATTTTCAATCTTGGAAATTTTCACCAGTTCTTGAATTTTCAACTTATCTTGTTCATTTTTAACAACTCTTTTAATTCTATAATTTTCTCTTTCAGATGCCCTACGTTTAGAAATAAGTGATTCTAATCTATTAAATTTTTGCTTTTTCTGATTTTTTTTCAACTGTTGTTCTTCAGCTTTCTTCCTAGCAGCTTCTTGTTTTTCAATTCTTAATCTATCTGCATTCTTTCTTTTCTTTAACAAAATCTCTGGATTTGAATTCAAAGGCTGGGATGACATGATCTTGGGACTAAATGTTTCTTTAATAATAATAATACCTAGACTTTATTTAATTTTCTTTTAAAAATAAAAAGAAAAAAAAATTTTTTTAAATTTTTCTTTTATCTCATCTCAAAAATGAAAAAATAAAAAAAAAAAAAAAAAAAAAAAAAAAAAAATTCCAAAAACGGAATTTTGTTACACTTTTCCACGATACTTGTCTATATGAACTACAACAATACAGTTATTTAAAAGTTAGTTAAAAACGATATATTTATATATAAACCATATAAAATAAAAGCTAACTCAGTATGAATAAGTAATATATAAAACAGAGTTGAAAAGCACATTTTTCCCCAATAAAAAAAAAAAAAAAAAAAAAAACAAAATTAAAAAAAGAAAATTAGACCCAATCAGTAGTTATTAAATAAAAAATAGTTCAGTTAATTAAACATTTCAATGGCCAGACCATTCAATAGAGTTTAAATCAATACCTTCTTTAACCATTTCCCATAATGGAGAAAGTTCTCTCAAGAATGTGACTCTATGGTTTATTGCAGAGATGACATAATCGATTTCTTCTTCGGTGGTGAATCTACCAATACCAAATCTAATTGAAGAATGAGCTAAAGCATCATCTGCACCTAAAGCATGTAAGACATAACTTGGTTCTAAAGAAGCTGAAGTACATGCGGAACCAGAACTTAATGCTATATCTTTTAAAGCCATCAATAAGGATTCACCTTCTATATAGGCAAATGAAATATTAACACAACCTGGATAACGATGAATTGGAGAACCATTTAATTGAGTATGTTCAATTGATAATAAACCATTAATCAATTTATTTGATAATTTTTCAATATGTTTTTTATCTCTTTCACTTTCAGCCATTGTTAATCTTGCAGCTTCACCAAATCCACAAACCAGAGCTGGAGCTAAAGTACCTGATCTAAGACCTCTTTCTTGACCACCACCATTTATAATTGGTTCCAATCTAACTCTTGGTCTTCTTCTAACAAAACATGCACCAACACCTTTTGGACCATAAATCTTATGTGAAGAAATTGACATCAAATCAATATTATATTTATTAACATCTAATGGAATTTTCCCATATGCTTGAGCACCATCTGTATGGAAAAAAACTTTATGTTTTCTACAAATTTTACCAATTTCTTCCAATGGTTGAATAACACCAATTTCATTATTTACAGCCATTATAGATACTAAACAAGTATCTTTTCTTATTGCTTTTTCTAATTGATCCAATTCAATTAAACCATTAGAATTAACTGGTAAATATGTAACATCAAAACCTTCATCTTGTAAATGCCTAGCAGAATCTAAAACACATTTATGTTCAGTTTGAGCAGTAATTATATGTTTTTTAGTTTTTTTATAAAATCTTGGAACACCTTTAATACACATATTATTTGTTTCAGTTGCACCTGAAGTGAAAATAATTTCTTTTGGATCAGCTCCAATAACTTTAGCTATATTTTCTCTAGCTTTTTCAACTTCTTTCTCTGTTTCCCAACCATAAGCATGTGTTGATGAATGAGGATTACCATATAATCCAGTATAAAATTGTAACATTTTATCCAAAACTCTTGGATCAACAGGAGTTGTTGCTTGCATATCCAAATAAATTGGTCTTGTTCCATACAAATTATCATCTCTTTCAGCATTCTTTAAACTAATAGGTGATCCATCAGGAGCAGTCGGTGTTGTATTAACAGTAGCATTATTTATATTTGTTGGAGATGGTTTAAAATCAACACTTGTACTTGAAAAAAACCTTGTGGCGGCTAAAATTTTTATATCTTTTCTTCCTATAATTTGACTTGGAAAATATTTTTGACATACATCTAAAGATAACTTTTTAATCATATTATTCTTTCCTATCATCATCGTCAAAATCAATAAAACAAAATAATAATAAAAAAAGATTAAAACAATTGATTAAACCAATATCAATCAATTAACTTTAACGTAAAATTTGAATCAAATAATAGAATAAAAATAAATAATAATAATAATAATATAATTATTTAGATATGAGTTATATTATTTTTTTCTTTTTTACATATTTAGTTTAGTCACAGTGTCACAGTTTTTTAATTTAATTTTTTTAATTTTTTTCGCCTTGTCCTGAAATTAGAGGGGAAAGCCGAAAAGAATGGCTGGAAAAAGTAAAAAAAATTTTAATTTAGGTGTAAACCCTTTTGTTTTCGGACAGACTGCTGCTGATTATTAATACCGATGAATTCTCGGAAACCGAAATTTGCTGCTGCAAGCTCCTGTTAACCAGAAGGCACAAGGCAAAAAAGAAAAAAAAAAGACTCTGCAGCACCCCGTATTAACCGGGGAAAGAAAAAAGAAGAAGAAGTTTTTTTTTGGTCGTTTGCCTTACCCTTTTCGGAAATAAAAAGAATTAATACCGCTAACATTCTTTGCACGTGGAACTTATATTTGCCGTTAAATGGCAGACTTTTTCTTTTTTGATATTTTGTACACGCACTTATAAATGCGCCTTTTCAATTATGAGTGTGTGCGCACTTGCCTATGTTTTTTCAGCTGGTGCTTGCTATCACGTGACTGATTTCTATTTTCTCTTTTGCACATGATCGAGCCAGGTAAAAGGGAAAAAAAAAGAAACTGTTCTTTCCACCTTTATCTTTATGTCCATGAAATATACAAATATACATATATATATTTTACAATAGCCGTGATTTAGTCATATATATTGGCATTGATCCCAGATTTTAATAATATGGAGAAAGATCAAGTTATTGTTTCATTAATTGTATGTAATGACTTGAATTGAAATTTTTCAAAAAAGAAAAAATTAATTTATTTATTAACCTTCTTTTTTTTGTTTGGTATTAGAGTGGTGGAGCCGCTGGAACAGCTACAGATATTGCATTTTTCCCCATTGATACCTTGAAGACTAGGCTTCAGGCAAAAGGCGGGTTTTTCCAAAATGGTGGCTGGAAGGGGGTATATCGTGGTTTAGGATCTGCTGTGGTGGCATCTGCTCCATCAAGTGCTTTATTTTTCGTTACTTATGATTCTTGTAAAGTTTTTTTCAAAGGATATTTGAAACCATATTTCCATAATGAAGATAATTTATTACACGTTACTCATATAATTAGTGGTTCATTAGGTGAAATAATGGCTTGTCTTTTCAGAGTTCCTGCTGAAGTTGTAAAACAAAGAACTCAAGCATCACATTTTAAATCATCTTTAGAAGCCTTTAAATTTTTATTAAAAGATCAAAATAATGAAGGTTTAATAAGAGGTTTCTATAGAGGTTGGAATACTACAATTTTAAGAGAAATTCCATTTACTTCAATTCAATATCCATTATATGAATTTTTGAAAAAAAAATGGGCTTTTTATGAAGAAAATAATAAAATATCACCATTACAAGGTGCTACATGTGGATCAATTGCAGGAGGTACTGCAGCTGCTTTAACAACACCATTGGACGTTTTGAAAACAAGAATCATGTTACATAAGGAAAGAATTGGTTTAGTAGCATTAACAAAAAATTTAATAAAAGAAGAAGGTTTTAAATCTTTATTAAATGGAATGGTACCTAGAATCTTATGGATAAGTGCTGGTGGATTCATATATTTAGGAATGTACGAAACTGTGCACTTTATATTAACTGAGAGAAATGAAATAAATAAAAAATTACAATAACTTTATAGATATACTAATAGACTAACATTTCATAGATAGATAGATAGTAGTAGATAGATAGTAGTAGTAATAAAAAAAAAAATTTTAGAGTGTAGAAAAAAAAAAAAAATAGGACTCCTCATCAGGGGCTCGAACCCTGGACATTTCGGTCGACTTCTTTGTCTCGAAATGAAACAATCCTTAAAAGCCGAACGCTCTACCAACTGAGCTAATAAGGATAGTCCGTTGATGTAGCAAATAAATTTTTCCTGCTTTGATGTTTAAGTTCCAGATTTTTCAGTTCCAGTATTAGTAATATTAATTATTTACTATATGAAATTGATCATCTTTATTACCTACACAGTACTGAAAAAAAAGCAAAAAAGCAAAAATAAAAAAAAAACTCGGATATATATTTCTTAAGGATAGTTAGTTAAGAAGAAATTTATTTGTAAACAACAAGTTGCTTTAATTTTTTAGAATCGGTAAAAGCATTCTTGTAAATTTGTAAAAATTCCTCATCTGTAAGGTTATCCAAATGAACAACTTTTTCTTCAACATCAATATCACCAATGACACCATCATGCATTAATTTTAATGCTTCATGAACGGATTTAATCTTACCATTAATATCCTTTTTAGCATTTTCAGTAACCCAGTATCCAACACATTTAACATTTTCAAAAGTTAATTTATGAATTGGAATTTTAACTGGACCTAAAATCATTGCACCATAAGTTACAAAGACACCTTCTGGTGAAACTTTTGAAACAACACCTGTTGCCGAGTCACCACCAATACAATTTAATCCTAATTTAATAATTGAACCTTTTGTCCATTCTTTAATTGTTGATTCAAATTCAGGTGAAGTATTTTCATCTTCTGTAATAACTTTTGTTGCACCTAAATCATATAATTTTTTTTTCAATTCTTCAATATTTGGTCTATTTCTAACAACATTAAGAGTTTTAATACCCATTTTTTTCGCAATTTGAATAACAAATTTACCAACAACAGAATTAGACCCATTTTGAATAACCCATTCACCTGGTTTAACATCAGTTAAAGTAGTTAAAAGTTGTAAAGCAGTACAACCATTAACTGAAACAGTAGTTGCTTGAGCCATTGAAACATAATTTTTAGGAATTTTAATCAATTGATCTTCAGCTGTCTTTGAATAAGTTCTCCAAGTACCAGTATTAACATGAAGTGGAATACACCAATCACCAATCTTAAAATCTTTAACTTTTGAACCAACTTTAATAATTTTAAATAAACCTTCATTACCAGCAACAGCACTTGGTTCCTTAGTACCCAAAGAAGTATCCATTGGAGGCCTTGAAGGATAAATACCCAGAATTTGAATCAAATCAGATGGGTTAATTGGCAGTGCTACCGATTGTAATAAAACTTCATCATCAACCGGATCAGAAATTGTATATTGATGAACCTTAATCTCACTAAGTGGATCACCATAATTGGAATAAATAATTGCCCTAGAAGTAACCATTTTTTCTATACCTTTTTTTTAAAACCTTTTTTTTTACTTCTGTTAAAAAAATCAATTATTTTTTTAAATTTATATATTATTCTTAATTATGTTAAATCAGCAATTAGCAAATATATATATATATATATATATATACTTCTTTTCTTTTGTAAGAAATTCCGATCAATTGAATTCCTAAAAATTAATTACCAATTATGCAAGATGAGCGTTTTCCTCTTTAAAAAAAAATTTTTTTACCGTTTTTCTATTGCTAAATAAAGTTTCTAGAATATGTATGTATTTAGTACTATAAAAAGTATAATTAGTGCATCGGTTAATCAGAATCATTTTCTTCATTAAAATAGAACCCAAATCCAAATTTTTTTTCAGTTTGATTTTCATCTTTTTTAGTTATGATGTTATGTAATAAAGAGTTATTATTCAGATTAGTTAAGTTAGACCATTTTTTTTTATTATTTTTCTGTTGTTGTAATTCTAATTCTGAATTTTGTAATTCTTTTTCGTACCCATTTTGGATTAATAGTTCTTTAAACATTGAATAAATTGGTAATTTCAAATTATGATTTATTTTTTGAATTAATAACTCTCCTATATCTTCATCTGGATTTGTTAGATTTTCATTTCTATAATAATTTTCTATAAATTTTTTAAATTCTAGTATATTTTCATTTTTAGTTTCTGTTCTTTTCACTAAAATTTTTAATGATTCTATAATTTTCTTTGGATAAAATCCAGAAATTTGTAAATCTTTATTTTTGAAAAAATTTAAAACTGTAGGTAATTTGATTAGTGGAACAAAATTTTGTGTTAGAGCAACACAATCATCAATATTAATAACAGCATGCCACCAACAAGATGGAACATAAAGACATTCACCAGGAAAAGTAATAGCAACTACGCATTTACCTTCTTTTGCCATCTTTAAAGCATCATTGTAAAAACCTGAAATACACCATTCTGCAATCCCTATTGGGGAAGTAACTTCATCTTCTTTTAAATCAGTACTTACTCCAGGTGGAACAACATTTGGAGGAGTCATTACCCATAATTTCTTACCGCTTAATGTGGTATTCCATGCAGATGTATGATTGGGATCTTTATGAAATGTTGATCCACTTCTCTTGGGTCCTACTATTAACCATGCATGATCTGGTCTACATTCAACAAGTTCTAATTTCCCCGATTTTTTAATAGATGATTCATCAAATACTTTAAATAAATCATCTTGGAAACAATCGGGAACTTTATACTCTTTTATTAATTGTTTCATGGCATCACTTCTCGCATCAAAAAGATATAATGGAGATTCATCTTGATTTTTGTCAAAATATTCAGAATATAAAGATAAAGGCCATTTAACTGCTTCTTGTCTAAATTTTACATTGGGAAATCTTTCCAATAATGAATCAATTGTCCAATTAGGCCACCTTTTAGAAAAACTATTAGTCAATATAAATGGTCTACCATGCCAAACATTTCTAAAGTTTTCAAGTGACATTTCACTTTCATTTAATCTAGGTATTCTACCAGGTAATTCATCAATTATATCTGTTGTAACACCTTTTAAATGATAAGAATATTCTTCTGCTATTAATTTTGAAAAAAGTTCTTCATAATTAACCTGAGAACACTGATATGGTCTATATAGTAAATCCGAACATAAAAGATCTCCAGAGCACTTAACTTTGGCTTCTATATTTTCTGGCAAGTTCAATAAACTTCTTCTCCATGAACCTTGCCATTTCAAAAAATCTAATGGGTTATTCATATAAATTTGTCTCCAAAGTTCTTCACTCCAACAATATGCATAAATAACTCTTGAACAGTGACTTAAATTCATCAAATCTTTTGGATCATTTAAATATGATAACACTTCCAACAATACATCTTCTGGGAAAACACTTAATGTTCCCATCTGTAAATTTTTGTTAATTTGATATTTTGAATCTGCTAATAATGAATTCCCCAAAGGTTTAACACCTAAAGGATGCTTAGGAGTAAAAGTATAGTTTGGTATTGGTAAATGATGAACATCCCTTTTAAATCCTTCTATACGTTGTCTCTTGCTATTTCTTTCTTCAAAAGACTCCTTGGAGTCTATAGACTTTATTATGGTCAGCATTACCGTTGATATATATCAAGAAGAAGATAGATAGAGATTTTATATGTATGTGAAAATTTTTAGATTTAAATAATGTAGTGTAGTGTGCATGAAAACGAAGAGGTATTAAATATTTAATACCGAAAAGTGAATGAGTGAGTGTTAGTGAGTAAGTACAATAGATTTACAATTATAGAATTAATAAAAGATTTAACCAACTAAAAGGAATTAATCGAATAATACTAGAAAATCTAGCTAATCTTTTTAAAAAGATGATAATGAATTTGAGGTAAGTATATACAAAAAAGATTAATTATATATGTATATATATATATATATATATATATTTGTTTTATGTGTTGTGTTGCTTAATCATGTTCAACAGGTAAGCTCTTTGGACGTTTTTGTAAATATTCCTTCTTCCTAAGTATTTTTTCTTCTTCACTTTCTTTCTTCCCAGGATATAAAATTTTTGAATCTATTTCATTACTAAATTCTTCTTCATAAGGTTTTGGTTTAAAACTAAGTTCAACATCTTTCCAATACCTTTTAATTTGACCAACACAATGCATACACAAGAAATGAGACCTTTTATAATTCCCACAAGTTGGACATCTATTTAAATTATGCAAAAATTTAATTTGTTTATCACCTGGAGCTAATAATTTTTGTCTTTTCTTTTGATGAGAAACTTTCTTCTTTGGTGCAGCTTTCAATAATCCATTATCTATGAAAAATGGAGATTTCTCAGAGCTCCCATTTTGAGATAATTCTTCTCCCAATTCAATCAATCTTGGATCAATATTACCATTATCATTTTCAGAAAATCCCTTTTTCAACCCAATTTGAATTTCTATACTAGGTATTCTCGGTAAAAAATTTGAAACCCTGCCTATAACCGCTCCAACAGCAATCACGGCCTCTCTCAGAACAAACAGCATTATAAACAGAGAAACCAAACACTATGAAATAAATATATACATATATATATATATAAATATAATTCAAAGTCAATAATAAAAAAAAAAAAAAAAAAAAAAAAAAGAAAAAAGTGAAAAATTACTTATTACAATGAGCAAAATCGTAAATGAGTGAACAAAATGCATTTAACTTAAAAAAACGTTTTGCGCTTTTTTATGCAAAAACAAAAAAACAAAAAAAAACGTAAAGTCGTTTGATTTAGCTCAAATTACCAAAAATGGATACAGCCCCGGAGTTATTCTAATTTTTTTGCTTTTCTGGTCGTGTTTGTATATTCAAAATTACCAAAACGGAAGTGTCTTTTTTTTTTTGCTGTCTCTTTTCTGTGACACTATTTTTATGACACGTCACTACTTTCATTTTCGAATTTTTTTTTGTTTTTTTTTTGTTTTGTGCTTCTTTTTTTTTTTTTTTTTGTTTTTTTGTAACAAAGGGGGAATTTTAAACGCGTTGAAACGTTTATATATAATATATAATATATATATAATATAATATATATATGATCAATCTATTTTTTTAAATAATCAATCATTATTGGAATTAGGGGCAAATCAACTGGAACTGGTTTTTGAAAATTATTGAAAATCAGGAGGGGAAAGAAAAAATAAGAAAGATGACAACTGCTACTACTTCAACAACTGCGGCGGTTAGTTCCACGATTCAACCAAAGAGTTATGTTGGTTTTGATACAATTACTTCACAAATTGAGAATAGATTGTTGAAAAGAGGTTTTCAATTTAATGTTATGTGTGTTGGTCATTCTGGTTTAGGTAAATCAACTTTAGTTAATACATTATTTTCATCACATCTTGTTGATTCTAATGGTAGAAAAAATGTTTATGAACCAATTGAAAAAACTTCAGAAATTAAAGTTAGCTCACATAATTTAATGGAAAGTAATGTTAATTTAAAAATTAATATTATTGATACTCCTGGTTTTGGAGATCAAATTAATAATGATAGATGTTGGGAACCTATTGTTAAATACATTAAAGAACAACATTCACAATATTTAAGAAAAGAATTAACTGCACAACGTGAAAGATATATTGTTGATAATAGAGTTCATTGTGTATTATACTTTATTACACCAAATAATAAAGGTTTAAAAAATTTAGATAAAATTGTTTTAAAAAAATTGTGTGATATTGCTAATGTGGTTCCAATTATTGCTAAATCAGATTCATTAACTATAGAAGAAAGATTAAATTTTAAAAAAACATTACAAGAAGAATTTGCTGCAAATGATTTTAAAATTTATCCTTATGATACAGAAGATTTATATGATGAAGAATTACAATTAAATAAAGATATTAGATCTTTAATTCCATTTGCAGTTGTTGGTTCTGAAAAGGAAATTACAACAGAAAAAGGTGAAATTGTTAGAGGTAGAAAGACAAGATGGGGATCAATTAATATTGAAGATATTCAACAATGTGAATTTGTTTATTTAAGAGATTTTTTAACAAGAACACATTTACAAGATTTAATTGAAACTACTGCTTCAATCCATTATGAAGGTTTCCGTTCAAAACAATTATTAGCTTTGAAAAACAATGCAAATTCAGGTAATAGAGCTTCTTCAACAACACAAAATGGATTCCATTAAATTTAATAAACATATAGACTAAACCCAAAAGCAAACGTTTTCTCCCCTTATTCTTATTCGGTTTTTTTTTTTCTTTTTTTTTTTTTTNTTTTTTTTTGTTTT